>CAXHUL010000104.1:89029-128731 GCA_964019695.1 Loripinus fragilis
GTCAATAGACAACATGTGAAACGTGCCCTTAGCGTAATACAAACCTTCTGGCAATATATTGCTGCAATATTGCTGCAATAGTTTCTGGCAATAGTGTCGCAAAATTGCGGCAATACTGTATTTCGCATGCAAATTAGTAATGCTGGTATTTTGGCAATATTGCCAGAACTGGTTGTATATAAAATAAGTTGAAGTTCTGGCAACTTAGCCAATTTTCTGGTAATAATGCCATATTTTTCTGCAAAGCCAAAAATTGTGTATACGCTTATGCATACTGTTATGTACTCGATACACAACTTAACAAAGTGGGTTCTAGATCTCTACAAACAGCAGAATATTATACGAGGCAATAATGATAAGCAGGGTGTGCTATTGTTTTAGGCTATCATGAGTTTCGTGCAGTCTTTGCTGTAATAAGCTGCCAGTTCACAACACATACATATATTATGCATGGATGGAATTTAACTTATCTTTGAAATACATCTTTTCTTGTTTAAGATATTGTTTACAAGTGTTATTGCCAATCAATTTTCTTTTATAAAAGGTCTTTTAATTTAGATTTCCAAATTTGCAGTTCTGAATCCCCTTGTGAAAAATAGTGGATGGGGTGGCTGACATAATTAACCAAGTATAGCTCTCTCAGATTATATCAGTGACAAATGAACATATAATTACAAACTTACTTTTGATCCTAAAATGTGCAAAAGTCATTTATGATCAAATAAAGATCAATATATTCTTTTTACATGGAATTCCAGATAACAAACTGACTCTAATATGCTATCATCTCTTTCCCTCATTTCAAAGTCAGCTCTGGTAAAACTCTAAATAAGATATTGCTGCATTATTGACGCAATATTGCCATTAGCGTCAATATTGCAGCTTACGGTGCAAACGCATCGCCGAGGCGTAGTAATTATATCAAACATGCATATGGGTTTCAATGGGTTACCTCTGAAATCAGTAATCAGTAAGTTTAGGCCATATCGCGAGGGTTTTTATTTTTGTGAAATTCGGCGAAGTATCGCGAAAATAAAACCCTTACGAAAATTTCCGAATTTACGGTTCTAGTTGAGCTTGGGTCATAACCAGCATTGATATATAACTATGGGCTGAGCGTATTAACAATTTTCATAACCCCATTGCCTGATTTTCTGTTGTATTTATATCTACTAGTTTAAAGTTTCTGCCCAAAGCCCAATAGTCACTGATAATAAGTGTAGGTGCTATTTTGTCTCAACCAGTTTCAATTGCTCAATGTTAAAAAAAAATAAAAAGCTTCAGTAGGGTCACTCATTTACTTGTTACTATTCTGTAAAAAGACGCTACAAAACAAACATATACTTAAGGAATAAAGAAACGCAACAGACACAAATACAATTTTTGCGCGTTTAAGGTTTGGTGAAATTTCTTTTGAAACTTTCTTATTGAGTATTTGTAGCATGTGATGAAATACCAAAACGTCATTTTAACGCTACATTTTACGCTACAATATGAAAACATATGAAAACGTAAAATGTGACGTTAACGTCAGAATAAAGATCAAGAAACCCCGTCTTTTCCATGTTTGGTTATTTGGCGTTGACTTGACAATGTGCAAATTTAAACAAACGTCCAATCATATCCGTAATGCAGTCAAATATTGCGTCAATTACGCTACTTGAATGGCAAGAAACACAATGGTAGTGAATAATCGATAAACGTCACTTAGAGCCGTCGGGTTTGGGTCGCTGGTGAATATACGGGATAAGATAAACCTAGAGACATCAGACCATGCTTTCATGGGAAAACTGACTTTTCAGATACCGTAGAATTACGCTGGTAAGGTGTTAATATTGACATTAGCCAAACAAAACACGGCATAATGCAGGAGAAAACATCTGATTACATGCCGAGAGTGAACACCAAACTTGTTAACCATAACATAAATGTTGTCACTGGACCATTTTATTATTAGAAAAAACATATAAACATCATGGAAACCATTAAAACGTAGGATATCGAATTTTGACGTCAGAATTGAGGTTTTTTGACGTCTGAAGATCTCAATTCATAATTTTTGAACAAAACATCCTTGTAATGAATAAATCTCAAGCAGAAAAGAAAGTTAACAGTGACAACATTTATGTTACGGTTAACAAGTTTGGTGTTCACTCTCGGCATGTAATCAGATGTTTTCTCCTGCATTATGCCGTGTTTTGTTTGGCTAACGTCAATATTAACACCTTACCAGCGTAATTCTATGGTATTCAGAGTTGACGTTTATGACGTTAAGCCGTTTCAGAATCCTACAGAAACGTCGCCATTTGATCATTTCCTTGATCTGCAATCTATGCCAAGACTTTTTGAAACAATAAACCGATGGTTAATTCAAACTTCGCCTTTAATGACCCTTTTTCAGCAGTTTACAACGGAGGGGTCAGGCTGGTTACGCGCATATAAAAATGATTGCGTAATCGATAGTTACGTTGAACCTGCTGTAATTTGACGGACACAAACTGCTTCTATGGATTAATACCATTTGCACTAAAAACTTGCATCATATTGTATGCTTACAATGACCCGAAGTATTAGTTGCGTTTCTTTATTCCTTAAGTATATGAGCCGTGACATGAGATTTCCAACAATGCGGTATGTGCGACCAGCAAAGCCTCAGATCAGCCTGCGCATACGCGCAGTCTGATCAGAGACTTTGCTAGTCGCTTAGATATTCTATGGGTGTTAAGCTACTGACTGAACATAACTTGGAGTTTCTAAGCTTAACAGGAGGCTGCGCAGGCTTGTCTGCGTCTACATATGTCCAAATGCTACATTGTTGGAAATTACATGTCGCGGCTCAATTATCTTTTATTCAATTGATACAATGTAAGCAACATATGTTTGAGCCTCTTAATGTAAACAATATTTGAGCCATGACACGTGATTTCCAACAATGTGGCATTTTGACAAGTGTAGACTCAGACGAGCCTGTGCAACCTCCTGTTAAGCATAGAAACTCAAAATGATGTTCGGTCAGTAGCTTAATATTCATAGAATATTCAAGCGACCAGCAAAGGCTCTGATCAGATTGCGCGAATGCGCAGGCTGATCTGAGGCTTTGCTGGTCGCACATACCACATTGTTGGAAATCTCATGTCGCGGCTCATTTGTGCCTCGACGCGAGAAAATCTGATATTGTTTCATGCAAACAACAAAGGCTCACCCCAGCCTGTGCATCAGCGCAGTCTGATCATCGCGTTAGTTTTGTGCCCTCAGTAACCAAAACATGTGAACTTGCCATATGCATAATTACACATGTGTAGCCAGTCTTTGTTTCTAAGCAGACTGGTTTGAGTCCAGCATTATCGCAGACCAAGAACACAGATTTTCTCACAAAGGGCCCATCTTAACACTGATCAAGTTGAAACAGCCATAAGAGAGAACATGGAGTGGATGAAGCTTTTAAGGTGGTAAGAGGGTGTCTGTCTTGAAAATAGAGGATATCATATGAGTGATAATGTATTATTAAAACAATTCTACTAAACGAGTTGGGAAAAATCGAGGCTTGTCGAGCATCTTTAGAATCGCCTTTTCATATAACATTACAGATACTTTGATGTCACATTTCGCGTGAGCTGGTTATTACGATGTCTTCATTGTGTGTATGTACGTCGTTACATAACGTTACAAAATATAACTCGTGGCTTGTTGATTTTAATACATGGCGAAATATCACCGAGTCTCCAAAGACGCGACTTCATGTGAAAAAACTACAGACTTCATGTGATAAACTGGCGGGACAAAACAGCTATGCAACTATAAGGTGCCATGTATGAAGCATGAGGGCGTCCTCGATAAATTATTTACATAAGAAAAATGGTGACCTGGATGAATCATTTTCGAAATTAAGATGATGCCATAGACAAATTATTTAAATAAATTAGGAGGGTATCATTATGACACATAGGTAGAAATGGTAGAACCGACACACATTAACCTTGTAGACGGACAATCAATAACATTATAGACACACATAGTCTTATAGATATTTGGCGAGATATGCACCCACTTTTAAAACAGTTCACCTGACAATCGCACCAGAAACCACCAGTCTTCTGTAGACGGGACTACTTTCTTATCTCTGACAATCTTCTCAATTCTATAGAATCTAGTAATCATAATATTGGATTTAAATCTGATCACAGTAATACCGACCTGTTCAATCTTACTCCAGGACCAGGTTATTTTTAATTAAATAGCAGTGTGCTGCTTGATAAGGAATACCAAGATATTAGACAGAAATGTATATTAACAGAAATTTCATTATTAAATCGAGATGCAAATCCAAATACTCTTTGGGAAATAGTAATAGGCACAATCCGAAATGAAACAATTAAATTTGCCACCCATACAAAAAAGCAAACTAGGAAACAAGAAGAAACCATAGAAAATGATTTTTTTAAATTAAAGCAGAATATCTCGGAAACATCAGATCATGAAAAAAATGAAACACTAAAAATAAATATACAAGAGAAAAAAAAGGTTGCATTAGAAAAAATAAATTAAAATAATGCAAGGATTGAACTTCGCTCAAAAGCAGACGCAGTTAAACATGGGGAAAAGAACAGTAAGTATTTTGCAAGTTTGGAAAAAAAGGCCGGAAGCAAAAATTATCTTGAGACTGAAAATTAATAACACAACTAATACAAATCAGAAGGAAATACTTTCAGAAATTGAACGTTTCTATAAGAATCTCTTCAATAAACGGGAAGTAGGACATTCAGCAAATAATTTCTTTGATGACACAATTCGTAAATTAAATAGCTTAGACAAAAACACCTGTGAAGGATTTTAAATAACTGAAGTAGAATGCATAAGCGCCCTTAAAACATGAACAATCAAATAAGCCCTGGCTCAGATGGAATTATAGTTGAATTCTACAAACTTTTTTTGAATGATGTAAAGGAATTTTATATAAATTCTATAAACCACTTCTTTCATACTGGTTCTCTTACTGATTTACAAAAACAAAGTATAATTACACCCATTTCTAAGCAAAATAAGGATATAACAGCACTTGAAAATTGGAGACCTATCAACCTGTTAAAATGTTGACTATAAAATTGCACCAAAAGTTATTGCCAAACGAGTAAAAAGTGTTATTTCTACTATAATACATAATTCACAGACAGGTTTTATAAAGGGAAGATCTATAAAATCATTCGTTTACTATTTGAAATTATAGACAATGCTGAAGATGAAGACAAGCCTGGCTTAATACTTTTCTATGATTTTGAGAAAGCATTTTATAGCGTCGATCACACATTTATAATTAGTTTTCTGAAACATATAAACTTTGGAGAGGATTTTATGGGATGGGTAAAACATTTCTATCATGACGCCAAAAGCTGTGTCTCAAATAATTGCAACATGTCAAAGTTCTTCCCAATACGGCGAGGTGTTCGCCAGGGATGTCCACTGTCTACCTACCTGTTTATTATATGTAATGAATTACTTTTGCATAAAATTTCAACAACAGAAGACATTAAAGGCATTTCCTATACAAATATGGAATTAAAAAGACTTTATTCGCGGATGATGCATCATTTATACTGGATGGCTAATTTAAGTCATTTCAAACACTGATTGACATCTTAGATAAGTTTAATGCCATATTTGCCATTGTGTGTGCAATTCACATATGCTGTTTGCCAAACGATATCATTTTTATTCATATGTACGTAAAACTAGTTGCGAAAAAGCCATAAAATGCTGTAAACCTCGCATTTGATATTTTCACCCAACACGTTTAATATACCAGAGGACTTTGAAAACGCATCTCAATAATTTTGCAATTATCTCGCAAATGGTAAATACGATTGAAAAGATACTTGCAGCGTTTAATGTGCATCCCTAATTTGTCTGTTGACTGTATCATAACGCGACGTTGCTGATGACGTCACATAGTAGCATGCGTCATCAATTGCTATTCTGCAAAGCCCAGCTGATGCTTTTTTGTTATTTTTATTTACACTGTAGCGTGTATGATACCAATACCAGTAATGCAGTATATTAGCTTTTTACTGATAACGTCAATATTTTGAAATTAAAACGTCAAATTAAAACATCAGTTTACAGCTCATTGTGAGAGATATCTCTATAAGGTACCATTATGTACGCTCATAATTTTGACAATGACTCCTTACACTTGCAATCATACGGCGTTTACGATTAAATGTAAAGCATGTCAGGAAATATTTGGCGCGTGATTGAGAACATCTTCAAAACTTAGGTTAAAGTCACTTGAGCAATTTTAAATCAGAATAAACGTTATGCACGGCGTAATTTTATCAGAATCAGTCATTTGTAAATGGCCTCTGCCACTGCATACAAAACCGAACGAAAATAAATAAAACGTTGGAAGACTCAAAATGTTGAATTTTATCGCTAGACTTTAGTAATCAGAGTGGGTGGGATATGTTAACATCTTTAAATGGGCAATAATTGGAGCATAATGTACTGTCAATACATTTTGAACCGTTCAACAAAGAATGTGTAACCATCAAAGAAGCATAGGACACATATCTGTTGAGCCAAGAAACAATACTTTAGTGGGTCAACTTGCTGCTGGATTGGTGTCCTCGAAATCACATATCCCTGTTTTATAAAAGCTGCAATACTTAAGGACTTTGTAAACGCATCGCCCTGATTAAAATCTTTATTGCACAAGCCCTGAGAATGTCAGCGAGATCATTGTTAGTGCATATCATAGGCTAACCACCTTGTAGTGTGTCCTAGAAAATTCATGGTTGTAAATTTACTTTAAGGTATTGAAAAAGTATCCGTTTTAAGACAGGGGTGGTCGATTTTGAAGGTCACACATTCAGCTGCTAGTTAACACGCGTTAGTTTTGATTCAGGGCTCAACAGATTTGCGTCCTTTGCTCCTTTCAAGTTTGCACATTGAATTTCATCATTGAACGATTAGAAACTATTTGACAGTTCGGTATGCTCAAAATTCCACCCTTTTAAAATACTGACATACCCTACCCACCCTGATTACAATAGTCTAGTAATAGAATTAAACGTCTTGATTTTTTACTACAGATTATGCATAAATTACGCTTGTATCACGTGTCTTTTGTATTGTGCAAGTGACGTTAACGCATTTTTAAGACGTTCTCGATTACATGACAGTAGATCGCCTGCCATGATTTACATCAAAACGTCTTCCCCACATGACTGCCAGACTATGTAGTCAATACCAGTAATGAAAGCGTGCATAAAGATAACTTCTGGAGATGTTTCTAAAAAGGAGCTATAAATAGATGTTCAAATTTGACGTTTATTTTTGAAATATTGAAGTTATCAATTACTTTTAATTAGAAAAAAATCCATAACTCTTTTGGTGGTATGTTATCATACACGCCACAGTTTAAACGTAAAAATAATCAAAACGTTTCATTTAACTGTGCAGAAAGTTGCTGGATGCTGCATGTACCCATGTGACGACATCAGCAGCGTCGCATGATAGCGCAGCCAAATCAACGACTGATTCATGCCAATTCTGGGTTGCAAATTAAAACCTGCGAGTACTTTTTCAATCGCATATACGGTTTGCAAGAAAAGTGCCAAAATATGGTGATGCGTTTTCAAAGTCCTCTAGTATATTTTTATACCTTAAATTAATTTCACAGCTATGAATTTTCTAGAGCAAATTGAAAGCTTGTCCGACTTTGGTTTACAATGTTACTTTTCTCTATGTCATACTTAGTGTTTGAGCAATAAATGATTAAGTCTGGGTGATGCGTTTTCAAAGTCCATAAGTATAAATTCAATAATACTCGAACGCTCATTTAAGATCCTATATACTTAAACCAGACACCATTCTCTCTTCTTAGCTGCTTCTCCAGTTCAGCCTCTCGCATGGATGATTCAACTGGATCAGCTAGAAAGGGTCTATTCGAGGCTTACCACAAGGTTAAACAAGTCTAAAACTCAAACCAGTCCTACTTACACCGGATAGGCGACAATCAAAAACGTTAATACTATCGATAAACTTAGATCAAAAATCGTTAAAATAAGAGTTTTCGATTGTCATTTGTCGTCCTACTGCCGTCAAATGGCAATCGAAAACTCTGCTTCTATCGATTTTTGATCCGCTATCGTCGATTGTTACAAATTGGTTTTCGATTACCGCCTATCCAGTGTGCTACAGAGGCTAGCTGGAAACTAGATTTTGTTTACAGTTGGGAAATACCTAACACCCTTTCAAGAATTTAAACATAAATGCGCTGATCAGACTCTGTGGATGTACAGGCTTGCCTGCGTCTTTGTTTGCTGCATACAAAACTGTCAAGCTTTCTGGCGACGCGGTCCCAGTATCTGATTATTGCTGACATTTAGAGTTTGAAGCATATGTTACATTGTATCACTTGTACAAAATATATTACGAAAATTATTGAGACATACGTAAAGTGTTGATACTAAATAAAAGAACAAGTCTGTAAACTTGGAATACCTCAGGCATCAATTCTTGACCAGAAATACGTTAACCTGATCGTGAGAAAAGCTCCTAATTCTAATAAATATAGATAAAATAGCCAGACTGGCCAGTTTATTGCAAGCCTATGTAGCTTAGCAGGCTGAAACAGGTTACCGTGGTAATAAAGGTCACGCAGGTGCAAGCATTGAAAACATGTTTCTCGTGTCGTGGCCAAAATTATGAATTCAGTTCTCTGCAAATTCATCTGAACATGAAGAAAGAGCATTATCTCATTAACGTCTTATTATAGGGTTAGTGATAAAAAACAAATCATTCGTCTGTCTGTCTTTCTGTCTGTCCAGCTGTCCGTATGTCCGCCTGGTCGTCCGTCTTCGTTTGTAGGCACAATGACTGAAACATTTTCCACCAGCTACATGTATCTTCCGAATTCCATACTCGTAAGCATTGTCAATCCGTCCATCCTATTTCATTGGAGCAAAAACTAAAACATTTTAAATTGACGTATTCGTCTGTGCGGACGCAATTCGGATACATTATACACTTTCTTTCAAATGGTGTTTATAAAATACTTTCTACAAGGTCAAATGTGGATTGTGCCCAGTGTAGAATTTCTAATACTGTAAATTAGACGGTTTTAACGTTACGAATTTTTGTCGATTTCGTTCTTTCATTTTTTATGAATTCATTACTATAATGTAAAATGTAGTTACATCTCAAATAAAGCATGCGTAAGAGATTTTCTCGGTAACAGTTACCAAGAAGGCCGCCGAAACAGCAGCTGTAACATCAAGTTGAACCCGTCATCAAGTGTGGTCTTTTGTTGGAGTCAGTCAACTCTTGTGATAATGGTAATAATGGGCTTCGACGCGACAAATCCTGTCTTCGGGGTTTCCGACAAAGCAAGACCCAAGTCTACATAGACTAGCAAGAAAATTGAAATTTCGCTTTTAGCAAGTTTAGATATGATACTTTCCTCCAAAATATGAATAACAAAGGGGCTGATCAGACTGCGCTGATGCGCAGGCTGATCTTCGCCTTTGTTGTTCGCAAACCCCCGAAGGCAGGTTTTTGCATGCCAAGGCCAATATATACTCAACAAAAGAAGTTAAGGAAATCTCAGAAAACCATGCACCATAAGAACACTAAAGCAAAAAAATATTCAATTTTTATTTATTTGTTTAGATACATGTCATCGGTTGAGAAAAATGTTTACTTTAGTTTGCTAGCACCAATACTTTTGTTGTGGCACAGTGTCAAGTAACACAGGGGTCAAAGTCATTTTTCGCAAAAATGACTACAGAGTATTTCCTCATAAACACATGCAAAAACAAGTAAGTTTTCAAAACTTGAAATGCAATTCTTTTAAATGTCACATGAAATTAATTTGATAGCCTAAAACATCACATTTCGAAGATGAGAATGTCTTCGTCAGTAACAAGTGTGTCCCCAGTAAGCGACAAATTATGACTAGTACCAGTTTCCCATACTCTGAATACTGGTGATTTGGTGATGTGGGATCATAATCAATATCTCCTGCAACACTGCATCGAAAAGCTGGGGGTTTCTTGATGCCATTATTATGCGTTGGACCCTCTGTCAAGAGATGTCATAAACATGTTGAAATTGTAGACATGTCTTATAAGCGAACTGACCAGTCAATGCGCACAACATTGGTTTTTGCTGATTCTAGGGAGGTGTGTTCTGGCATGTCATCCTAGGCATGGTACTGTCACTGGTTTTCGCACAAAAAGGCAGGACAACAAACCTCAACACCTTATTTATGTACACGACTGATCAAGTGTCCCTCTATAACCGCCAGATCTGTCGTCCTATGTTTTAAATATCTCCCGAGGGAACTGGCGAACGTAAATGTATGAAAGCCTATGTCTGCTCCATAAATTGATTTTTTGCGAAAAATGGTGTGAAGACCAGTCAACTTTGACATAGATTTACTAAGCTGCTATCGGCGCTACAGACCCAGATAAAGTGTCATTATAAAGAAAAATGGTCCCATTATACTATTGTGAAATTCATAAGTCTTTAAATGTTTTAGATCTTTTGTCATAGCCCCTCAAACACGATTTCCTTAACTTTTTTGTTGAGTATATGTCTTGGTATAGGAGACATATGTTTATATACAATGTAAACGACTGAGCCGTGACATAAAATATCAACAATGTGGCTGTGCGTTACCAGAAGACTCAGAACAGCCTAAGGAGGCATCATCTCAATCTGAGCAGGGTCTTTGCTGACCGTACGGAAGGCAGCACGGATCCATATTTACCCACTGCGCACACAGGTATTGGCATTCATTGTTCACGTATGCATTGACGAAGCCTTAAGGATATTCATGTGGCCAATATGGCGTGGTGACTAAAATCTGCGGGTGCTTTGACTTTTGAGCTGTAACAAGACCAGTGTGCTCTTTTGCTCTGAATTTCAGAAATAATCATGAGAATTACATTATATAGTTTATATTTTTGTTGCTGAATGAAATAAAAACAAGAAATAAATAAGTCAAATATTACCTTGAAGTTAGCCAATTTTTGCCTACCCGCTCTCCAATTTATCTCCATCGTAAATAAAAGTTTTTTACACGGACATGTAGTGTGATATGCAATCCAGCAAAACGAATTCATAAAATTTCCAAAATTTATTTCACAAGGTCATTAATCCTGCTTATTCGATAGCACCTAACACTTATAAAATAGCCGGCTAGGCGTAATGTACATGTATATCAACACCTGTGAACAGGGCTACCAATCAACTTCTTTCATAGGAAAATACAAAGAATACCTTTGTTCTCCAAATAATATTTGCTTCGAGATAATTATGAGCAGAAATTCCTATGATGAACAAGCACAAGCCGATTCGTATAGGTTACATTGGGTTCTGTCTTATTGGAGGAAGTCGTTATAATTCCATGGTCGCGAAAAGCTAGCATGACCTCTGCATGGGGACAAAGCTTTTTAGTTGCTGTATGACAATGAAGTAAAACAAAAATCATGGCCAGTAACGAGCAAACCACCAACATACAGCCATTCCCCATAGTGCAACACACTGAAAAATGTATGAGTAATTACTGCCATACACTGAAAACACTAGAGTAGAAATTGAGCTGATACTAGTAATCCATTAAGTTTAATTAATTTTTACTATGAATAGAACATAAAGATAAAAAAATGTATTTAAAAATGAGAGTGATGTTTAATTAAAAAAAAGGTGGCAGCTCAGCTGTCATCTCTTTTGATACCAGCCTGAGGCAATTTTTTTTATAGAATATGCACTCTAGATTGGGGTCAGGGGGCAAAGCCCTGGTCTAGAGCATTCACATGGCTTAAACTAGCTCCCAAGACACGCAATTATTTCATTACCTTCTGAGTGTCATCTGCTGATAACCTTTGCAAACAGATTGGACCCAGATCAGGTCAGACAATATGTTGGGCTTAATCTGGATCCAATCTGTTTGACACTCAAATGGTATTCCTAAAAGAATTATTTTGAAAAAGATGATTTTGAAAACAAAAACAAAAAACAACAACAACAGCAGAAGCAGCAGACGACAAAAGAGTTAATACAATATTTCAAGTTTTTTCTTCAGAAAATCAAAGTTAGTAATTTAAGAAACTATACTGGTTGTGCAGAGTGGTACGCGCATGCATTTTTTGCGTACACGTAGGCACTCCCTTGCCAGCTCACACTACCCATTTACTGTATTGGTGCACAGGCTGATTTTGGACTAAGAACAAGCAGATTAATAGAAGCACACAACGCATCGTGACAGTGGTTGAATAGTGGAAATATAATAATACAGAAACATGGTTACAAGTAGCTCACACAAATGAAAAAAGAGCTATAATAGCAGAACTTTTAATGCCTATGATGCAACCAGCAATGACACAACGTGTCAAGCCTGATAGAGTCTCTGTCGACATTTGAAGTAAAATAAGACCTAAGACACAAAATAAGGTCCTTGTTCTGTAATGCACTATACACTTTTGCAATCATCAGAGCTGCTTATCTCTAATTGTGCAATTGCTGTCGTGTGGCAGCTATTGTTTTGTGCCTCTGGTGAATTGGTCTGTGATTGTGGTATTTACTGGTCATCCTCACTTGCATTCTGATAAGACTGTGAGGATGTACAGGTAAGTAAGAATCAAATCAGGGAATGCAGACTCACATTGAGCAGGCCTCTAAATAATAATGCAATTCTTGCGCGGATCCAGGGATTATTGCCAGGGGGTCCAGGTCCACTTGCCAGAAAATAGCTCTGACAACGTTGTTTTTTAGTCCTCAGCTTATTTTACAGTTTTACAGAGGGTGTCCAATGATTATTTCAAAGAAAACTATTATTTTTAAAGGTTTCAGAGGGGGTCCAACTTTTTCAAGGGGGGAGGGCAAATTTTTCCATGGGGGGGGGGGGGGGAGGGGGTCCAATGGGTAATTTCTATAGAAACCCATAAAACTTGTGATTTTCCATGGGGGGCGGACCCCATATCCCCCCTCTGGATCCGCACATGCGATTTCAGAACTTATTTTTCTTATTTCAAAAGGAAACATTAGCTGTGGCTTCCCAAAAGATCCCTCTCAAGAAGATGATTCATTTGAGCACCAAAACAAATGTTTGGACTTATAGATAAGAAAAATATTCACAGTTCTACGCTGAAAAAAATGCCTATCTGGACCTATGTTATCTAATGTGACAGGGCCTCAAAACTGGATTTTAACCAGCACTATAAAAGCACTGTAAAACTCACAAGCTATATATGAGTCAGCACATGAGCTTATGGAACCTATCGCATTATCGAGCAACGAAAGCTCAGCCAAGCCTGTGCATCTCTACCAAATTGCTATGATATAGATAGTGACACGAGAATACGATGATACATGCACGAATCGAGACCCGCTTAGCCCTCACACGGTTTTTGTATTTCGCTATGAAGTAGAAAGATTAGTAGACGTGTGTGTGTGTGTGTGTGTAAACTTACTTGTATAACTGGCATGTATATTATTGCCAATGGCTATCGTATGAGGATTAGGTGCTATTGAATCGGCAAGAATAGTGACATTGTGAAATGAATTTTGGAAATTTTATATTCCGTGTTTGCTAGATCACATATTACACTACATGTTCGTGCAAAAAGCTTAAATTTATGATGATGACAAATGGGAGAGTGGATAGACAAAAATTGGCTAACTTCAAGGTAATATTTGATTTATTTATTTTTTGCTTTTATTTCATTCAGTAACACAAATATAACCTATATTATGCAACTCTTATGATTATTTCTGAAATTCGGAGCAACAGAGCACATTAGTCTTGTTACAGCTCGAAATTCAAAGCACCCCCAAATTTTAGTCACCACGCCATATTGTCCACATGAATATCCTTAAGTGCCTAGAAGTATACTAAATGGAATTAAGAAAGTAATGTCTTCATTTATGTAAAGTGTGCGAAACTCGGAATAAAAGCATGGTTTTACACAGAAGCCTGGATCGTGTTACATACCCTCACTGCTATAGTCAAAATACATTACGACTGAAGGTGTCTATACGGCTTATAGGGGACAGCCACATTGAAAGCAAGTGAATCTGAAAGGCAAGTCCTTATAAATCCATGCAATCTGCAACAAACCCTATCAAAATCGAACGCAAAATAAGAAAGTTATCAATGTTTGTATAGTAAAGAGTTGAAAGCTATGGAGGGCAGCAAATTCAGGCCATGTGACGTCAAACAGCCATTATCGAATATACTGGCTGCCTACATAGGCTTAATAGATGTCAGAATTTTAATTTACGGATTGCTATAACCTACCTACATGTATTTCTTATCCGATTTTGATTTAGTTTATGGCATATTTCATGGTTTGATAGGGGCCTGCATTTCAAATTCACCTGCTTTCAGACAATGGTTCTGTCCACTTTAACGTAGATCGTAAAACAATTGATTGATTATGACCAGGAATTCAACAATTACAGATCACAAACTAACAAACGCTGAACGTAACGTACATTTTGTAGCTAAACCTATTATCCGGTTTCAATGAAAAGGGAGCCAGGGAGCTACATGTATATATAAGAAACATGCACTTTGATATTAACTACATAGTCACTGTTCTAAATTAACATTTGACTTTTTTGTTCCCTTAGATGAGCATGAGTTGCTAGATAATTTTATGAGGTCCTGAAAGGGGTCCCTTGTATCCAATACACTGTATCTCTTTCAATATTTTGATTTTTAATCCCAGTAAAGAAATAGACAAATATCACCAATTTGAAAGTTCACCCAAATTCAGAAAGTTTTGCATCATCATATCTCTAAAAAATACTTTGATTTTCAAAAAAATATCCCATATCCCTTTTATTATTTTAGCAATATCCCTATATCCCTAAAAACCTATCCATGGTCTGTTTTGAAAAGGGTTATAATTTTATATTCCTGGCAGCTTATGTACTCAATTGACCTGTTATCCATTACTTTTGATATCACCTCTGACATTACGTGTATGACGTATAGAAATACCACAAACAGAAATAGACGTAACATGTTATTCTTTAGTTGGTTGTTTACGTCAGGAGTTTGCTGCATTTGATATTTCCGTCAGTATATATTTATTCTTACATTGTTCATTGTACGAGTACGTGCGACACATGTTCTTTTAACCTGTTGGGGTTAAACTTGATTGCCCTTTATCATACTGACCTACTCTCAACGTCATAATGGGCCTGCTCTAAATAAAATTAAATGTTACTTATGAAGCGGGCTTACCTTCAAAGGCGTCTGTCCCACTACGCAGTTACGCATGTGCGTAATTGAAATTGAAATTGTACACATTCAAGACAAGTCATATGATGTTGCAACAGCATTTTTCCATACCGTAAGAGGCTGCTTTAAACGAAAGATTTTGCTCACTCGCCGCAAATTCTTTCAACGTTTGACAGACTTCGAACAATAAAAGCGCTGATCAGATTGCGGCCTGGTCTACGTCTTTGTACGTTGCATACAACAATGTCAAGCTTTCTCTAGACGCGGCCCCAAAATTGCTGACATTTCGTGTTTGAAACATATGCTAGATTGTATAAAATGAATACAAGATATGAGCCACGACATGTGATTTCCAACAATGTGGCATTTGACAAAAGTAGACTCAGACGAGGCTATGCAGCCTTCTTTTAAGCTTCGAACTTCAAATGATGCATGGTCAGTAACCTAATAGTCAGAGAATATTCAAGCGATTAGCAAAGGCTCTGATCAGTCTGCGCATATGCGCAGGCTGGTCTGAGCCTTTGCTGGTCGCATATACCACATTGTTGTGTTTGCTATGTTTTGTGCGCGTCTGTTTATATGTGCTTTGTGGTCACCTGCTGGGAAAGGGCTGACCTCTTGGCTCTCGTTTGTGGTGTCTTCTGTGAGTTTGTCACTTTCCCTTTGGTATCCTGGGTCAGGTGTGGTACTTGATTGTATCGATTCCTGATCTTTGCACCATTACTTACTTCAATTACGATTGAGACATGCGTGTAGACTGGTATCAGTCCACTAAATGTATATAATTACATCTATAATTATATTTACATGTAACTATGAAAAAACATCTTATAAAAATTATATCCTCTCTGATAGTCAAATTTAGTGTCCGATGTCCAAGTCAAGAACTACTCCAAGTAAAGTTTATAAATTGCTATCTCAGAGAGATAATCAGTTTTACGACGAAAAATAACATTAGAGACTTGGGCCAGTCTGACATGCGTGTAGTGTGGCTTCTAATTAAAAGCGAAACTTTGGAGTACCCAAGGCATCAATCCTTGACCAGAATTATGTTTGCCATGTCGTGAGAAAAATACTGCTAATACTAATAACTATAGACAATCTGATTAGCCTTTTGAGGCTTAGCAGGCTAGTGTGTTACCTGGTTCATAAAGGGCAATTCGTGCAAGCATTGAAAACATATTTCTCGTGTCCTGACCAAAATGATGAATTCCGCCCGGTGCAAATACAGCTCTGACACAAAGAATGAGCACTTATCTCATTAGGCCAAACGGGTTCGTCTGAGGTTAGTGATACTAAAAACCTACATCGTCGGTCTGTCCAGCTGTCGTTACGTCTGCCAGGCTGTCTGCCTTCTCTTGCAGGCACAATAACTGAAACATTCGACACCAGATTTCTTCACAAATCCCACATATGATATGCCCGTCTGTCCATCCAATTTCATTGGAGCAAAAACTAAGGCATTGTTCATGCTACCTGATTCCTTCAAAATATTATTGATTCTTTTTGCTTAAATATGAGTCTCTTAAATGAACGGATTAAGATGGCCGCCTAAAGGCCGAAAGGGGTCGCTGTTATGAAAAATTTTTTTTAATTCCTAAATAAGTGAGAAATTATTTGTCAAAATGTGTCTTCCAAATTTCGCGTATGCATTTCGAATGTGGAATTTGTCTAGTATGGCCGCCAAAATGGCCTTTTTATTGAGGACGCAAATGAGATACACAGTACGTCTTTTCTTTCAAACGGTGTTTATGCATTACTTTTTAAGTTAAATGTTGATTGTGTCTGGTGTAGAATTTCTAATATGGTCCCATAAATGGAAGCGCAATAACACATATCCTCGTATTAGAGAGTATGCATTTTTGTCAACTTTTTTTCTTCCAATTTTTAAAGCTGCATAGTCGGTAACTTTTGATCTTTTAATTTTAGAACTAATGTTTCTATTTTTCAAGAACACAGTAAAAAAAACTAAAATTCAATTATACATTTTACCGATTTCGTAAATCTTAACAAATTATCAGTATCGAAACAACAGCATTTATGTTAAAATTACCTGGCCATAATTATTGGAGGGACGCAAATAATTACCAACAAGAGAAAAACACACCTGTTTTATAAGATAATTCACTTTCCCGTGCAGTTTTCAGCTAAAGTGAACAGATTTATTGTGAAAACATAACTTAATTCTACTTTTACAAATGATTTAAAAAGAAAATAAAATTTTTCGAAAAATGTTCATAGTTGCAGACTTAGTCTCTTTAAGAATTCATTACAGTAACTGTATTATGTAAAATGTTATAATATCTAAAATAAAGCATGCCTCGGTATACAGTTACCAAGATGGCTGCCGAGTCACCAGCTGTAACGTCAAGTTTATCCCGTCATCAAGTGTGGTCTTTTGTCGGAGTCAGTCAACTCTAATGATAATAATGGGCTTCGACGCGAAAAATCGTGTCTTCGTGGTTTCCGACAAAGCGAGACCCAAGTCTCCCCAGCTACAGAGACTAGCAAGAAATTTTAAATTTTGCTTGTAGCAAGTTTAGATATGATACTTTCCAAAACAAGAATAAAAAAGACGCTGATCGGACTCTGCGGATGCGCAGGCTGGTCAGTGGCTTTGTTGTTCGCAAACAATCGCACACATATTTTCGTGCGTCGAGGTCGATATGTCTTTGTATACTGATATACCAAAAGCTTTGAAGCGTGACTGTATTTACAATATTGATATGTTGTTCTAGAAAAAAGGGCTTCAGGCATTTATTTACATTTACTATAAAAGCCTTGGCATACACAGATGTTCCGGCCCGACTGTCTCATTTTAAGCATTCTGCATCGATCGTTAGACATAGAAACACCCAAAGGTCATTAATCAGAGGTCGTGGTACATCTATAGGAGACATATGTTTATATACACGACTGAGCCGCAACATTAAAACACCAACAATGTGGCTGTGCGTCACCAGAATACTCAGAACAGCCTAGGCATCATCTTCTTCTGATCAGAGTCTTCGGTGTCCACTGGAAGAAAGCTCGGATACTACGTTAGCCACTGAGCGCATGCTATGGCTCATGTATGCATTGACGAAGTTGATAGTTTACAATGTTTTCAACCCATAGAAGTATACTAAATGGAATAAAGAAAACAATGTCTTCATTTCAGTCAAGTGTTCGAAAACAAAATAAAAGCATGACATAAATCGTATTAGTCCCCTAATTAATATATGGTCAAATGCATTAAGATGCGACTGAGGGTGTTTATATATACAGCTTTATGCCAAAATCATAAAAAAACAAGTGAGTAAGACCAGGAAATCACAGATCACAAACCAACCCGTGGCAACGCAAGGATGAGACACATTATACTCAGAGCTACACGACAGCAAGAACACAACAATCTCTAAGGCTGGAGCATATATGATTCTCGCACACCAGATCGGGATTTCTGTTGTTTTTATCTCACATACCCGTACCAGCCCTAGGTAGTAAAGATAAAAAAAAACGAACAGCCGCACGTCGTCCGCACGCTGGCCGCACGTCGATCCGTGACGTCAAATAAAATGCTGTAATGTTAAAATGGCGTCACAGTGCCCGTCACCATGTCGCATATCAGCGAATTCAGGATTTTTCTGAAAGCATTTTCACGTCTTTTCTTATATAAAATGTGGTATTTAGTGGTGAGCAAGAAAAAGTATCCATTATGAGTTTGAGGGTGGGATTAAAAAATCCGTCCCTCATGATTTTTCTATCCCTACCTCACACTCATGATGGTATTATAATCCATCATGAGTGTGAGGGTGGGATAGACAAATCCGTCCGTAGGATCACCGTTGGCTATCACGAGGTTTGCCGATAGATGACAAACGGTGATCACGAGAGACGGATTTTCCCATCTTCACACGGATAATTGATTCTTTTTCTTGCTCGCCATAAAATATTGCATTACATTTTATGTTTAAAAAGGCTCACAGAAGTTCCTGAATACGCTGAGATGCGACATGTTATTATGACGCCCCGTTAACATAACAATGACGTCACTTAACGACTAGTGTGCTTGGCCATGTGCTTGAGTTCCAATACAACAAATGCACACTCAGCCTTTAGTTGACATCCTGGGTACATGTAGATAACATGCTTTGGGTAATATAAAAATTCCGATCCCAGGATAAAATATCAGATATCCTTAGCCGGTGTGCAAGAAAATTCGCTCTAGGGTGCTAATTTGCCCCTGTTTGATTGGATTGTTTCTAAACGGCAAACCGTTTATACAGGTACGAGCAACATTGCATCCCGAGAGCTAATTTGCACACCGGGCGCATTTTTGCACCCAATGTGCATTTTGTGCATATGAACACGGCTAAAGATACCTACTTATACAAGAGTCTGATCAAACTCTCAAGTTAGTTAAGCGATTAACATGCTTGTGCTACAGAACACTATTTCGATGCAAGAATTATCCTTTTCCCTATCTCATTTGTGAAACGACACAGATGTGACATTATGTTTTCGTCTGTGGTTTGCTGCGTTTATTATTTCCATCAGTATATATTTATTCTTACATTGTACATGCTATTCTGTTGGGGTTGGACTTGATTGCCCTTTACCATACTGACCTGCTATCTTAATCATACTGACCTGCTCTCTATATCACAATGGGTCCGTCCTAAATAAAATGGTACATACATGAATGTATGAAGCGGGCTCACCCTTTATCAAGTACTTTCAAAGGCATAGCTTCCATTTTGCAGTAAGGCATTTGCGTAAAGAAAATATTTAAGGCAAATCACATACTGCTGAAATATTGTTTTTTTTCCGTACCGTAAGGGACTGCTCTTAAAGGAAAGAATTTGCTCCTTCGGAGCAAATTATTCCTCATAGAGAAGTTCCCCTGAGGGAATACTGTGATATGTTCATATATGCGTAATTCGGACCATTTTTTAAAAAAAAAAGTTTTTATTTTTATTTTTTGATGCAGAAAAATGAATATTTTTGGGGTTCATCACAAAACTGAACCATTTTAGGGGACAGTCCGTTCATTATATACATTTTAGGGCCTTTCTTTAAGCTCAAGATACGGAATTGGAGAAGTTCCTGAATACGCTGAGATGCGACATGTTATTATGACGCCCCGTTAACATAACAATGACGTCACTTAACGACTAGTGTGCTTGGCCATGTGCTTGAGTTCCAATACAACACATGCACACTCAGCCTTTAGTTGACATCCTGGGTACATGTAGATAACATGCTTTGGGTAATATAAAAAATCCGATCCCAGGATAAAATATCAGATATCCTTAGCCGGTGTGCAAGAAAATTCGCTCTAGGGTGCTAATTTGCTCCTGTTTGATTGGATTGTTTCTAAACGGCAAGCCGTTTATACATGTACGAGCAACATTGCATCCCGAGAGCTAATTTGCACACCGGGCGCATTTTTGCACCCAATGTGCATTTTGTGCATATGAACACGGCTAAAGATACCTACTTATACAAGAGTCTGATCAAACTCTCAAGTTAGTTAAGCGTTTAACATGCTTGTGCTACAGAACACTATTTCGATGAAAGAATTATCCTTTTCCCTATCTCATTTGTGAAACGACACAGATGTGACATTATGTTTTCGTCCGTGGTTTGCTGCGTTTAATATTTCCATCAGTATATATTTATTCTTACATTGTACATGCTATTCTGTTGGGGTTGGACTTGATTGCCCTTTACCATACTGACCTGCTATCTTAATCATACTGACCTGCTCTCTATATCACAATGGGTCCGTCCTAAATAAAATGGTACATACATGAATGTATGAAGCGGGCTCACCCTTTATTAAGTACTTTCAAAGGCATAGCTTCCATTTTGCAGTAAGGCATTTGCGTAAAGAAAATATTTAAGGCAAATCACATACTGCTGAAATATTGTTTTTTTTTCCGTACCGTAAGGGACTGCTCTTAAAGGTAAGAATTTGCTCCTTCGGAGCAAATTATTCCTCGTAGAGAAGTTCCCCTGAGGGAATACTGTGATATGTTCATATATGAGTAATTCGGACCATTTTTTTTTAAAAAAAGTTTTTATTTTTATTTTTTGATGCAGAAAAATGAATATTTTTGGGGTTCATCACAAAACTGAACCATTTTAGGGGACAGTCCGTTCATTATATACATTTTAGGGCCTTTCTTTAAGCTCAAGATACAGAATTGGAGAAGTTCCTGAATACGCTGAGATGCGACATGTTATTATGACGCCCCGTTAACATAACAATGACGTCACTTAACGACTAGTGTGCTTGGCCATGTGCTTGAGTTCCAATACAACACATGCACACTCAGCCTTTAGTTGACATCCTGGGTACATGTAGATAACATGCTTTGGGTAATATAAAAAATCCGATCCCAGGATAAAATATCAGATATCCTTAGCCGGTGTGCAAGAAAATTCGCTCTAGGGTGCTAATTTGCTCCTGTTTGATTGGATTGTTTCTAAACGGCAAACCGTTTATACATGTACGAGCAACATTGCATCACGAGAGCTAATTTGCACACCGGGCGCATTTTTGCACCCAATGTGCATTTTGTGCATATGAACACGGCTAAAGATACCTACTTATACAAGAGTCTGATCAAACTCTCAAGTTAGTTAAGCGATTAACATGCTTGTGCTACAGAACACTATTTCGATGCAAGAATTATCCTTTTCCCTATCTCATTTGTGAAACGACACAGATGTGACATTATGTTTTCGTCCGTGGTTTGCTGCGTTTATTATTTCCATCAGTATATATTTATTCTTACATTGTACATGCTATTCTGTTGGGGTTGGACTTGATTGCCCTTTACCATACTGACCTGCTATCTTAATCATACTGACCTGCTCTCTATATCACAATGGGTCCGTCCTAAATAAAATGGTACATACATGAATGTATGAAGCGGGCTCACCCTTTATCAAGTACTTTCAAAGGCATAGCTTCCATTTTGCAGTAAGGCATTTGCGTAAAGAAAATATTTAAGGCAAATCACATACTGCTGAAATATTGTTTTTTTTTTCCGTACCGTAAGGGACTGCTCTTAAAGGAAAGAATTTGCTCCATTATTCCTCATAGAGAAGTTCCCCTGAGGGAATACTGTGATATATGTTCATATATGCGTAATTCGGACCATTTTTTAAAAAAAAAGTTTTTATTTTTATTTTTTGATGCAGAAAAATGAATATTTTTGGGGTTCATCACAAAACTGAACCATTTTAGGGGACAGTCCGTTCATTATATACATTTTAGGGCCTTTCTTTAAGCTCAAGATACAGAATTGGAGAAGTTCCTGAATACGCTGAGATGCGACATGTTATTATGACGCCCCGTTAACATAACAATGACGTCACTTAACGACTAGTGTGCTTGGCCATGTGCTTGAGTTCCAATACAACACATGCACACTCAGCCTTTAGTTGACATCCTGGGTACATGTAGATAACATGCTTTGGGTAATATAAAAAATCCGATCCCAGGATAAAATATCAGATATCCTTAGCCGGTGTGCAAGAAAATTCGCTCTAGGGTGCTAATTTGCTCCTGTTTGATTGGATTGTTTCTAAACGGCAAGCCGTTTATACATGTACGAGCAACATTGCATCCCGAGAGCTAATTTGCACACCGGGCGCATTTTTGCACCCAATGTGCATTTTGTGCATATGAACACGGCTAAAGATACCTACTTATACAAGAGTCTGATCAAACTCTCAAGTTAGTTAAGCGTTTAACATGCTTGTGCTACAGAACACTATTTCGATGAAAGAATTATCCTTTTCCCTATCTCATTTGTGAAACGACACAGATGTGACATTATGTTTTCGTCCGTGGTTTGCTGCGTTTATTATTTCCATCAGTATATATTTTTTTTTTGTGGGGGGGGGAGGGTGGCTAAATTTGGAGTAAACAGTAGATACTGTTTCCAAGCCTATGTATCCAGACCCCCCCCCTCCTCCTGGGAGAAGTCCCCATAGAAAAAGGGCCGCAATTAAGATAATCACTGCTCGTTTCAGTGGTCTCCCTTTGATTTGCCTAGTTGTAACACCACATGTTTTATATTGTATACAATTAAGGCGTGCTTCACCATGCCAGGTCTTTTTTGCGATACTGCGCGAATGCGCTGGCTCGTCGTACCCTTCGTTGGTCGTCTATAACTTCCATATACTGTATCAATTATTTGGACCAGCCTGAGTGAAGTGGTTAACCCATTTAAGTCGAAAGGACTGTCCTACACTTATCAGTAGGACAAGGCAACTTCCAATTTTAAGGGTGTTCTGTGATATTTTTTTGTTTCTTTAAATTTTAATAGAACATACTGTAAGCAAACAGTGAAGATTCTGATCAGACGCCGCATTCTGCGGCGTCTGATTTGGGTCTGCACTGTTTGCCTATGCTCCACAAAAAGGACGCTAGGCGTATATGGGTTTAACACAATTCTTCGCGTGAAACCCCATTTAAGGGTTTTGCAACCGGAAAATGTTCAGCCTCAACGGGTAGTTTGAGTGTTGAAATTTTGCATGTCGAATATACAAAATACCTTCTAAAGCGAAAACCAAAGGTGCTGATCAGACTGCACATGATAACAGGTGGGTCTGCCTCATTTTGTTTGCATTAAACGAAAGTGAAGTTTTATCGTGTCGTGGCTCAGCAGGTTGGTTTGGGTGTATGGATGTACCTAATTTTATTAAGGCGTGTGGTGTCTCCAAGGTTGAGGAACAAAACAAAAGACGAAATGACTATACAAAGCAAATCATTGAAATGAAATCCATAGCTTGAAATTGAATACGACTTCTTGAAAGGATTTGACCTTACCACTCTTATCATTTTTATGTTCAATTGCATGTCCCGTCCACCTTGTACCGACCAAATAATACCTCTGATAATTATTTTCAAACCCATGCAAATGTGTCCATATATACTGAACAAAAAAAGTTAAGGAAATATCTGAAAACCATGGAATAAAAGAACACAAATAGAAACAATTATTCAATTTTCATTTGGTTGATTAGATACATTTGTTTGGTTGAACAAAATGTTTAATTGGGTTCGCTATCATTAATACCCTTGTTGTGGCACTGTGTCAAGTAACCTAGGGGTTAAAGTCATTTTTCGCAAAAAAGTGTCAAAAGAGTATTTCCTTTTTTGACACTAAACACATGAATAAGCTGTAATATTTCAAAACTTGAAGTGAAATTCCTTTGAATGTCGCAATTAATTTACGTGATGGCCATAAATATCACGTTTGGAAGATCAGAATGCCTTCAGTAGCGAGTGTGTCCCCCAGCAGCGGCAAATTAGGACTCCTACTGGCTTCGCATAGTTTGAATAGTTCTGGTGATTTGTTGTCCAATCCTCCTGTAACGTCGCATCTCCAGCCTGGGGGTTTATTGTTGCCAGTATTATGCATCGAACCCTCTGTCCAAAATGTCTTACATATGTTCAACTGTAGACATGTCTGATGAATGCAGTGGGCTGTAAATGCACACATCATTGTTTTGGTAAAGTTTGCTGATTCTGTGAGATGTATTGCGGCATTGTCATCCTTGGTCTGACCAGTACTGACACTGGTTCTGGCATATCAAAATGCAGGACAACAGGCACCAACAAAACATCCATGTATGATTGACTGATCGATATTCCCTCTATAACCACCAGATCTGTCGCCATCGGTTTGTAAAATCTCCATAGGGACCAGGCTAACGTCAATGCATGATAACCCATGATTTATCAGTATATTGAAATTTTGCGAAAAATGGCGTGAAGACCAGTCAACTTTGACATTGATTTTTAAAGCCGCTTAAGGTGCTACAAACACAAATAAAGCATCCATTTAAAGATAAATGGACACATTATAACACTGTGAAATTCTAAAGTCTCAAAATGTTCTAGATCTTTTGTTACAGCCCATCAAACACAATTTCCTTAACTTTTTTTGTTGAGTATATAATATCAGTGGTTGAAACAATGGACTTAATGATCTTTGAAAGGCGAAGTGTACATGTGCATGTACGCAAAAGAACAATAAAAGACAAACAGCATATTACTTTTAAGAGAGAATAGCGCAGTCGTTGTTATGGACTAGCACGTGGCACTTTCCACGAGCAGCCAAGGATCAGGGGAGTCCATGCGCGGATCCAGAAAGTTTTGTGAGAGGGGTCCAGCACTGACAACGTTTGTTTTTTTTTATTATTATTTTTAGTTGACGGATGGAGAGAGAATCGAAATATCACTAAAATGCTGGCTTGGTAGCTTTGTGATTTTAGGGGATCCGGATCAATATTGCCCGGTAATCCTATAAATTTGTGATTTTTCAGGAGGGGTCGGACCCTTGTACCCCATCTGGACCCGCCCATGGGAGTCTGTGTAAAAGCGCAGTCTCGACAGAGACTTTGCTGTCCGCACATATAAATATGGGACGTACGAGAAGGCTCTCTCCAACATTTAGGCAATACTTTTTATTAGTTGATTTACGGGGAATTTTCTTCAGATTTAGGGTCGGGGGAGAGGGACGAAAAAAAAGCTTGGAAAATGACCAATTGACTGCTCGTTTTCAGAGCTTTTATAATATCTCCAGAACAAACAGTAAGACTAGTAACTTAAAGCTAAATCAACAGCCTGTATTTATCTTTAAATATTTCATCATGTTCCGATAAATCTGGACAGGGCAATCACTGTTAACAGTGTCACTCTCAAAAATACACAGACAGAACCTTATTTTTTCAAGGAAACAAATAATATGTAGAGTCGGCGGATGAAGTAAAAAAATAATTTTAGATTTTTTTTCTTCTTTCCAGAAAATTACTGTAGGAGAGTTTGCAAATAAAATAATAAAAAAAAAGTTCTGGCCTTAGGCATTAACCCCCACTTAATAGCTACGCATATACATGCTTTAAAAGTGAGTTTTAACATTTGCGATAAATACTCTCATGTGCTGGCTCAAATCTTTGACAGTCCATGTTTGAAGCGGCGTTGGTTATTTCTGGTTTCGTTCATTGCCAAACCCTGCAAAATGTGCCCAAGCAGAACAAATGAGAGAATTGAAACCATTGTTTCTCGACACCTTATCTGACAGGATCGATTCATTCAAATGCTTTACTTTGTTTAGAACATTTTGTTTAAAATAAGTACTAAGTGTATCCTAATCTAAATTGTAACGGACGTTCGTTTATATGTAACAAATGTTTTCTTTCTTATGCTTTGGAATGTAAAGTTAAAACTTACTGTAAAATTAATTCGGAAATTTTCGCGAACATTTTCTTTTCACCAATAACGATAATATATGTTTGCTTATTCCGAATTCTCCACTGGAGTAAACGGCAAAGTGATTTTGCTAGGTGAGAGTTTTAGTTTCACGAGTTTCGCGAAAAATAAAATATTCGCGAATGATTCAGAATTTACAGTATATCGAGCAGTAGATAGCTGATGAATCTTTATAAAATGGATGGACAGCCACAATGGTCAATGATAAGCAAGTGCGTAGCCAGAACGCTGAAAAAGTTACGCGCATCAAACTGAGACTACTGGATCAAGCAGTGGTTCTCTTCAATTGCGCCCTTTTCAAAATAGGAACTTCTCCCAGAGTAGCGAATTCTTTCCTTTAAGAGCAGTTCCTTATGGTATGGAAAATCACTTTTACCAAATTAGGTGACCTCCATTGATTGTAACTATTTTTATTACGCATGTGCGTATCTGTGTAATGGGAGATACGCCATTGATGAGTGATGGCCGCTGTGCAGCAGAGGTTACAGATAACTTATAAAAGGATCGCACATGTTTTGATAAATTTACGCTCGCCTGGTTAAAAACCGGAAAAAAAGCAGTTTTCGGATGTTTACGAAAGGGTGAACGTCACCACTAGCGCATTCAGGGACTTCTGGAAACTTAATTTAAAATAAAAAAAAATGAAAAATGAATAAAAACAGTGGTGAGCAAGAAAAAAAATCCATTATTCCTGTGAGGGTAGGATAGAAAAATCCGTCCCTCGGGATCACTCGACAAGCCTCGTGTTGCCAAACGGCGATCCTCGGGACGGATTTTTCTATCCTACCCTCACACGCATGATAGATTCTTATAACATTTACAAATAAGCTGCTGTAGTTATATTTCACAAATATCCTCCCTACGTATTCCCAATTTGAGATTTGACATGACAAAACCAACAGAATGAGTGTGCACAAGGCATATACTCAGATCAGTTTGGGCGCCCAGACTGATCAGAGCCTTTGCGTTGTGCTCATAGGGTAACTAAGGACCCAGGTTTCCTTCATGCTAACAGCAAAGACTCTAATCAGACTGGGCAGATGCCTAGGCTGATCTGAGTCACATTGTTGGTTTTCTCATGTCGTGGCTCATTTTACATTATTTTAAGTTCATTTTGTATAATTAATACACTTAGCTTTTTGTTTACTTTCGTGAGTTGGCTCCCGGTACCGTTAGTTCCAATAGGTTACCGGACCCAGGGCGACGACAGTAAACGCAACACAAACTGTACATTTTTATACATGGAGTCACTTTTCAAGTTTCGTAGATCTTTTATTATTGTTTCTTACGTCTTCTATTTAGACCTGCGAGCTGCCTGCATGGGTGTTCCAATAACAAGGCTACAAGGGCTTCAAATGTAATTGTTTAAAGAAACAAGGGTGTACTCATAATGCTGAGAGCGGAAGACGTAAAAGAAGAATTTCTTATTTGTGGCATATGCACGCGTGAGTATGACGAGGACAGTCACGTGCCCCGTATTCTCCCATGTTTACACTCATTCTGTCAAACCTGTTTAAGGAAAATCGTGAAAATTAACTTAATAGAATGTCCTCTGTGTAAACAAGAACATCTGGTTCCGGCAGAGGGTGTAAATGGCTTCGCTAAAGACACCACTCGGAGGAATTTGATAGATTTTATCAATGTGCGCAGGCGCTCTTCAGAAATCCTCTGCAAGGACTGTCCAGAGGATCAAACAGCAAAGGATTTCTGCAAGGAATGTTATATTTTCATGTGTTCAGATTGTACACGGGCTCACAAGAGGAGCCTAGCCTCCAGGAAGCATAGCGTGTTGACAATCAAAGAGTTACAAAATTCTGGGATTGATGTCTTCCGTAGAAAGTTGGTCTGTTCTAAACCAGGGCACGAGGGACAACAACTCGCCTTCTATTGTACTAAGAAAGGATGTGAGACGTCAATCTGTACGGCGTGTACCGTCTGTGACCATGAAAGAAGCAAAGGTCACGAGATTATTAATGTACAAGATATATACAATCTCAAAAAAGCTGAGATGGATAAACTGTTTAAATCATTGGAAGGTGATATCTCAGCGGCTAGACTTATTCTTCAACAAACTGAGCAAGAGTTATTAAACATGGACATAAAAGAGCTGGAAGTTGAGAAGGATATAGACGATTCTTTTGACAAGTGTAAGAAACTTCTAACAAAGAGACAGAAGAAACTGAAAGATCAGTTGTCTGTGTTGTGTGATCATAAGAAATCAGACATCCAGAAGCATGTTGAAGCGTTGGAGAACTATCTGGATAGTGCAGCAGGTGCGAAGGATTTTTCTCAACATGTTCTAAGTCACACCGATCCAACCGAGTTTGTTCCCTTGCATGCAACACTTCTACAGAGGTTACAAACTATGTCGAACCTAAAGGTAGCTTTATTTTAACCCTTAAAGCGCCACCTATAATTTGCAGCAGATGAAAATTTAAAAAATTGTCGCTTTTTCAAAAATAACAAATATGGGATGATATTTCATGAGAATCGTCTGCTGGCAGACGATTCTCATGAAATGTCATTCCTTATTTCTTTCGAAAATTAGGAAAGATGTCACAAAATTTGTCGTCTGCTGCAGTTGTGATTGGCGCTTTAAGGGTTAATGTGTCCTTAATCATTTTCCTTTTCCCATTTATTTCAACTTTCACATTATTCTGAGAAAAATCTACACCGTTTGCTAAAATAAGCCAATTTCCAGGGACAGATATATTAAAACTGAGGCAATTTGACCTGTGACCACTTAAAATACACTACTCATGGTACCAATACATATGGAAAAAATAATGCAATTCGAGACGCCATTTAACCCTTTTGCAAACACAGTAGACCAAGATCAGACAGCACATCTCTTACAAGAGCTGCCTGATCAGGGTCTACTATGTTTGCTCATGGAAATATGATATAACTGATCCTACACAAATGGACAGTTGTCAGTGTTGTGTGATCATAAGAAATCAGACATCCAGAAGCATGTTGAAGCGTTAGAGAATTATTTGGATAGTGCAGCTGGTGTGAAGGATTTCTCTCAACATGTTCTAAGTCATACCGATCCAACCGAGTTCGTTCCTTTACATGCAACACTTCTACAGAGGTTACAAACTATGTCGAACCTGAAGGTAGCTTTATTTTAATTTGTCGTGTTTCCCCTTTTCCCCATTAATTTCAAGTTTCACATTATTGAAAATGAGTTATGTGGTTATCATAATATATTAATTTGATTTGATTGATTCTCTGTGATGATACATTGCATTAGTTAGGAAGCCTCCCTGCGAGCTAAATAATTTTGTGTTCTAACAACAACAGAATCTAGGTCGAAGATTTACCGCTAGTAAAATGCATTTAAGCCCCCCGGGAGGCTTAGGCTGCTGTCTGTTCTAAGGCGGTGGTTCTGTTGTTGTTTATCTTTTGTTTAATGTACTTTCCATTGTTTGTGGGAGTTCTGTGTTTGGCTTTGTTTTGTTATGCATTACTATGTATCCTTTCTAGGTTTGCAATCATCTTAAAGAGGAAGAGAAAGCTGGTTGCTATGCTATCATTGTCTTACAGATGTATTATTACTATAAATGTTATGTGGCTCTTCCTCACGGTGCCGTGGGTTAGTCTGCAGTATGTGATTGTGGTATATTCTGATCATACTCACCTGCTTTTTTGAACTAGAACATAGTTGGCCAGTTAAATATATTCAAAAATAAAATAAAAACCAAAACAGCATTTTTAAAAACAATCCTGATAGTCTGGCTTACTGACAATGCTCTCAGATGGTTCTATTAAGCATTCAAAACAAAAATTAAAATGAATAGATGAGAAAATATTCGTAATTTTAGGCTCAATTTTTGGATTATCTGGACAATTGTTTTAAATAACGATTCTAATAGACATGTAGGCAATCGTTTATTAAAGAACAAAATTATCCCGAATTTACTTCAAGCCATCAAGATGTACATGTAACTTTAATTGAACAGATTTAATCTGTGCTATCTGGTAAAAAAAAAATAGGGAACAGAAATGTATTAAAATTTAAAAATGTTGAACTGTGACCCCTTAAAATACTCGTTGGACAAAGTCATAATCATCGTATAAATATATACTAAAACCAATTTCTAATCGGTCACTTTTCAAACTCATTATTTCTGACCAAACGCTAATAAAATTGAAATGATATTTTGCCTATATAAGCGGCATTGTGATGAGCAAACGTTTTGCGGCGTTTTTGAACAGTTTTCTTTTACTTAAAAGTTTTTGGGTTAAAAAAAATGCAAAAATCGACTTTTTTAAGAACCGATGGTTTTCAGAGTATTTTCTTAAATTGACGTTTAGGTAGTTACAAACTGGTCTGTCCGACTTGAAAAATATGTTGGATTTTTTACGCATTTTTCAAAATGTTGCATTTTTCAAAAATTGTCGAGATTTTTGAAATTCACCAGTAATTCTAGTAAAATTGTTAAATGCACTTAATTGTATGTGAACACTGTATGCCAAACAAAGTAGAACTTGATTAGAATAGTCCAGTTTGGGCGATTAAAGTTTTACGACTACTGTACACTTCCGGTTTCAATGTGAGAGATAAAAAACGATTTGGTAGCATTAAGTTTTTGTTTTTTTCAATTCTCAAAAAATAACAGTGACGTCTGGTAATAATGAATAAACGCTGAAAATTTCAATGCCGTGTCACTGTTAATAAAGCGTACAGAGCAGTGTAAATTATCTATGTAAATTGCAGGCTTAAAGCTGCATTTCACTGATTTACTTGCTAAAAGTATTTGTCTTATGTCGATGAGTAGCAAAAACGACGAGTCTGATGAAAACAAAACTTTTGAGGTTTATTCTTCTTATATCACGGTAGCCAGCAACATCTTCAAACAAACAAAAACGTTAACTGATAAGGGCTCTGTATTATGATTTATATCGTAGAAAAAGTGTGAATTTTTGAAATGAGGGTACCTTTTCTCTAACTTCGTCCGTGCAAGAAAGACACGTCATTTTTAAATGAGATGACTTGCAGAGTCTTGGCAAAGTGTTGCGTCATTTAAAAAAGCATGAATTTTGTATACCCTATGTTTCACTTTCTCAACTCGCGTAAAATGCAAGATGACCGATGAGAACTTGGTTTCTGTATTATGGAAATATCAAACAGAATGACAAAAGTTAAGAGGTAGCTGTAAAGGGAAATATCAGTACAGTTAAACTTAATTGACCACTCAAAAGAACACAAAAAAAGGTTTTCGAGACAGGTAATCGCTTAATGTTGGTCAAAAGTATTGCAAAAGGCTACAGTACTTTTGACCTGCATTAAGGTTCCACATGACTTTAAGACATTTGTTTTTGTCTATTTTTGAGAGACCGCTTAATAAGACAAGTTTCATTGAAATAATCGTCCAACTCCTTTTAGGTTGACAGACAAGTGTTTAACATAGAAAGTCCAGTGTTCGAATCCAAGCCAATGGAAGCACAGTTTCTGTCTCTGACGAAGGCACTCGGCGAAATCGGGACTATAGTTCAACAGAAGCGGCTGTCAATCTCCAGAGGCCATACCCATATTGGGATGGCATCCGCTTCAAGTGGAAGGCGAGGTAAGATTAAATTGTATCACTATTTCTGTCTGATGCTTTATACAACTGCTTTTCTTTTGTTTGGTTTGATTCTTCACGTCCCATCAACAATCTTTCAGTTATGTAGGGATGGATCTACCTGGGTTGAACCAGTACTAAGCTAGGATTAATGTGTCTTGCTCAAGGACACAACGCAGTGACGACGGTGAGGCTCGAACCCGCGGCCCCTTGGTTTCAAGTCAAGCACTCTTCATGTACCACTGAGCCACTGCGCTCCCCTATTATACAACTGCTGAGCCTCAATCATCATTTAATGATATAGAGCGTGATTACATCGCTTATTACAGAAAAAAATGTAAAAAACAGAAGATTGTAAACTTTTTAAGAGATGATGTCAATACTGAAAGGAAATATTTCCTTATGGGTTAAGTTCAAAAATAATAGAACAGATTCAAACTGCGGGCCGCATTTTGCGCAAAAACTTGCAAATTGTCTTTGATAATAATTATATCCCAACCTCACACGCATGATAGATTCTTAATCAACAAAATGCTGCCAATATTGAAAAAATGCGAAAATTAATGATGAGCAAAAAAAAAAAAGAATCCATTTTTTGTGTTGGTGGGATAACAAAAAATCTGTCTCTCGCGATATCACCGTTTGGCATTACTTGACCAGCCTTGTGATGCTAAACGGTGATACTCAGGTCAGATGGTTCTATCCTATCATCATACTCCTGATATATTAATATATTATCAGATTTGCAACCTTTTTGGAAAATACTTCTACATTTTAAATCAGAGGTAGATAATCTATGTTCATTATATATTTCAGGGGATGATGACAAGCGGTTTGGAGACATCTTATGTAAGTTTGAAACTGCTTTTACTTACTAACTCCTCCAGATCTGGGGATAACTGTACTCATACTTTTCATTTAGAGAGGTATATCGTCGGATATACGGTCGGAAATTTAGTTTTACGGCGACGCGTAAGCGGAGCCGTAAAACGTGATTTCCGAACGTATATCCGACGATATACCTCGCCAAATGAAAAATTTGAATACAGTTATCCCCATTCTAATGCACTATTAACATTTTTCTTTCAAAAGGACAGAGAAAATGTTTTTTGTTGCGCCTATACGGCCAGAGGCTGCCAGCTGCATAGAATCGCTCAACAGCTGCATATATTCACTTATCGACCAATGAAAAGCGACGTTATGTAATGACGTCGGTTTAGCGACAGTATATCGCAGGATATACTGTCGCAAATTTATGACGTTATCCAATCAGACGTTGCGTTGTATTTGCAAGTGCATTAGAATATAATACGTTTCATTGGGTATAATAAATCAAGTATCTTACATGAGAGCTGCTCATGTATGATTTACACAATTAATCGAGCTTAGGAAAAGAGATAAAATAATAGGCTAAAATATTAGTCAGCTTGTCATCATTGCGAAAACATCCGATTTTGTTGAATGAGATTTTGTTGCATGAGAATAACAAAAAACCGAAGACTCTAGACTGTATAATAGCTGAAATTGCAACATTGTGCATAAAAATGGTGATATTTTAGCTACTCTATGCTGATAAAGCAGGCATAGAGGTTATAAAGCTTGAGTTCATTCTCAGGCTCAAAATAAAACGCAATGATTGGCACCTGTCCGCAAGCAGCCAATCCTTGCGTTTTATTTTGTGTCTGAGACTGTACTCAAGCTTTATAACCTCGAGGCCTGGCTGGATTAAGCTGTACTTGTTCAAAAACCAAATACATGTCTTCTATGTACATTGTATCTTAGGCAAACTTTCAGATAAAGATAAAACACATTCAGCAAGCAAATACACGTACATGTAGCATGTAGGAATACTGTTTTTATTCTGTTATTTTTTGCCATTGTGTGGAATATTTCGTCAATTGGAAATCCTTGGGACCAGCGTTATTACTTCGAATTATAAGTGGGAAGTAAGTCATAAATGCAGTATTTCTTACGAAACATTAATTTTTGTAATTGGTGTTTTGACTTTCTCTTTAGCGCCCAGATAGAAAAAACACGCCATATTCTCTGACCACACTGTAACAAGATTCAATTCAAATTAGTTTGTTTGTTTGTTTGTTTGATTTGATTCTTTACGTCCCATCAACAATCTTTCAGTTATATAGGGACGGATCTTCCTGGGTTGAACCAGTACTAAGCTAGGATAAATGTGTCTTGCTCAAGGACCACAACGCAGTGACGCCAGTGAGGCTCGAACCCACGGCCCTTCGGTCTTGAGTCAAGCACTCTACCACTGAGCCACTGCGCTCCCTTAAATTCAAATTAGAATGTATATTTGAACTTTTTGAGTTTTTTTCAGGTCCTGGGTTTTGCTTCGACAGTGAAACGGTTCATCAGTACCGGGAAATCAGCGACAATAGACGGGTTCTTAGAAACTATGCCACTGTTCAGAGACATAGTACCATCCCAGGAGGGCGGCGCTTAAAGAAATATCGGGGCGTGGTTTCGACTCGTGCTTTCCACCCACCTGGGCGTTTCTACTTTGAAGTTTTTGTTGCGTACAATATAACACGGCCATTGGACAACATTAATTTCGTCTTTGAAATTGGAGTGAGCCGTCGAAGTGATATTGACAATGGTTACTATGTGTATGACCAGCTGCATGCGTGGTCGTTTTGTGCGCAACATTGTGAGGACCATACGAAAGTGTGTTTATGGTGTCGTCACCATGGACGAAATTTGGCTCATTTCCCGCTTACGTCAAACCTAATGGGTACAACGTTTGAAAGGACATTTGGATTTCTATTAGATACTGACAGGTGTCAGTTTTCGGTGGTAGACGCCTCGACCCACCGAGTGATTTACACATTCCAGAGCGTAGATTCAGGGGCAGGACTGTGGCCTGTGTTTGGATGCCATTGGCCAAGTAAAGTAAAACTTGAAATGAGGCTAAGGAGTGGACGAGATATTGACGTCATTCCAGAAGTTCTGCAACAATCGTAATTTGTTTGTTTTTGTCGTCAGCTGAAACGTTTTAGAAGCCTCTTAGTTAAACAGTGTATTCCCAGATCAGACTGCTCCTGTAGGAGCAGTCTGAATTGGGTCCACACTGTTTGCCTCTAGACTTTCACTTGTCAATTAGCACCTTTTTGCAGCAGACGACACAAGCACACGATATTTTGAGGTAGTAGTCTGAACTTGGTCCGCACTTTTTCCTCTAGACTTTTATTTGTCAATTATATTAGCAAATATGTGCAGCAGACGACACAAGCACACGATATTTTTCAGGTAGTAGTCGGAACTGGGTCCACACTGTTGTCCTCTAGACTTTCACTTTTCAATTATGTTAGCAAATACGTGCAGCAGACGACACAAGCACACGATATATTCAGGTAGTAGTCAGAATTGGATCCACACTGCTTGCCTCTAGAATTTCATTAGTCAATTATGTTAGCAAATATCTGCAGCAGACGACACAAGCAGATGATCTTTTGAGACATATATTTGCAGGGGCTTTAAGGCTAAGTGCCATTCTACATGTACTTTCTCATGTATGATTAACTGTCAAGAATAGACTTTACTCAATATGACGTGCCAGCGTTATTCCTATAAATTATAATAAATTAAATTCTGGATATAGATTCGGATACACAAAATGAACGATGACCATTCAAATTAATCTTTAGATAACATTAATTTTGAATTTGGATGTTAAATGTTCATTTTATTCACATTGTACATTATTCGTTTTTCACACAAAAATAATGAGATGATTTTAATTAGAGTTTTATAGATATCCATTTATTTTATTTTTGATATCAAACAATTAGATTATAAAAATGCTTCTCCCAAATCTGATTTCCATAATTTTCTTGCTGATCGTTCCAAAGCGGGTGCTTCTTTTGAGGATCTTTTTGTTATTTGTGCTTTGTGTTTGTCTTTACCATACATTCTAGTCTGATACTTGCAACCTTGTGGTCATCTGCTGGGAAAGGAAGAACAGAACAGAACATATATTTTATTGACGTAAACTGTACAGTTTCTTGTCAGATACATGAATATAACAACAAATTCACAAATGGTCACAATAGATGTATACATGATTTAACAACAAAGTCTTAAATTGGTCACAACAAAAATTATATAAGAACAATATATGTGCTCCCATATTAGTTACATAACTATAGATCAAAAATTAAGTTTTATAAGAGAATACAATCTTAAACGTAACGTGTTTTACTATTACGTAAACTGTTACCTATACTGTTACATAAGCTGTTATCTAAACTGGAGGCTGAGTCTGGCTATTTTTAAGCAGATAAAAAGTGTTGATAAGTTAATAAATAAGTGTGCTAGACTGAATTCCAATTAAATATAAATCCGATATTTCATAGACAAAGGATTCTTCTAAACCTTTAGTATGTAAATCCATAGATCCGATCTTGTCGAAACGAAATACAAGAAAGGGCCAAAGGATAACATACACAGGCTTAGATAAAACATCATCCCAAGATTCAATCTTGCAAAAACAAGAAAAGAGCTTGGGATATCACTTTTAATTTCAGATATTACGTGGAAATTTAATTTTCAATACATGATTTTTCTGGAAACAAGTAGATAGATAGATAGATAGATAGATAGATAGATAGATAGATAGATAGATAGATAGATAGATAGATAGATAGGCAGGCAGGCAGGCAGGCAGGCAGGCAGATAGATAGATAGATAGATAGATAGATAGATAGATAGATAGATAGATAGATAGATAGATAGATAGATAGATAGATAGATCCGACGACAAATGAGACTTAGGCTAAATAATGTTATTTCTCGAAGCTTATTAAGTTTTACCAATCGAAAATACTTCTAGGTCCGCCCGCTATTATGTTTACATGTGCATGAGAAATCCCGACTTTCCGTGCCTTCCTTGTGTATTAGAATTACAAAGGAATTCCGTTCATGTGTAAATTCTATCAAGTAAACAGTGCAAACTCAGACGAAATGCCAGTTTTGCGACATCTCGTCCGAGTCTGCAATGTTTAGATGGATTAAACCTAGCATAAAAAACAAAAAAAAACAAAAACAAAAACAAACTTTGTATTGGGGTGTTAACAGCAATAAAAATAAGCATGGAACAATAGTAAGGCAATTGAAAGTGTCAACAGTCATGGTAAGTTTTACTGTAGTCACGACAAGATAATCTCTCAAGCATTCACGGGCATATTTCATGTCTTAATTAACCTATAGAGCGCCAGCAAAAATTCATTTGAAGGTTTTACTGCATGCATTGCATTTGCTAACAATATCACTAATTTAAGTGTAAAGGTTGAAGCAAACATTGTCGACACAGTTCGGACTGCTCCTATCGGTACAGCCAGGTCTGGGTCGACACTGCTAATCGAAAAGGCTCCTATAATAAGCTATTTCGGCAGTGATACTTGTTGCATTTGGCGTTCCAGTGCTATTGCGATAGAATATGATTCCAAAATATATTCGTCATGCAAGCTCGATAGACTGTCTCGGTGAGACTGTTCTAACGAGCATCCATGATCGCAAGATAGACATTTACCACAAGCCGCTCTATGATATAGGTCACTTTTAGATTAAGGGCAGTTTTATAACACAACTACTTTATAAACCATTTCATATTTTGTGGGTACCCAAAAGGATCGTCTCATTGAGACGGTTCTTTAGAACACCCGAAATACCTATTCAAAATAGGACACTTGATGCGATTGGTGCTCCAGTAGATACGATACATTTTAATACAAAAACAACAACCTTCATTTAAATATTCGTCATGCAAGCTCGGTAGACTGTCTCGGTGAGACTGTTCTAGCGAGCATCCACGATCGCAAGATGGGCAAATATCACAAGCTGCTCAATAGATAAAGGCCACTTTTAAGTTAAGGACAGCTTCTATAATACGCACAACTACTTCATAATCAATTTTATATTTTGTGGGTACCCAAAAGGGCTGACCGCTTGACTCTCTTGTATGTTATGCTTTCTTGTGTTTTTGTAACTTTCCCATTAGGTGGCCGCCTGGGTCAGGTGTGGTTCTTGATTTTATCGATTCCTGATATTTGCCTTCTTCCCTACTTTTGTTGTATACAATTCTATTATCTGGTTTCCAAGGTTCAAATAAAAAGATATGGTCATAGAGGCACTGCATCACTCAATCAGATTTGTATAGCCCTGTAGGCAATTTTAGAACATTTAAATCTGATTCGAATGACATAAGATCATTTGGGTGAATCTTAATTTGACCCATGGAAAACGTTCATGTGTATTTATTTTGATTTGGCCCACCGCTTCCAGAGATGTGGTTTAAAGCTGCATAATCTGTAACTTTTGATCATTTCATTTTAGAAATAATGTTTCTATTTTTCAAGAACACTGTAAAAATACTAAAATCCAGGTATACATTTTACCTTTTTCGTAAAAATTAACAAATTATTAGTGCCAAAACAACAGCATTTATGTTGAAAATTAGCTGTCTAGAATTATTGGAGGGACGCAAATAATTACAAACAAGAGGAAAAACACCTGTTTTATAAGATAATTCACTTTTTCATGCAGTTTTCAGCTGTAGAAATTAGATTTATTGTGACAACATAACTTTATTCTACTTTTACAAATGATTTAAAAAGAAAATATTTTTTTTCGAAAAATGCTCAAAGTTGCAGAGTATGCAGCTTTAAATATTTATTTTCGTGCCTCGTACTTGTAGTTGTGTCGGCCATTTTGTCCAGGGAAGTGTAGGTGTTGGACCAGTCATGGTTACTGGCACTATAAGGAACATTAGTGTGAACTATACCCGGCACAAAAAAAAGAAACGCACCACTACGATTTTCCGAATTAAGATTTCCTTTTAATACGAAAATCTTAATTGTCATGAAATATTCATTTCTGATCAAATCTTACTAAAACTTAAATGTGACTTAGATGAGCATCTGTACGTTCCCTGTGTAGGCACAAAACACATCAAGGCAAATGGTAAACGAGTTTGGGAAGCGTTAATTCATCGCTACTGTCTGCACGAAATTCCAAGTATGTTTTACATTTGCAAAGTATGAAAACGATATGTTGTTGTTATGTGAGACAACCAATGTGTTTATTGGTGCTTTTTTGTAATTCAAAAATCCATTTTCATCAGTTAGGGCCGTTTAAATTGATGAAAATAATTTTGAAATCTTTAAATGTTTTGTAAGGTTTATCTCCAGTGTGGAATCACTATTCAAAGGGTAGTCACAATAGATGGGGTACCTAGCATTCAAATTCTGCGTATGATGAATTTAAAGATAGAATTTGCGAAGAATAAGTGTCTGGGTACAATTTGGTCTGCTGTGATGATTCCATTTGCTTGAAATTATCCAGCAAGGGAGGATTATAAAAACGCTGATTTCCCGTGACTTTACAATTTGACCCCCACTTTGTTCATGACCAATTTTCTTTAACACAATATCGACGCCAAATTGCGAAAAAAGTATGACGCAACCATACATGATATACCTTGGCACTGATACAAACTAAACTAGCCAATCACTTGTGATCTTCCTGAGAGTTGAACAGTTCTAAGTGGTGCATTTCCTTTTTGTCTGTGTCACGGGCGGATTTCTACT
>CAXHUL010000104.1:128754-408169 GCA_964019695.1 Loripinus fragilis
ATTTGGTATATATTGAATTTTGAACAGAGTGTCAAATATTCCATTTATTTTAAAGCTTTTGGGGTCATTTTGCAGCAAAAATTCCTGTTGAGCAAATCTGGTAGAGGCCCTAAGATGTACATGTGTGTAAATCGACCTTCCTGAACTGCATTTCAGGATCTTCCTGATCTGCAGTTCAGATAAATATGACATTCAATTTTTTTTTCTATTTTTAGCTCTGGTAGCTACTTTGTTGATCTGAGCGGAACCATTTGAAAAATATCTGTAGTTAGCAATAGTATCTATTTTGTTCAACACAGTGGAACCACTTTGAATAATTTTGCCAGACGAATGCATTACAGTAAACGGAAAGAATGCATTACAGTAAACAGAAGAATGCATTACAGTAAATATTCCTTTATTTTTTTTTAATTATGAAAGCCAGTACAGATGGAGATATAATTTAAGATTATCTTCTTTTGTTGGCTTAGGTGGCCATTTTCTTTAGTCGAAAGGAATTTACACCAGCGGATCAAGATGAGATACTATTTTAAGATTATTTTCTGTTAGGAATCTCAAATTTGATGTATAGATGTATTTTGGGGTCGCGGAGTGTCGCATACCATTTTCAGGTCACTGTGACCGCTGGCCTCAATTCTAGAAAATATGTGTCTGATGCATAGCTTTTAAATTATTTGACATAGGAATCCTCGATTTAGTGAATGGATACATTTTGGGATCGCAGAGTGTCGCATACTGTTTCTGTGTCACTGTGACCTTGGCCTTTGGTCTCATTTCATATAACATTTTGTCAGTAGCATATCTCCTATTATAATAGTTTTTGAGATAGGAATCCTAATGTTTGTTTGTGTATACATCTTGGGGCAGAGGAGTGTCGCATACTGTTTGGGGTCACTGTGACCATGAACATTGGCACTAGTTATTGAAATATTGTGTCAAGAGCATATCCCTTGTATGACTTCAAGCAGGATTCCAAAATATGGTGTGTGTGGATATATCTTTAAGTTGCTGGTCACGTTGACCGTGACATCTTGTCTCAGTTCTAGAAAATTCGTGCCTGGAGCATTTCTCCTACATTATTTCAGGTAGGAGTCCCAAAAGTTGTTATATGTAAAGTAGATACATCATATGGTCGCAGCGTGCCGCGTTTCGTTTCTAAGGCACTATGACCTTCACCTGTGGCCTCTATTCTAGAAAAATCGTGGAACTGGTTTGTCCAGTGTTGTCATACAACTGTGTTGCATGCAACCTCTGTTCCTTTGGTGACTAAGACCTACCGTGTTTCATCTATAATAATCGATTTGAAACAAAATCACATGTGCTGGTATCATTTCTATCCGTGCAATCATGTCACTAAAGAGGGAAAAGTTAATTATTATATTGATGTCTATAGGGAAACGTGATTTGAATATCCACAAGACTAGCCAAACATCCACAAAACCCCAATGTGCCAATGATTGACAAAGAAAAAAAGTGCTTGTTTCATTGTGGCGTCGCCGTTTAAAGTAGTGTATTTACAGATTTTCTGTTGAAAATACCGCCACAAAGGTGTTGAACGCAATGATTTCAGAAAGCTAACATTGATAAAAAGCAAAAAGGAAATAACAATTAAACCGATTACACTTCTGGTTCTCAAGGAGAATCTCTTAAACGAATGTAAAATACTTAAGCTAAAGTATATATTAGTCAATTGATAAATGAACACTTGTTTTTGCGTCAAACCACACGTGATAGGAGTAGAGTGATGAATCTTGTGTGAGCCGGCGAGGTGTAGTTGATAAACTACTCGCCTTGTACATGTACCCAGGGGCACCTTGTACAATCCCCAACCTCCCTAGTCTGTAGGGATGAGATGCTATGTCATGGTCCGTCTCCTGAGACGTTTTAAACCAGAACCACAGCCGGTTCATAAAAACATAACCAGAAAACCACCAGGCGCATTACAGGTTAACACCAAGGAACAATAGTAAACAGTTTTTATTTTATTTTAACGCAATATGCCTTAAACCATAGATTGTAACCAAATCATGCATCCGGTACATACATACTTACTGTAAAGCAATCAGATTACGTTACTCAAATCGCTCTGCTTTCATTTGATACTTTTATTTATTAATTTGCAGCTGTATATTTTTGCAAATAAATTAAAAATACGATGATTAATTTTAGAGATATATTTACTTTCAGCATTATTTTAGTCGTGTAGTATGACAGCAAAGATGGCTTTAATAAATGACCAATAGGTCTAAAATAACAAAATGCTGTTATAAGTTATCTTGTTAACTTTCAAACAATAACGGTTTTAATAAGATTATAATAAATTATGGTAATGACACATCTCATCGGCACCTGTTACATTCCCAATGTCATTTCATTCCTCATCACCAGAATCGTTATTTGATAAAAAAGTCACCATCTTTATAATTTTGGACAGGCTGCAAACTAGGTTACTCCACCCATTTTAATAAGTAGACAACTTTTTCTAAGAATTAACATAAATACATCTCTGCATACATCTATCTCAATGATATTGGAATAAAGTTCATTTGGCTCTCGTTCGATTCATCACTTATTTTTGCATGTGTGTTAAAGGATTATTGGGCGCTTCAGGGGTAACATACGTTACACGTTACATTAAACCCAGCAAAACGGGCATCAGAGTCAATAATAGCATCTAACCATACCTATATGGAGCCATAACATTTACACATATGGGATAAGGTAGATTTACATGGAGATATTGGTAAGGTAGGGTACGGTAGGTTATGAGTATGATAAGGGTGTAATTAGGCAGGGTAATGCTTATGGATTAGCCTTACCCTACCATAGTTTCTACAGTTTCTACCTAATGCTCGCTTATCCTTACTCGCAGAATCCACTACTAACACCTTGGAGGATATGAGAAGCTGCAGGTAGGTTAAAACACATGATGCATATTTTCAGACCATCATTGAAACACTTGTGATGTTTGAGTATGATAAGGGTGTGTTTAGGCAGGGTAATGCTTATGGATTAGCCTTAGCCTACCCTAGTTTCTACAGTTTCTACCTAATGCTCGCTTATCCTTACTCACAGAATCCACTACTTACACCTTGGAGGATATGAGAAGCTGCAAGGGAGGTTAAAACACATGATGCATATTTTCAGACCATCATTGAAACACTTGTGATGTTTGAAAACGATTAGTCAAAAGATATGGAAGGAGTTGTGTCCACAAGGAACCTACACCCTATATATTTATACAGTATTGAAGTTTGAAAAAAATGTCTAGGATGAAAATATAGAGAAAAAGAAAAAGGTAACGATAATTTCAGATTTCTGAAAAAAGCACAATCAATATCTTAGAACACCATTAAAGCACTCTAAAGTTTGTAGAATGATTAGCCTTAAACTGTAGGAGGAGTTGCGCCCATAAGTTACCTACTCCCTGTACAGTTTTGTAGTATTAGAGTTTTAAAACAGTATGAGTTAAAATGAAAAAAAAAAGTTTTAAAACAAATATTTCTGAAGGAAGAAAAAATGCCTATTTTAGACAATCATTAACCCATTTCAGCCGAATGGAATTTCCCACTGTTATCATTTGGCCAGTTCATTTCTGTTTTAAGGGTTGATGGGTGGTATTTTGCATTTTTATTCAAATTTCATTAGAAAATTATGTAAGCATACAGTGGATAACCTGATCAGACACCGCGTTCTGCGGCGTCTGACTTGGGTCTTCACTGTTTGTCTCTGTCCCACTAAAAACCCTATGCTTATATGAGTTGTGAGAGGAGCGTGGTTGTAGGTATTTTGAAGGCGCAACTCCTCTAACAGTTTTTGCCCAACCGTTTTGAAACTACAGATGACTGGGGACGAAAGTCATGACTTGGCCCATATTTACCGATATTTACACAATCACATGGGGCACCTGTGAACCTAACACTAGATTCGGATACAATTTGAATACTATATTGCTATTTTGGAAATGTCAATATTTGTTTTATTTCTCCTTTACAATTTATTTTCCGAAGCTTGCAATCATCGGCGCCAGGCTAGCACATAAAGTTGGTGCTAATCAACACCAAACAACACATTAACCGCCAATGCTAGTTGTCAGTCCAAATGTTTTGATATCGCGACGTATTAGGTTCCCTACTTGGGGAAACTAAGTTTTTAGTAATGATATGCCCTTCTGTAATCAAGACCGGTCATTGCATTGACGCCTCCCGATGAAAAATTCCGTAAATTAAGCAAGTCATACGATTACAAGTCCTGCCTTTTACTATTTTATCAAGATTAATTATTGGTGTTCCAAAAGTAATTCAAGTACAAATGGTAAAGAGTAAAGACTGCCTTATATCTCAATCTGGCAGAGGTGCAAAGACTGTCATTTGTTTACCTCAACATCGACAGAGAGAAGAAACACAAGCGTGCCAGTGTAAATTATACTTTAGTGGTACTGTTGAGCAGCAGAAATCTAAATATATTTCACAAAATGTAATACTTTCCAAGAGAACAGGCAATATGTTTTAAATAATCAACTGTTTAAAATGAGGGTGATAGATCTTTCATTTAACTTTAACGATGAAAATTTTTACAAATTATATAAAACATGTGCATGATTCCATATTTTGTGTGTGTTACATGCGTTTATACAGCTTTAATTACTCATCTATAAAACGGTTGGAGGCTTAAAGCTCAACATATTATGTTAATGGAGGTTAATCACTGAGATTCAGAAGGTTGTACATATTTTCATGTTCATAACTTAAGAATAAACAAGACTATAAACTCTGCTATGGACCTGCGTCGCCAGTGCGCGTATTCAATGTGTGAACAATCATTATTATGATTATGCAAAGTTCAAATATATAAAGAAACGAAAACTGTTGGAGTTATAGAATATACACAGATATCACAATGTTGACACTCCAAAAGTGGTGTAGAATTCATAATGTCTAAGTTGAAGCCTCCCAAATTATAGTAATATTATCAAATGTGCACAAAATAGGAGGTGCACATCTTCAATCTGTGAAAATTCATTATGCAAAAAGTAAGTGAGTTTGATCAGGAAATATACTCCTAGGGAGGTTGTAGGTCTGAACTCCATCACCGGATTGTTTTTTTTCGATTTTATTTTTTACCGGTTATTAAAGCTTTTATTTTTCATATCAATTACATATCATTTCGGTTCCAGAATACCGCTTTTCAATAGCGATGAAGACTCTGGTGAGATGCCGCATTCTGTGGCATTCCTGTCTATGTGTTTGCTTTTGTCCAATGTAAGCAACAATTGGTATAAACGTTAAAACTTTTATGCAAACATAACTAAAAGCTGTGTATAAAATCATACAATAAAGATGATGAAATAAACGCATTGATTGAATTCGAACCAGTACATAATGGAAAAATGAAGGGATTTTCTGCTAGCGTCCTCTCTACCTACTGAGCTATGTATGCTGACAACAAATTTCTTTCAAATATCTTCTAGTTGACTTCAGATAATTCTCCTCCAATGTTTATGAACAATCAAATGTAAACATAGCCACGAGACATTGGGCGACGCTCAAACTAAACACTATAGATACAATTTTGTAGAAAAAAAGTTAAACCATCAATTGAAAACCTTCTTTATGTAACTATATTTTCACAGTTAACAAGTCGCAATTTCAGATGACAAAGCATTGAATACTTTAAAAGGGAATACTAAAAATAAAGAGTGTGCGTTAAAAGACGGATGTGAATGCAATCAATGTAATTGCAGGGAACAGAGTCAATATAAAATAGCTGGGGACATGGAGTTAGCAAACCAAATATTCTCTTGCTTACTTTTAGTGTGATTTATGTTCTTATGTTACCCTATAATTCCAGTTGTATCAAGCCAAGTGAAAACTGTTTACTGCATTAGTGTCTAACCTCCTATCTATTGTAATGCGCACATGCGTGAAGTCAGTCTTTTAACAGACAAGCACAGCTGTGCAGTTTGGTTTTAAGGCTGAACTTTGGAGCCTGTACCTTTATCCAAACATCCATCTTGATGATACAAGCAGCGAAGGCTCTGGCAAGCTTGTGCGTGAGGCTCGTCTGAACCATCTCTGCTCAACTATGTGATTAGTGCTAAAATTTTAGACTGCAACAAGCCGTCTTAGCTGCACAGACATATGAACATGCAATTGTAATTGAACAAGTACATTGAAGATTGGCTGCATTTTCCTGATCGCGACTACCATATACGCTGGTCAGCATACTTGTATCCTTGGACTGAACAGCTCGCTGCATACAAATGCATGACATGAACCTTTTCTTTCGTATCATTAATGCAAATAGTGCAATATGTTATGGCGTTTGGGTAAACAGATCCAACGGATCTTTTTTTTTTAATTTTCAATCTACTCGTAAATTACAATGTAGATAATACTAGATGATTGGGATTCAACCCTAAAAGCGTCAATCACAACAACAAAAAATGCTTTTGTGATCTGGTGAAATGTTATAGGCGCTTTTTAACAAACATTGTGGACCCAGATCAGACTGCTCTTGTAGGAGCAGTCTGATCTGGGTCCATACTATTTGGCCCCAAACTTACATCAAGTCAAATAATGTTGCGCAGACAGCATTTTAGATGAATTTTCACAAGCGATTTAAAGGGTATATTTATTTCTTGGATCGTCATTTTCATCACAACTGTCAGAAACAATTCTACACCCGGCGCTGTTGGTTCATCATGAGGATGTGGACGCTAACTTTTTTAATAATCGCCGCTGGAGTTTCTACAATTAAAGGTGAGAGAAAATTTGAAAAAAATCGTTTTGCTAAAGAAGTTGAATTAGTAATAAGAAAAGGGCGGATGCTCAGTGGTAGAGAGCATGGGGTTGCGGGTTCGAGCCGCACCAGATGCACTGCGTTCAACCCAGGAAGACCCGTTCCGGCATGACTGAAAAACTGTTGACTTGGACGTAAAGAATTGAAACAAAAATAATAGTGATAACTCGAATGCTAATACGTCATGTTCTAAAAAATTCTTAGATCTTGTCTCAACAACTTATGGTTCTTGTCTTGCCATTGCATTTGTAGTGTGATGATAATATTTGGCATAAGAATTGTTGCTTAAATGACTTACTTCGTGAAATGGAATTAGTTAAACGACAGAATCGGTCACGACACTCCCGAACTTTTAATATGGAATTCTGCATGAACGATTTGGAGATGGGCTTAAATCGGGTTCACCTCACGGATTACGTGTACTAGTGCGTCGATGCCATGCTGTTTTATCTTTTCCCAAAGGTTTAGATAAGCAAAATAGTCAGCGTAAAATTGTAAAAAATTTCTTACAATTTTAGCATATTATGTTTTCGGTGCCAAAAGGACCGTCTCATTGAGACAGTTCTTTTGATTACCCAAAACATATATTTGGTTGAGAAATATAAAAAAATATTCTTCTCTTACGCACTTTTAAATAGAACCAAAGTTTTATACATTCGTGAATTTGTTTGAAAACAATTTTATTTTCGAGGATATGCCACTGTAGCGCTAAGTATATAAAATCCAATGTGCAGGATTATCAACATTTTACAAAAAAGATCCAGATTTTTTTATTATTATTTTAGCACTTACGAAATACCAACTTCATTACTTGCTCAAGCTGACGTATCCTGCTGAGCTTGAGGTCTAATAATTATTTGCGCCACGTCGCGAGAAACTCAGTCTTCGGGGTTTCCGACAAAGCCAGACTAAAAACAGTCTCCTCAGCTACAGAGACTAGCTAGAATATTGAAATTACGTTCGTAGGATGTCCAGATATGAAACTTTCCAATAAGCGAATAAGAAAGGCGCTGATCAGACTGTGCGGATGCGCAGGCTAGTCTGCGCCTTTATTGTTCGTAAAACCCCACAGACAGACTTTCTAGCGTTGAGGCCCATTTGGTATGAGTCTTGATCTATATCTATACGTTGTGTATGCCAAAGGCTGCGACTCCTGTGTTGGTCTATACATATTCCAGGTTGTTCGGCTGAGTATTGCAGCGGTATTATCAAGGACTGTGATGACTATTGGTCCCTTAATCACAGGACTTCCGGCGTGTACCATGTGATACCTAACGGAATGGCAAGAGGCTTCGATGTATATTGCGAGATGACGACGGAAGGTGGCTGGCTGGTAGGTTAGACTTCATTGGCTAATAACTCGTATGGTGATCTTGTTGGATGGGATATTGTAAGCTGGGAACATTATGATTCCCTTTTTTCAAAAAGTTATATCAAAAAATGATTTTACATGCACGGATCATGATTTTTTAAAATAATTACGTTCGGCCTTCAAAATTAAAAATAAATCATGAAATTTCGTGACTGTATACATGTACTACACCAGCTCTTAAACACAGTATTACAATATAAACGCCCCCGTTAAATATATGGAACAAAACATAAGCTTTTAAGAGCACAACGAATATTTATATCTCAAAATGGAATGTACATGTTGTAAACATGTTCTTACTAAAAACTGTCTAAAATTTTGAAATATGGAAATAATATGCTACACTGTTAAGCATTTAAATAAGTCAACAAGTTTTCTCATACATGTATGCCACTGGTAAGCACACAGCTTTGATGCAGTGGTACAGAAATAAATGATAGTGTTGTGCTGCAGTTGACAGCTGAGCTTGCTTTTCTACTTTCATGTTGACTGATTAATTAATATTGCAGGTCTTTCAACGACGTATAAATGGTAGTGTGGACTTTTATAGGGAATGGACAGATTACGAATTAGGCTTCGGTAATATTGAGCAGGAGTTTTGGCTCGGTAAATATTGTACTAGATCATGGACGGACAGATGGTCCGGATCCCAAGCCCTCCCTCTGGATACCACAAGTTGCTTAATGTTTCCTTAGAACTACTTACGTTAAGCCCCAGTCCCACAGAGCATGCGACCGCGCTGCGACCTCTCCGAGATTGAAATTATTGGCAATTGCAGAGAGGTTGCAGAGTAGCAGCAATGTTTAACAAAGCTCGCAACGAGGTTGCAGCAGGGTCACTGATTGGTCGCCAATGAAAATCAGTCGCTAAACACTTTATTTTTTTTAAAAATGATGATAGAACATTCTTAATCAAGTCGACAACAAGTCTCCGATCAGTCGCCGACCAGATCTGAACGAGTCGCCGACCAGTAACGATCTATCGCCAATCGCCCATTAAATGCTTAACGATTGCCGAACGTGCGGCGACTGATCGGAGACTGGTTGGCGACCAGTCGGCAACCATACCAGAAATAATAAAAAAAGAGTTGCAATGGTTGCAAAGGTTGCAATCAAAATCAGTTGCCGAGAGGTCTCACCGCGGTCGCAAGCCCATTGGGATTGGGGCTTAATTGACCCCGTATTGCATAGCGCCAGAAAGTACCCCTGATGTACATGCACTTAGACAAATCTTGCTATCGGTATTTGCTCGACACCTCGAGAAGTTATAGCTCAGAAGAGACAAAGGCCATGGGTGAGCTAATAGAGTACAAATGACTCGTGTGTCCTTTTCTACGTCCACCTGTCAACCATGATTTTAAAACGGCTTCTCTGAAAACACTTGACCAGTTGAACAAAAAGTAGGCTATCCAAATTAAGAAAAGATGCATATTTTTGTTTTTATTGACATGCTTGAATACATTTGTAAGACAATTTTTTGCATTTTATTTAGTATGTGTACAAAATCATAGGGGTTGATGCCAAGTCTGAATTTGCATGTGAAGGTCAGAAATTAGGTCAAAGGTCATTGAGTGCAAAAAGAGAAAACAAGTATGACTGTAAAACAACTATATATTTAAATATATATAAACATATTTCATTTGAAGATTACATTTAACATTTTTAATTGAAAACCTACCTATCTGCATATAAAGCTTTCTATAATAAGACGAAATAGCAAACAAAAGGTCACCTTGAGGAACTCCAGATACAGAACATGTCTCAAAGATATTCCTACACGGGCAGTCGTTTTCGGCTATTTTTTTAAGGAAAAATTATTGTTTCACTCAAAGATTTAAATCTCAGATATATAACTTTAAAAGAAGGTTTGAACAACTTTTAAACATATTGACGTAGGTATGACATAGAAATATTAAAAAAAGGTAAGAAATCTAGCGCAATGCAAATATTTATCTTGCTCCAGATCAGTAAAAAATGCACAGCCGATGCGATTCATTAGACTAAAGCAATGCGGAATAAGCTGAAGAAAAATGTGTTTTGGCCAACAAACGTTTAACATGATGCCTAATCAAAAGGCGCATGAATATCTACAAGTGGATTTGCAAAGAGTTTACAATGTATATCACCTCACATATCTGTATAATATATAGAGGATATTTACTTTTTTGAGGTGAATACCAAATATATTTCATCGAGTGTGTTGAAAACATTAGAATTTTCATGAGTGCGCAGCACGAATGAAAATTTCGATGTTTTCAACTCACGAGATGAAATATATTTGGTATTTACTAAAAAAAAGTAAATTTTCTTTTTATTTTATACTTTTTTTTAAAGATTTACCGTTAATCAATTTGTTAAACATGCTTCAAGCCGAATCACAATAATGTAAAAGAAGACAAAGGAGTATTTGTGACAGAATACCTGAGGTGAGTTCAATAATGCGAGAGCTCGCCGGGCGCTCCTTGACTGGTACCGATCTTTATTCATTATGTGTAAAGCCTGACACCAGTACAACGAGCGCTAGCAAGCGCTCGCATTGTTGAACTCGCCTCTGGATCAATCTACATGATCTATAGTCATCAGGACTTACAGATAAAAAGAAATTTATTCAGCGTCAAAATGCGAGACAAGTGACATCATAAGCGACGTCATAATTTGTTGGTGACGTTGCGTAGCATAGGTTACATGCATTGCCTCACCCACTGAAGCGGGAGGTATTGAAAATTCAAAATCGAAAAATTTCAGCAAATCTGAATTATTTTGGTACCAAAATGTTCCTCATGTTCTAACTAAGAAAATGACTTTCCACACTTGATGTTTTTGTTCACAAATAAGAAAGTTATAGGCCTTTGAACTTTCGAAGTGAGCTGCATTATGTGAATGGAAAAGTCAGAAGTAATCCAAAAAACGCTACAGTGAAAATATAGGCTGATATCAATCACTAGTGATTGATATCATATCAATTCACTAGTGATTGATATCACTTTTTTGTTTTTTAAAATGCATTGATTTCACTGTTACGTATAAAATAAAGAATTTAAGCTAGAAGCAGTGTGACTAAATATAGAATTTAAGCCAACAGCAATGAGACTAGAGATGAACAGCTCGCACAGCTAATCAACAGCAGCAAAAAAATCAAATCAGCCATAATCAGCTGCTAAAAGCTGGCAAAAATGGTTAGTCCTTTAGGATGTGCTTGAAAAATTATTTAGATCTTTGGTTCAAGATAGATACAAACGAAAGTGTGTTTTTTTATTTTCTATAATTATGTGCTGGCTCGCTCCGTTCGAGACACTATGTCAGGTACAGTGTAAATGTGTGGGTAGGGTATGGTTTTCCAACAGCAGTAGGACAGGACGCTTATTTGTGTAAGAAGTGCTTTCCTTAATTATTCAATCCAGATATATAGTCCACTAACATGACAATATTTTTGTAATCTATGTGTGCATCAAAATCCTCTCAATGTTGATACCATACGGTTCAGTACTGTGGTCATCTGGTTGCATACATGGGCTGTTGTGACTAACCTTGCAGGTCCTCGGTTAATATTAAAATCGTTTAATTCACGTTAACAATGCACTGGGAAGTTGGGAATAACCTATTTCTATTTTTAAATGCAATTCCCTGGCTTTCCTATTTAACTGTGCGATAGTTTGTCTTCAATGTCAATAAACTGCATTTCATACAGTCTGTTTTCCCTCGAGCAATATTCAATCTTTGCTCGCAAAATCATCAAAAAATTATCAAATTCAGCACATTTCATTTCTATTTTTATCATAATTTACAGATTCAAAAAAAAAAAAAGCAGCCTGCGTCATTCAGACCATAACAACCAGCATTCAGAAGATATGATCAAGCTATTTCTTCAAGGTCTCACAGTACTAATGCATTTCCTATACGGTTTAATGCTCAAATACACACGTGATTTCTACAGGATATCTCCTTGATCATTAATCAACACTCATTCCTGTTCAAAAACTCAAGAGAAACAAATTAAACAGTAAAAGCCCAGGTTTCGCCAGATTGATTTTCTGAAATATCTTAAAGTTTGTGGAGATCGTACTTTTTTTCAAGTTTTCTGCCGCCCTGGGTCAAGAATACACTGACCTGGAAAAATACTTTACCTAAGTGGAAACAATACAGAATTAACTAAAACTTACAGGAGTTGTCTGGCTAAAGGAGAGCTTCTAGTAAGTAAAATAAATCATGACAAGGTATCAGCAGAGCAAAAATTGGGGTTGACCAAAGTACGCCCATACTTGTTTCTAATGCCCATAAATCCCATTTGCACCCACACTCACGGTACCTAATTGTACAGTAATACCTTGAAGGCCAAACATAGTATGCTTATAATTCTATGCCAGAAAAACATTGCGAAAATGGTTTTGCAAATAAATAAGCATCAGTCGACTCTACAAAGGGAACAAAGGCAACAATTAAACCATTTTACAAACTGTGTTTCTTTTTTTTATCTGGTCCAATAGCAAGATGATTTATAAACTCTGAAAAGGGTAGAAGTCGTTCAAAAGGATTAACGTAACCTGCTTATCATTGCATGAAACCTTTTGGATACATCCATCGAAAGTTGCGTGTTATTGTGACTAGAGGCCAAACTGATATATATGGACCGCTTAGATTGCGAGTTTGTTGCATCCCCCAGGAAGAAAAACTTATTTGCTATCTTCAGTTAGGGACATGTCATGTTAGAAACCCATATTTTACTAACTTTAAGTTTCCCTTTGTCAGTTGGAAATGACTTGTAATCAACGTTACCATACTGACATTGAACATAGCAGTGCATATAAACAAGACTAATAGGATTTATTTCAATGGTAAAATGAAACAATATAAGCATTAAATGTTTACACTAGATATACAAATCAATGGCAGACATCTGTGATATGTATTTCTGCTCGTCAACAATATTTATGTTTTATTTTACACCAAATTGCCAATAAAGACTTTACTTATTACAAATTAAAACTAAAATTCCAAGAAACTGATGTATCACTTGGCAAAACAAAAAGTCAAACAAGGCAAATTCGTTGAATTTAAATCCCCCCTCCGGTGAAGGGTTATTTTAGAGAAAAGTATTAATTTCTAAACATATATCCCATTTCTCTAACTCCTGCGTTCACCTTGGGCATCATATAGATCATAGTTAAAAGTTCATGAAGTATTTTGGTGTTTAGTTCATAAAACATAAACTTATCTGTACACTTTCAATATTGGACTTTTCAACCTGACCTAGAGGTCTATACATCTTCCACTTTAATTTGATATGACTACTTTCAGAAAAACGTTGTTTTGACATTTGACCCTCACCCCAGGGGCTGAGGATGTGTGTAAGGACATAATTTGTATTTGCATCAAGCTGCATCCGTCATTCCCTTTAATTTGAATTACAACATGATCATGTTCTGAAAAAGTTGAATTTTGACCATAAGACCCCACCCCCAGGGTCAGAGGGAGTGGATCAATGGGCAAAATATATCCTATGTTAAGCAGTATGCATCAATACCTTTTATTTGATACGCAACATGAAAACGCTCTGGCAAAATGAATTTTAACCTCTGCCTCACCACTACGTCTAGCTGGGGTAAAAGGGGGCAGACGAAGGCGGAAAAGAAGACCAAGGACTAAAATCCTGTTTGATATGCTTTAAATCTATTGTATAACTGTCAGCTTGCAAAATTTCAGGAAATAAATGCAAACAGACTTAGTTATTGTGAAATTTAAATATGTGACCTTTGACACACACACCGCCCAAGGAATCAGGGGAGGGGTTTAAATCTTAATCACTGTCATAATAGGCAGTGGGTAATCGTGGCCAATAGTGAGAAGATGGCAGGCCTAATGTGATGGGATTTTTTTACAAAAAAGCCAATATGTCTTTTGCATTAAGAATATTTGGCTGTATTTCTATTGAGGAATTTTGTTTTTATATCATGTATAGCTGTTTGTTACACTTGTAAAGTTGATAACATCTTGATAGGACCGTGTTCCATCGTGGAGGGTTTGCTCTGTTGTATGTCCTTGTAATAAATGTCGGGCCTTATCTAGATCCAAACTGTTTGACAATCTGATGGTATTTCTGAAAGAATTTTTCAATAAAAATGCCGATTACAAAAAGTGCATGCACAATAAACCAAGGTGCAAAGAGAATACACAAGCAGAAAACTTTTGTGGGATTTGCCTTTAATTATAAGGGCCTCGACACGGACAGTCACTTCAAACGCAACGGCTAGCTTGGTCAATATGAAATAGGTCATCGGTTAGCAGATGACATTTTAACAATATTTTAGAAATTCAACGATATGAAAATGCTGGAGTCATTAAACAAAGAGTTAGACAGCTTTAGGTAAAAATGATTTTAATGTGATCAAGAGTGATATTTGCGATTAATAGATTTGTCTAAAAAGGTCTACTTTCTGTTTCAGTAGACAATTTGCTGAAAAATAAACTGTGCAACTGCTTCAGTCTGTATCTCTAGACTTTGAAAAAAAATCATGGATCGTTGGACCAGAAAATAAGTTCGAGTGGACAATGAGATTTTGTTTGAATAAGCAGGACTTCTAAAATGCCAAATTCCAACTTAACCTGATTGGTTGAAATAAGCAACGGAAAGTGATATCATACGGCGCAGCCGAAAAAGGTCGTAACACAGTCAACATTTTGTAGATGACATCCAAATTCAAACTTGACCGGTATTTTATGATGCTTTACCTCTCTTTTAAGGGTCCTTACTCAGTCAAAATTTTGTGGATGACTCAAAGTTCAAACTTGACCTGTATTGAATAATGATTTACCCTTTTGTAAACTTTGAATGAAATTAATGCATACCTTCAGAAGTTATTTAAGTGAAACCAAAAGTGTTGCACCGCAAATGACACCGCCAACGATGAGGACCTCTGAATCATGATCTCTTGTCTCGACCATGCACCTCAGGGGACACCACAAAAACATAATCTAAGTGGTAGATTCGGAGTCTTATAAAATGTATTTAAGCTCTCCAGTGGCGTAAGCTACTGTCTGTTCTAAGACAATTGTTCTGTTGTTCTTGATTCGTTGTTGGTTGTTGCTCCCATTGTGAGGTTCTGGGTTGGTTCCCTTGTTTGTTGTGCATCACTGTATACACTTTGTAGATTTTCAATCATCTTGTTTGAGAAGAGAGAGCTGGATATTTTACCTTGATTTTTTACTTACTTTTTTGCTTCTTGTTGTCTTGTGAGTGTTAATGACTCTTCCTCACGGTGCCCTGGGTTGGCATTCAGTGTGCAATTGTGTAAATTCCTGATTATACGTACTTAGTAAACTGAAGCTTGAATTGTTCTTTAAGATAGGGTGTGTCTGCAAAATTCCATGAGCATAGGGGTGGAGCAGGTTTTTACTCAGCTTGTAGTCAAAATAATGTGTGATAATTCCAGTAGCTGTGGTGGACAACTATTTTGTCACAAAAGCAGAGGCAATGATAGGGATAATGTATCAGTATAACTTTGATGAAGATTAGTTTTGAATTTTTACAAAAACATATCATTTATTTAATTGTCTTGTTTAAATGTGAAACCTTTGTTTTGTATTTATACATCTTTACATTTAAGTTTTATTCATTTAGGAAATACTGCAAATGAAAGCTTTATATTCAGCAATGTAAAATATTTCTTAGATCCAGGCACCAAAGACAGTAGTGATTTATAGGGAAATCCTTTCCTAAATATCATGTCTTACCTCAAGGAAATATCATTGCCCATCTAGTTGACTGTGTAACATATGTTACATCCATTTAAAAGTGTATTTTCAACTTTGAAATATGTTTAATAATTTGCATACAGTGTGTTTTATGCATGGACTGTCAAGGACCTCAAATAGTCTCCTGTTCAATCTGCCCAAATTTGGAATGACTGTTGCAAAGATTAAGTATGGCTGACAACTGTATTTTGTGCTTTAATTAAAACCTGGCATTTGGTGCACATAACAAAAAGTATATTTGGGAAATATTGCATATTTATTCCAGGCCTCGAGGATATAAAACTTTTTTTCATTCTCAACTTAACTGAGTATTAAGTTTATCATGCTCATAAATGTTAAAATGCCACCAGTTATTTATTAGCTTGATAAATATAACATTTGAGAGTTTAAAAGCTAAAACAATCTTTTTTCAGCATTTTAGATTTATGAGTAATTGAAATTCCATGCTCAAATGAGTTGAGCATAACAATAGATTTTTAACCTTGAGACCACGACCTTATAGCTTAGGTAACGGGGTATATTTGTGACCACAATCTTTATTTTTTAGCATTTTAGATTTTATGAGTAATTGAAATTACATGGTCAGTTGAGTTTAGCATGACAATAGTTTTTTAATCTAAAGGCAATGACCTTAGAGTTTAGGTGATGGGGTATATTTGTGACCATTTCTTTTATCTGCAGTAAAAGTTGTGTCAGGTATTCATCTAAATAGAAGCTACATTGAAATATAATATTCGCAGCACCAAACTGTCGACGAAAGTGTTGAGCTTGCATAGAATTCTAGTCTATAATATGTTCATTGTCTTGATAAACAAGTATGTTGTCCATAACTTTTGACTATAACATGTTACTTTCTTACATACATAGTATACATGTTCTGTTTAACGTTCACCAGTCTGACCTGTTATGATTGAGCTGTATCATAACTACAAACTGTATACATGCCATTGATATCAATAAGCTACAGGTTTGTACAAATATAGTGACCAATAAGATTTTATGATTAATCATTTTGAGCCTGTACCCCCTTTGATAAAGCATGTCATTTAGATATGTTGTGTATGATATAAAGCTACAACTGTTTACGCAAGGATTAGCTTGTTCAATTGGTGAAAGCATCTCATAAAAGGTGTTTTGTTTTCAATTTCCTATATGTGGAGTAAAATAAATAGATTTTGACCCATATTTTTAACCATTTCTTATCTAATGTAGAACGCCATTTTTGTGGATAGTTTGAGGACTAAACCAACTACCTTTTCCATTGAAAAATAGCATTACCTTTGAAACGTCCTGCTGGCCTTTTTATGGGCAATCCTGCATTAAGACTTTTCAAATTTTATTTATGAAATAAAAAGGACATGTCACCATAATCGCATATAGCAGTTTCAGCTTTTGGCCAATTTTACGACCGAGTGAAATAAACTTAATTAATTTAGCTGTTATCTTCAACCAGCTTCTTTTTGCAGCTCATGGTCTTAACATTCTAGAAAACGTAAAATGTATTTGTTATCCAAAGACGCGACAAGATATTGCGTAATCCTCCCCCCCCCCCAAATGCTTTGCTTTCCTCTTTAATTGCACGCCAGCGGATGGGACTTCAGACCTTTTGACGGTTCCAACTTAAATACTTATCTATAGATGATATGTTGGGGCCTGGTACTTTGGCTGTTGTCAGACCCATTTGGATTTTAACTGTTGAATTTATTTTGTTCTGTATTCAGTTTTTTGTACTGTTGAGTCCTTATCTTTGCTTTATCTACTTTTTATATCTTGATGTATATATTCTAGGAGATAATTCATGGATAAGTTAGGGATTATTCATGCAAACGAAACATCTATGTGGCTAGATCCACATCAGAACTAAGGGTGAGGCTGGTACCCTGAAACTAGTTTAAGCTCTAAATTTATTACTGACCGTTCAAAGGCGTAGCTTCTTTGATGGATATTTTTTGTGTTTGTCTTTGCCTTCTGTGATTTCGATGTCTTGTAGCCTTGTGGTCACCTGTTGGGAAAGTTTCTGACTCTTGGCTCTCTTGTGTGTGGCATTTTTTGTTCGTTTTTTTTTTACTTTCTCATTGGGTGTCCTGGGTTGGGTGTGGTACACAATTGTATCGACGCCTGATCTTTGCCTTTTTCTCTTACTTTGTTTTTAAGTAAACTAAATATTAAAATATTTGACATTGAAAATTGTATTGTTTTCATTGACTAGCTTTATACCTTTTAGAAAAAAAAGAAACATGGGAGGTCACCACGTTTATTATTTTTCAAAAGATCCAAATTAAAATTCACCATGTCTTGTGCATAATTCAATATTAATGTTGAGGAACAATTATTTATTTTGTATAATTCTATATAACTAGCATTACGTAATTAAGCATTAAAATGCTAAAAAGAAGAAAAACAAAGTCATGTAGTATTGTTGTGCAATACATGAGTCCCCTACTGGATAACCTCTCCCTCTCCCCCAACCCATTAATGGCAATAATGGCATGTGTATCGCCAGCCTTCTTGATCATTTAATATGCACCATAAGTACTTTCAAAAAATATATTTTTGACTATTAAACCCCACCAAGGTGAGGGGTATATGTGTAAGGGCAAACTATTTGCTTGCACGTTTTATATTTCTATTTTCAGAAAAAAATATTTTGACCTTTTGGTCCCAACCCAGGAATTGAATATTTGCCTGCATGTAATTGTACGTTTCATTCCCTTTGATTTAATATCAAACATGACAACTTTCAAAAAAAAGATCTTTGGATCCAATCCTAGGGTCATGGGTACGTTTAAGAACAAAAGTATTGTTTACACGCTTTTGTACGTGTCATTCTTTTTAATTTGATAGGATGACCATTTTCAGGAAATATAATGTTTATATCTTTTGATCCCAATCAAGGACCACGGGGTGCGAGTGAAAGGAAACCTTTTGTTTGTATGTTGTCGAACATTCCATTTGCTTTAATTTGATATGCAACATGACCATATTATGAAAACGTTTATGTTAAACCCGTTCAGATGTCAAGGTCAATGTCACAGTGACCCAAAAGTGGTACGTAACATTCCGCCATCCCAAAGTGAGGATGAAAGCAAAGATCAGGACTCGATGCAAGCAAGTATTACATCTGATCCTGGACTAGGAGTGGGAAAGTAACAGAACCCATAAATACATCACATACATGAAAGCCAAGCGGTCAGTCCTTTCCCACTAGGTGACCACAAGGCTGCAAGAAACAGACGTGAAAGTATTGCAAAGACAAGCAGAAACAACAAACACACCCACGAAAGAAGCACTGCATTGCAATGGTCAGTAAGAAAAGTAGTGAAGGGCTTACACTTGTTTCACAGTACCAGCCCTACCCTTAATTCTGATGTGGAATTAGGTACATGGATATTTTGTTTGCATGGACGATTCCTAACGTATCCACGAATCATCTCCTAGTACATATAATCAAGATATAAAAGGGAGATAAAACAAAAGTAAACAGTAAAGACAACTGAATACTGGAGCAGAAGTCCTACAGTTAAGCCCTGGTGGGTCAAACAACAGATGCAACATCAGGCATCAACCCTCTCATCTATAGATAAGTTTTTAAAGTATAATCGATATGCATTCACACTTTTCGTTTGGAACCCCTACCAAAAATGACATAGAAGATGTGCTTTGGACACATTTTATTCTAAGAACGAGGTCGGAGGTCAAAGTCAAGGTCATGATGACCTGAAAATGGTACGTCATACTCCATCATCCAAAGATGCATATGTAAACCATATTCTGTATTCCTACCTTAATAATTTAGAATATATGCTTTGGCCACGGTTATTATAGAAACGAGGACAGAGGTCATGGACAAGGTCACAGTGACCTTAAAGTGGTAACATGGATTACATCATAACGATTTAAGCTTCTTGGTTTTGAGGCTGAATAATATCAGAACTGATCACATAAGAATAATATTAGTTATTAGTGATGTATGCTGTAATTTCAGTGACTTGTGTTATATTTTCAAAGCTTCACAATGTAAAAATTTCAGTGACATATGATATATTTTATGTCCTATTCAAGAATAATTCAGTTATGTCGGGATTGGTTTTCCTGGGTTGAACCAGTACTAATCAAGAATTAGTGTGTATTGCTCAAGGACACAACGCAGTTACGCTGTTGATGCTCGAACCAGCGCCTCTTCCATCTCAAGTCAAGCACTCTACCATTAAGCCACTGAACTCCCAGTGATGTATGATTAAATTCTAGCGATGTATGTTATTATTTCAGTAATGTATGTCATAATTCCAGGACTCATACCATTGAAGAGAATTCTTGCCAATGCACCTGGGAACTATGAACTACGTATTGATTTAGAAGATTGGGATGGAGAGACTAGATATGCACACTATAGTCTATTTGACATTGGCGGACCAGAAAATAACTATGCACTTGCCGTAGGTGGTTACACGGGGAATGCAGGTGATGCATACGTTTATCACGCTATATAATTTGGCAATTAAAAGTGGACTATTATTTCATGCAAAACTCAACCAACAGGAGTTTTATCCAGCTAAATACATGCAGAGAACTTTAGTACAATATATCTCTTAACGTGCATTTGCAACTACACTGCTAAAAATATTTAAAGGAACACTGCGTATTTTGCCATTGATTACAATACAAATACACTCATAGCCTGACTCATAGCATGAGTTGGAATAATATGGCAAAAACATGCTTGTCCTGTGATTAGTTTGGTTACCTATCAAGGAGGATGCTTGTTGATAAAATTGAAGAAATCCCTTCCCAGAAATCTAAATGGAACGCTTCATGTAAAAATGGAATTTTGTTAAAAATGCCCTTTTTCAAAACCAAATTTTAAGACGATTTTTCAATCAAGCACCACAACAGCATCATTTCTGTACAGTCAATAGCCTTTTAATGTTGCAGAGATCATTAGGTTACAATATTAACAAGTTCGGAAGATTCTACAAAGTTCCAGAACAAATCGTCATTTTCAAAAAAATGAAAAGTTACAAAATTTTAGCTGTGAACTTAAGCAGCGATTTGTTTATCAAAACCTCTTTTTGATCCAAAACTTTGACTATCAAAGCAAAAGATGCAAAAGAAACAGGGTCTCTGCCTTATTGCCTAGTGAAATGCATTACTTGTCTATTGGACAGGGGTTTACACAATCACCTATGGAAAATTATCAGTAGTGTATCTTGGAGCCAAATGCACCAATAGAGTATTGCACTATCATATTATGTTTTCGCTATTTTTATGATGAACATACCGTGTTTTATATAACATCACAGGTTGATCATAGAGAAAAAGTTCGTGTTCCCACCAGTACGTCTGAATTTGCCACGGCATTTGTGACAAATGCATCATGCGTTTGATCCCGCGCTGGCTTAATAAAGCCGTTAAGTATATAGGATTTAAAATTGATAGGAATATATGAGGAAGCAGCAGTTTAGTTTATCCGATATAACAAGCAAACATATTCGTTTCTTGATGTTCCTTAAAAAACGAAGATGAAAATAAGACCCTAAAACGATCTGAATGGGGATACAGACACTTTAATCGGGATACAGATGTTAATATTCACGGCACATTTTGAACGTCTGCTTATCATTATTATTAGCCAGAAGTATACCTGTGCAACTAAGGATATCAACTGAAAAAGTATGGTATCTGGGTCCACCATAATTATTAAACGTAAGAAAGTATGCAAAGTTCAGGATTCGATACAGTCAAATACCCCACCTGACCCCAGATACCATATGGGAAAGTGAGAAAAACACACAAGAAAACATCACATACAAAGGAGCCAAAAGGTCAGCCCTTTCTAAACAGGTGAGCACTAGGCTGACAGAAACAGATAAAGAAGTATGGTAAAAAAACACAAAACATAAATAAAATAAAATGATCCATACGAGGGGTACAACCTTGAAGTGGTCAATCAGAAAATACTATAGGGCTTACAAGGTGTTATGTTCAACATTTCCTTAGTCCTTATATCGATTCTGAGGTCAACCATAAACGACATTTTATCAAAATTCCATTCATTAACAAAGGTATTGAGTTTATTGATTTACATAGTATCTTCAAGGATAATTCAGTGATTTCATCTATTCCAAATTACTTTAATAATTCTGAAACTCCTATCATTTGTTATAAATATAACAAACCAATAAGGTCTACGATATTTAACTTTAATAAAATTGTAAATGATTTAGATATAGATTCCAATACTCCTGCCTCCTGAGATTGTAAAAATTCAAATTATTTATATCCCTCTGCAGGGCATGTTATTACAGGTAATCTAAATGTCATTCCTGTCGCTAGAGTTCGCAATATCATTTCTAAAGGTCCTAAATATAGATTTCCCTCTAATATTGATTTCTCTAAATGTCGTAGAGAGATCGCTGCTTCTTTAAATGACTTCAGTAATCGTTGGTGCAAACGGGAAAATGTTGAACCTGATGCTTTGAAGGAATGGAAGATTAACATTTTTAATATTATTGATACTCGTATTTCATTTTACTCTCGTAATACACATCTTTTGCCCCCTAAACCTAAATCTTCTTTTAGTCATCTTAAACGAGGTATCCAGGATTTTCATATGAACTATGTTTTGGTTCCAGCAGATAAAGCTGCTAACAATGTTGTAGTTGTTTGACGATTGTATTATATTAATACTCTTAAGCGTGAGCTTGTTGACACTAATGCCTATAAACTGCAGCCTTCTTTAAGTGAAAGGGTGATTGTTGATGGGCATGGTTGTCATACAGCCCTACATTTTGGTGTCAAAGCTAAAATAAATCAAGACAAAGTTCCTACGTTGTACTGGTTACCTAAACTCCATAAAAAACCCTATAAAGCAAGATTTATTGCTAATTCTAGTTCTTGTACAACAACAGAACTTTCTAAATTGTTAACCTCGTGTCTTACAGCTGTTAAAAAACATGTTATCAAATATTGTGAAAAGGTATATGAGAGATCTGGTAAAAACCTATTTTGGTCGATTAAAAATTCAGGTGAAATTTTAGATAAACTTAAAGCTAGAGATTTCAATGCGACCAGTTTGTCTACTTATGATTTTTCTACTCTTTACACTACTTTACCTCATAATTTAATTAAAGATAGACTTATTGATCTTATTGAAAGTACCTTCCAGAGAGAAGGCTCTCCTTACCTTGCATGTAGTGACAGAAATGCATTTTTTACTTCAGAAAAACCTAAAAAATATCATGCATGGTCGTGTCAAAATGTATGCGATGCGCTGACCTTTTTGTTGGACAACATTTTTATTCGATTTGGCACCAAGCTCTATAGACAAGTTGTTGGAATTCCTATGGGCACTAATTGTGCTCCCCTGGTTGCAGATTTATTCCTGTTTTGTTATGAAAGGGACTTTATGATGTCTCTTTCTGATGATAAGCAGGCTGATGTTATTGATGCGTTTAACACTACTTCCAGATATTTGGACGATATTTTAAATATTAATAATGTTTATTTTGACAATATGGTTAGTCAAATATACCCTTCAGAGCTCCAACTTAATAAAGCCAATGCCTCTGATACCGAAGCCGCATTTTTAGACTTGCATTTGTCAATTTCTAATGATATTGTTTCTACCAAAATTTATGACAAACGTGACGACTTTGATTTTGAAATTGTCAATTTCCCATTTTTAGATGGTGATGTTCCTCGTTCTACATCCTATGGAGTCTATATCTCTCAACTCATTCGTTTTGCTAGAGCATCTAGCTATGTTGCTGACTTCAACACTCGCAATAAATTGTTAACTCAGAAACTTCTTAAACAAGGCTATCGGTATCATAAACTTCGCAAAACATTTTCAAAATTTTATAGACGATACTATGATTTGATTTCTAAATACCAAGTTGGACTTAAATCTCTCTTGCGCCAAGGACTTTCGGAACCTGATTTCTATGGTGACTTGGTGTATAGGTTGAAGAAGATTGTTGGCTCTAATAATTTTTCAGCGCAGTTCATTAAAATAATTTCCCATTATAAAAAGATTGGCTATAGCAGTAATGTATTGCAACAGACTGCATGCTTGGTAGTCAACCCAATCACAGTTGGCAACTTTGCTTTCCTCTTTAATTGCACGCCGGTGGGTCGGACTTCAGACTCTATGATGGTTCCGACTTAAAGACTTATCTATTGATGAGATGGTAGGGGCCTGATGCTTTGGCTGTTTGTCGGGCCCACCGGGGTTTACCTGTTGGATTTCTTTTGCTCCGGTATTCAGTTTAATTTACTGTTGAGTCCTTATCCATGCTTTATCTCCTTGTTATATCTTGATTTATATGTTTTGGGAGATAATGCATTGATAAGTTAGGGGTCTTTCATGCAAACCAAATATCTATGTGTCTTGATCCACATCTGAATTAAGGGTGAGGTTGGCGCCGTTAAACCGGTTTAAGCCCTCCAGTAAAATATTTTACTGACCGTTCCAAGGCGGTACTTCTTTTGTGGATCTTTTATGTTTTTGTTCTGTCTTGTGTTTGCTATGTTTTGTGCGCGTCTGTTTATATGTGCTTTGTGGTCACCTGCTGGGAAAGGGCTGACCTCTTGGCTCTCGTTTGTGGTGTCTTCTGTGAGTTTGTCACTTTCCCATTGGTATCCTGGGTCAGGTGTGGTACTTGATTGTATCGATTCCTGATCTTTGCACCATTACTTACTTTTATTATCAGAGTTGTTTTGTCTGTGCTGCGTGGCGGCCCTAAAAAGTCTCCCCGCACTTTCATTTAATGCTCTTATTTTTCCAATCCTCAGGATTGTGTGTACAATCTCCTTCCATTATCCCTGTCCCTGGATATCCTCTATGTCTTGTACCGCATTTAAGATCACTAGATGACCGATTTGCATACCCCGTTGTATAACTTCTGCTTTCTATATACTTGTGGACTTGTATTAGCCATTTGGATTATCGCTTGCATTTGTTATACCTTACTTTGCTTTTAAGGACTCATATTATACTGGCTTGTCATTTTAATAACCGGTGTGTTGATTGCTTGTCTTGGGATGGTACTTACCCACACATCTTTTAATGATAAGAACGAAAATAACAAAATTACATTTATCTCCCATTAGTTTACATTCGGCGTCCTCTGTTCGTATTCCTAGTTCAGTTAACAATTTTCAGGATATGCTTCCTACCATTAGGTTATCTCCTCTTGGGTCACCTATTATCAGGAAGTATACTAAACCATTTAATGCTTTCAAAAGACGCGGAATGTATCCTAATGTTTCTAAGTGCAATGCCAAGAGGTGTGTCTGTTGCACACATTTATGTACTAAAACTACCATTTCATCATCTGTAAATGGTAGAAAGTTTTCCATAATTAATAATAATGATTTGGACTGAACTTCATCGGATCTGATTTATGTTATAACTTGAACTGAAACTGACTGTGGAATGCAATATGTTGGACAAACTGGCCGATCCCTCAAGACTAGGTTTCGTGAGCACTTTCGTAAAATGAAAAAGCCTAAAAAATTTGACACATTTCTTTATCGCCATTTCAAAAATAATGGTCATCCACCTAGTAAAATTGTAATTCAGCCGGTTGAAAAAATTATATATGATCCAAATTCATCAACTAGATTAAAAAATATTAAGAGACATGAAACTGAACTTAAATGGATTAAATTTTTGCAATCACCTTTTCCTTTAGGCTTTAATAATAATATATACCATGAAGGCAACATTTCTAAAATGCCAGATTTTGATGTTTTTTCTGTTTTGGAATGTAAAAAACGTAAAAGTAGATCTCATGGTAAACGTAAAAATGGTAACATTAAGCGCAAAATTTGTACTGAAAAACGCTTAAATACTTCTCTAAAGGATCTTTCTTTGGCTTTAACTAATCATGGTCGACATGGCTTATTTTCATTTTTAAGTTCCTTGCCTATCTCAGTTTTACGCAATTTAGAGTTAGAGGCTAATAAACTTAATGATAGAGCAAACAAATTATATAAAGCAGCACTCCTTACAAGGTGTTATGTTCAACATTTCCTTAGTCCTTATATCGATTCTGAGGTCAACCATAAACGACATTTTATCAAAATTCCATTCATTAACAAAGGTATTGAGTTTATTGATTTACATAGTATCTTCAAGGATAATTCAGTGATTTCATCTATTCCAAATTACTTTAATAATTCTGAAACTCCTATCATTTGTTATAAATATAACAAACCAATAAGGTCTACAATATTTAACTTTAATAAAATTGTAAATGATTTAGATATAGATTCCAATACTCCTGCCTCCTGAGATTGTAAAAATTCAAATTATTTATATCCCTCTGCAGGGCATGTTATTACAGGTAATCTAAATGTCATTCCTGACGCTAGAGTTCGCAATATCATTTCTAAAGGTCCTAAATATAGATTTCCCTCTAATATTGATTTCTCTAAATGTCGTAGAGAGATCGCTGCTTCTTTAAATGACTTCAGTAATCGTTGGTGCAAACGGGAAAATGTTGAACCTGATGCTTTGAAGGAATGGAAGATTAACATTTTTAATATTATTGATACTCGTATTTCATTTTACTCTCGTAATACACATCTTTTGCCCCCTAAACATAAATCTTCTTTTAGTCATCTTAAACGAGGTATCCAGGATTTTCATATGAACTAGGTTTTGGTTCCAGCAGATAAAGCTGCTAACAATGTTGTAGTTGTTTGACGATTGTATTATATTAATACTCTTAAGCGTGAGCTTGTTGACACTAATGCCTATAAACTGCAGCCTTCTTTAAGTGAAAGGGTGATTGTTGATGGGCATGGTTGTCATACAGCCCTACATTTTGGTGTCAAAGCTAAAGAAAATCAAGACAAAGTTCCTACGTTGTACTGGTTACCTAAACTCCATAAAAAACCCTATAAAGCAAGATTTATTGCTAATTCTAGTTCTTGTACAACAACAGAACTTTCTAAATTGTTAACCTCGTGTCTTACAGCTGTTAAAAAACATGTTATCAAATATTGTGAAAAGGTATATGAGAGATCTGGTAAAAACCTATTTTGGTCGATTAAAAATTCAGGTGAAATTTTAGATAAACTTAAAGCTAGAGATTTCAATGCGACCAGTTCGTCTACTTATGATTTTTCTACTCTTTACACTACTTTACCTCATAATTTAATTAAAGATAAACTAATTGATCTTATTGAAAGTACCTTCCAGAGAGAAGGCTCTCCTTACTTTGCATGTAGTGACAGAAATGCATTTTTTACTTCAGAAAAACCTAAAAAATATCATGCATGGTCGTGTCAAAATGTATGCGATGCGCTGACCTTTTTGTTGGACAACATTTTTATTCGATTTGGCACCAAGCTCTATAGACAAGTTGTTGGGATTCCTATGGGCACTAATTGTGCTCCCCTGGTTGCAGATTTATTCCTGTTTTGTTATGAAAGGGACTTTATGATGTCTCTTTCTGATTATAAGCAGGCTGATGTTATTGATGCGTTTAACACTACTTCCAGATATTTGGACGAGGACGATATTTTAAATATTAATAATGTTTATTTTAAAAATATGGTTAGTCAAATATACCCTTCAGAGCTCCAACTTAATAAAGCCAATGCCTCTGATACCGAAGCCGCATTTTTAGACTTGCATTTGTCAATTTCTAATGATATTGTTTCTACCAAAATTTATGACAAACGTGACGACTTTGATTTTGAAATTGTCAATTTCCCATTTTTAGATGGTGATGTTCCTCGTTCTACATCCTATGAAGTCTATATCTCTCAACTCATTCGTTTTGCTAGAGCATCTAGCTATGTTGCTGACTTCAACACTCGCAATAAATTGTTAACTCAGAAACTTCTTAAACAAGGCTATCGGTATCATAAACTTCGCAAAACATTTTCAAAATTTTATAGACGATACTATGATTTGATTTCTAAATTCCAAGTTGGACTTAAATCTCTCTTGCGCCAAGGACTTTCGGAACCTGATTTCTATGGTGACTTGGTGTATAAGTTGAAGAAGATTGTTGGCTCTAATAATTTTTCAGCGCAGTTCATTAATATAATTTCCCATTATAAAAAGATTGGCTATAACATTAATGTATTGCAGCAGACTGCCTGCTTGGTAGTCAACCCAATCACGGTTGGCAACTTTGCTTTCCTCTTTAATTGCACGCCGGTGGGTCGGACTTCAGACTCTATGATGGTTTACCTGTTTGATTTCTTTTGCTCCGGTATTCAGTTTAATTTACTGTTGAGTCCTTATCCTTGCTTTATCTCCTTGTTATATCTTGATTTATATGTTTTGGGAGATGATGCATTGATAAGTTAGGGGTCTTTCATGCAAACCAAATATCTATGTGTCTTGATCCACATCTGAATTAAGGGTGAGGTTGGCGCCGTTAAACCGGTTTAAGCCCTCCAGTAAAATATTTTACTGACCGTTCCAAGGCGGTACTTCTTTTGTGGATATTTTATGTTTTTGTTCTGTCTTGTGTTTGCTATGTTTTGTGCGCGTCTGTTTATATGTGCTTTGTGGTCACCTGCTGGGAAAGGGCTGACCTCTTGGCTCTCGTTTGTGGTGTCTTCTGTGAGTTTGTCACTTTCCCATTGGTATCCTGGGTCAGGTGTGGTACTTGATTGTATCGATTCCTGATCTTTGCACCATTACTTACTTTTAAACATGTTTGAAGGTACCATCCTCACCATTATTTCTGAAATGGATCAAGACAAATTGGTCTTTGGCTTGCATGAAAGATCCTTACTTATCGATGTATCATTTCTTAGTACATACAAATCTAGATGTAAAAAGGGGATAAAACAAAGATATAGACTAAACAGTACATACAACTGAATACCAGAGTAAAACAAATTCAGCAGTTACAACAGACACAACATCGGGCCTCAACCCTCTCATCTATAGATAAGTCTGAGGTGCGACCCTACCCCCTCCCAGAGTGCAAAGAAACAGAAAACAAAGTTATTAACCGTGATTACTACACCGTTTTAAACTATCTTGTCACGAATATACATTTATCAACCGTCTAAACTAACTAATTTAAGTTAGATGTTAGCCTGCATTCAATTTTATTTGTAAGAATAACAATATAACATGAACACGTCACAAAGCAGGCTCCGTGTGGCGCCCAACAATGAAATTGTTTATCTCTGGGCACGAGGAATCAGACATAGGTTGTTGCTGTTTTTGTTTATTTCTAGGCTATTATTGAGAAGTCTGAACCCAGTACCTACAAGTATATGCTGACCCCTTATTTAGTTTTATAGAGCTGATCTGTATCGATGCTAAAACGCCAGTTGCTTCTTTGAACAAGTATTAAAAAGTATTTCCTCTGTCTCAGCAAAACAACTTTTACCAGCTTTTTATGTCTCAGACAAGTTACCGCCATATACAAACTGCCAGTTTCTATTTTTCGTAAGAATATACATACACTACACATAGCATAGCTATTATGAAACAGTCCGCACGCCTGTTAATAAAACCATTAAAGATTTTTTGTGAATCTTCAAAAACCTTTTTAAAACACTTATTGATTGAAAAACCAGGATTAAGAGAAATAGAAGGTCGATGGCCTCATCAAAAATTCAAAATAGTTACTAAGTTATGAAGGCTTCAAAATTTAATTAGATTAAAATATGCGAGAGTCTCATATGACGTCATTTGAGCGTTTTGAAATATTAAATTTAATATTATTTCATATATTTTAACATGATTTAATATATTATTTGCTGAAAATGATTCAATATGATAAAATACAACATTTGCATATGAAAGCTTAATTATGCTGCTTTTAATTACTTAGAAATCACACTACATAAAATATGTTATTTTGAAAATCATCTTTAAACAATAATGTGGGCAGGGCTTATATGCTAAATTAAATTTAAAACGTGCATAACTTTTGACTCGGTTGGAATTTTAAGAAGGGGTTTCCAGCACTTTCGTTTTCTCATCAATGTCATTAAAATTATTAAGAGGTTGCTAAAGGACGACCGTAACCTAAAACTTTGCCTTCACTCTATGCAAAAACAATTGAGCAGAATGTGTTTATCAAAAGGTTTTCTGGAGTTATTAAGTAAGAAAGAGTGCAGAGATCAGGAATAGATACAAAGAAGCACCAAAGCTGACCCAGGAAACCTAGTATGTAAAACAGCTAATCACTTACTAGTTAATTATAAATTAAGTCTGAGGGTTGTTAAATAGATAGCAGATATTTTATAACTCATTTACCACACATTGTTTATAATGTTTATAGGCGGCGTTTTGCTTTCCGCTTTGTATATATGCATACATCAATGTACTTTATGTAACAGTTAATATGAATCAACAGCATCTTTATATCAGTGTCATAAATCATGAGTCATCCACTGTGATTATACACTTTGCTTGCATTTTTATTCGTAGGTGATGACATGACCCACAACTCAGGTAAAAGTTTCACAACGTTCGACAGAGACAATGATGGGTCTCCTACTATCAACTGCGCAGAATTCCGTAAGGGAGCCTGGTGGCATGATATATGTTTGGACGCCAATTTGAACGGGTTTTATCACATTGAAAATCCATTAATTCAGATGGATGGAATTTCCTGGGTGCCGTGGAAAGATAATTGGCATTCACTTAAATCAACATTAATGAAAATAAAACGTGTATAGTTATGATCTGCCTGATTGTATTAGCGTATATTGTTTAAAAGAGGGTTAAAACAGTTTGAATCTAGAACAGACCAGACATTTGTTGTTTTCTTGTCGAACAACAGGTCCAAACAGAGTATTTACTTTTCAGCAGACTATATAAAGCATTATCAGTGAGTGCAACCAAAAATTAATATCCTGAACGACAAAATGAATTAACAAATTGTATACGTATAGAAAAAGCATAGTGTATATTGAACTATTGCACGCGCCAATAGAATCCAATATATTGTAGTAAATAGTGTGTATGTATACTGAACAGCAAAATAAACGCATATTCTAATACTGTGTGTTTCGTAAAAAATAATCTAAATGATATGAAAGCTACAAATGATGCATGGAACGTGTGTATATCAACATGCATAGTAGACAGTTCACTCTTTAGAGAAAATGAATATAAATATAAATGATAATAAAGGGTGCCAATTCGGAGCATAATAGCATATTGTATAGTTAACACAAGCTTCTAGATGTTGTATACAAAAAAACACAGAATACAATCTAATGAAGCTTACACTGCGTTTTTTATCAGGCCAAACAGGCTGGTTTTGAAGAATAAATTTACCAGAATTATTCATGGCAAACTAATGTGTATGGGCTGCAATGTCAAACAATAAGCCAGAAGTGTGTACAAGACAGGAATGTTAGCGTCCAAACAATTGTTTAAAAAGGGTTTCGATGGATAATACATGCAACTAACTTGATACCATGAATAATATACAGGACTGCTTTGCATCTCAGAGTTTCCAAGAAATCGCTATAACAACGTACAGCAATGTTTCGCGTTTTTACATTGTGTATAAATATTAATTTACTGTGTAACAATGAATAAATTGGCACAAAACTAGTGTAAGTGTCCTGTCCAGCATAATAATATTATTCAGGGTAAAATTCTATTACTGTTTCAAATGTTAAATGGATATTGAAAAATAATGTTTTATTGGATGGCAAGTATATAATTTTATAAGATATTTTAGCCTCACAGCAATTTTTCTGGACTAAAGTACTAGTTTAGTGGCACTGACTTTGACATTGCATCCAGGCCCTTGCTTGCTGACCTGAGTCCTGGCACACGAGTAGATGATGTATTGGTCTGTTGCTACGAAGATATAATTTAAAGTTATTTCTATTTTTAGCTCTGCTAGCCATGTTGTTTAGCCAACCTGAACGTTCTGAATTAAGTCGGTAGAGGAACATTTCTGTGATTTTTTTTAAATTTGGCCCTGGCCAGTGTTTCAGGAGGAGATGTCGTCTTAAGATATTTATCATCTAGAGCTCTGGATGCCATTTTGTTTGGTCGAACAATATCAATATCAATGCAAAAATTAAGATTTTTGGATCTGCAGTTTATCACAAGCAACAATTATTTTAAAAGTATTATACCGTTTTCTAATCTGTTCCATTGTCCTGTTGCAAGGTGCAGTGTAATTGGATTCAAGACATTGCTCTATCAACGTAAAGCACTTTTTGCGTTTTTACATTGTGTAAGATATTAATTAACTGTGTTATAAGGAATAAAATGGTCCATAACTAGTGTAAGTGTCCTGTCAAACATAATACTATTATTCAGGGTAATATTCTATAATTGTTTCAAATGTAAGATAAGTAATGAAAAATATAAAGCGTTTCATTTGATGTCAAGTGTAGGATTTTATAAGAAATGTCTAACCTAAATATAACAGCAGTTTGCAGAACTAGAGTGCTAATTTAGTGGCACTGACTTTGACATTGTGTCTATGGGGTCCTGTCACAAAAAACTGACCTTATTACATAAAAAATACAAACAAGAGGGCCCTGGCTCGCTGAACTGAGTCCAGGCACACGAGTAGATGATGCATTGGTCTGTGGCTATGGAGATATTATTCAAAGATATTTCTATTTTTAGCTCTGCTAACCATGTTGTTCAGCCAAGCTGAACGTTCTGATTAAAGTCGGTAGAGGAACATTTCTGAGATTTTTTATTTGGCCCGGTGGTTCATGGGCAGATGTCGTTTTAAGATATTTATTATCTAGAGCTCTGGAAGCTCTTTTGTTTGGTCGAGCAGAAGCATTTTGCAATTATGGTACAGGGCATCACCAGGAACAATTTTGTTAAATTATTGTGAATTTGGACCGGTATTTCAAGAAGCTGCCATTTAAAGACATTTGTTATCTAGAGCTGTGGCGACCCTTTCATTCTGCAGGTGAAACCATTTGTGCAATTTAGGTAAATTCCACCATGAAAATCTGTAGACCCCTCTCACATTGTTACCTCCATCAGCAATCGCTCTTCAATTGAAAAATCAATTAAGTCATTTTTTTGCAAATGAAGGGGCGGTTTGAGTATTAATTGCATACACAGAGACGCTTAACAAGTCCATTTGAGGGATTGCAAAAGCTAGAATGGGATTTTTATTCTTAAAAAAGATACATTTAATTTAATGTTTTAATGTACATTTTATAAATAGTAAGTGAGTATAAGTCTTCTGTATTTTGTTCCCTATAATCAGAGTAAAATTTACTTCGATTTTGAACCTAAATTGGCATATATAAAAGTCACAACTTATTGAAATCCACAACTTCAAGCACCAGTGGTTCAAGAGGACGACACATGGCGCAAGAAGCTAGACGGACGCACGACGGACGAAGATTGATCACAATAGTTCACCTTTAGCCTTCGGCTCAGGTGAGATTTAACACAGGCCAGCCTTCTACCATCTAGTTAGCACTGTTGTTACCCATTATCTAAAAGTATAACACATACACTTAGTATAGTCAACGTTGCAGTATTTTAACAAGTCACAATAGCTAAGCAGGCAGGGTTGACTCTTACCTAGTCGGAAATTACAGATGCACTTTCTATTTCAAATACTAATTTAAACTTATCCAGCCCATATACCGACAAGTTAAAGCTTTCACAAAAAGCTTGCCTCACCTCTAGCAACGTATTTTAATGAACAACATGTAAAGGCATATCCTGCCACTCGCCGATTTCCTGTGTCACCAATGCATGTAGTTATGTTGAAACAAAATTCTAACTAGACAGCAGTCAATTATTCACCATCGCAAATGGGATTTGTCTTTGTCGCGATCAAGGTCACACAAATTGTTGCCCAGTACATTTAACATCATGTAACCTATGCACTTGCAAAGTTTGAAATTGCTACATCCAACAGCTTAGGAGGAGATTCATTTACAAGAAAACACATTATCATACGAAATGTTGCCCAGCACTTCCAATATTATATGACTTATATGTTCTAGGAGATGATGCATTGATAAGTTAGGGGTTTTTCATGAAAACCAAATATATATGTGTCTTGATCCACATCTGAATTAAGGGTGAGGTTGGCGCACCGTAAAACCAGTTTAAGCCCTCCAGTAAAATATTTTACTGACCGTTCCAAGGTGGTACTTCTTTTGCGGATATTTTATGTTTTTTCTGTCTTACGTTTGCTATGCCTTTGTGCGCGTCTGTTTATATGTGCCTTGTGGTCACCTGCCGGGAAAGGGCTGACCTCTTGGCTCTCGTTCGTGGTGTCTAACTGTGAGGTTGTCACTTTCCCACTGGTATCCTGGGTCAGGTGTGGTACTTGAATGATCGATTCCTGATCTTTGCACCCTTACTTACTTTTACGCAGATGCAAAGTTTAAAGTTGCTACGACCAACAGTTTAAAAGGAGATACATTAACAAGAAAGTATATTATTTGAACTTGACCTTGGGGACAAGGTCACAAAATATGTTGCTCATTACCCTCCACATCATGTGACCTATGTACCTGCACATTTTGTAGTAGCTACGTTTAACGTTTAAGGGGGGATGCATTCACAAGAGGATGAATTATTTACAAAATGTCGCCCAGTACCCGCAACATTATGTGACCTATGCGCCTGCAAAATTTGAATTTGCAACAATTTACTTTATGCTTTAAGCATCGTCGAATTGCCTACTTTTATCAATTGTACCGGTCCATTTGTTTTTGAAGGACTGTCTTGTCTTTTCCTTGCAGAAGGGCGATCACCTGCTGGGAAAGGGCTGACCTCTTCGCTTTCTTGTGTTTTGTGTTTTATTGTGCTTTCTGTCACTTTCCCATATGGTGTTCTGAGTACTTTGTTGTATTGATTCCGGATATTTTTCCTCTCTACTTTGTTGGGTGTATTATAGCATTTGCATTCAAGGTTAAATAGTACATTATGTAACCAGACAGTAGACAGCTTCGTCTTTTGTCGTCTGATCTGTGTCTGTACTGTTTGCCTATATCCCACTAACGGACGCTAGGCGTTTGATGGTTTAAAAATGAATTATATTCATATACATGTAAGTTGATCCACACAGCCACTGGTTTGTAATTGATTCGGGTCATTATTGGCCCACCATCAACCCTTCATTACAAATGGCGGTTCACTGGTGGGATGATACTGTACCAATACTTTTTGATGGCTGGTAGAGTAATGCCACACTAAGAAGAAACACTAAATATATTTAGGAGTATTTCCTTTGAGCTCTTTATAATGCACATGAAGCTACAAATACATGTATGATGAAATTGTAACATGTTTTTTTCATACAATAAAACGAATTGTTGGCGTCTGTTCTTTTTTTTCAACACAGGAGTATTACTGTTGAAAGAATGGATATAAATCGGCCAGATTAGCTAATACAACCCACCAGCTTCATATGGCAACAAGTATTTCTAAAATAGAAAACAGTATACTATTTCAGACGCAAACCAAAGAGCACAATTATTAAACCATGCTGAATAAACCAATGTGACCAAATTGAGTCACGTGGTGTCAGCAAGCAAATGAAAGAGTAATTGGCACCGGCCTTAAACAGTCGAATTTAAGTTATTTTGTATTGAAATGCATTCACACGGCAAATGTTGTTGTTGATAAGACTCCATAAAATTATATCTAAGCAATATAACTCTGAACTATATAGTATACATCATTTAACCAAGAACATGGTGCACAAAATTGCAGTTTATATGCCGTAGCTGAATCATTATAAGGTACTGTTGTATAATAATATTTGCAAAAGTAAGCGTCAGTACAACACATCCATTGACAATATGCATAATAAGAGCAATTGAGTATGACAAGGATATAACATGATCAAAGGCCACAGACCCACCCATGCTACCACGAGAAAATACAGAATGCTGGCACTTATAAGAGAGCAAGAACACAATTGAAGTAAAGCAACCAACATTCTCTTCCTGATCATGGTCATTGCAAAACTAGAAAAGTCACCAAGTACTACATCACAAATTTCGGACATGGATATCATATGACAGTCTACATGCCTGTCATGGTTTATAGCTAAGGTTTCCTTGTTAATTGTACGATGGTTGGTCAGGCCTCAGACTCGACAATGGCTCTGACGTAAAGCTTTAATTGGTCAGTTGATGTATGATGCTTTTCTTTGCTTTGACTGGAACCACTGTGGCTCAACTTGAGGGTTTCTTGAGCTTTGACTATCTGTGAGTCGTTAGCCCTTTCTTTGTTTCATCATAGTGTGTTAATTTGATTGTATTGTTTCTCTGAGATGATTTATTGCAGTAGTTAGGAAGCCCCAATGCGAGCTTAACATTATTCTGTTTAGCAACACCAGAATATAGGGCGAAGATTTGGTACCGTTAGAATGCATTTAAGCCCGCAAAGTCTTAGGTTGATGTTCGTTCAAAGGCCGTGGTTCTGTTGTTATTGAGTTGTGTTTATTGTTGCATTCATTGCGGGGGTCTGATTTTGTTCCATATTTTGTCATGCATTACTTTGTGTCCTTCCTAGTTTTACAATCATCTTGAAGGGGAAGAGGGAGCTGGCTGTTTTGCTTTATTTGTCTTTCTGGTAAATATTTTTGTTATGTGGCTCTTCCTCAGAGTGCCATTGTTTGGTCTACAGTGTGAACTTATGGTACTTCCTGAGCATATTCATTTGATTTTTCTGTAAAGTTTCAAAGAGGGTGGATGATACTTCCAAAACGGAGAACATTCAATGTTTTTAGGACCTAGTATCTATGAACCTTTTCTATTACAAATTGCATTTAAGCACAATGGAAAAGAAAGTGGTCTGTGTCTTCGATTTCACCATAGTCTCGTTACTTATTCTGTATTATAAGGATCACGCAAATTTATTCATGCATTAACATTTGTCGGGTTCCTAGAAAGCTGTTTGAATACAAGGTTGTCAGGCTGAGAGTTAAAACCTCGTCAGAAGGACCCGGTAAGTGTTGAAGCAATGAAACAAATGTATGTGATAAATTTTCTTGCATACTCTGCCTGATTTTAACCTAAGCCGCACTGGAAACCTTGCTTAATCATTAAAATATCCCATTTCTTTCACTGGATTTATCTCATTAAAATGGCGACTGCGTCACACTTTTGAACGTAATTACGTCGCCACAACATCATACACGAGCGCAACGTTTCATGAACAAAAACATCGGCGAAATGATCAGCCAAGGCTGCAATGGTTTCCCGTGGAACGTCATGCAATCTAATCGGGGCTCAGTCAAAGGTTAAGTACTGATTGTGTTGTCTTCGCCTTTATGTAAGAGTTTCCCCGCAAGTTTCTCTATATAAAATGTCATGGATTACTAGTTTGTCCTGGCCGCTTCACGTTTAAGTTTTTTTTCCGTTCTTGTTATATTACTCCAGACAACAGCTACGTATTCTAAAATAGGCCTAATAAATGGTATTATTATTTTTAATGATGTTCTATCCAGATGGAATTAAGGTTTTCGCATGATATAAGAATTCAGTGCCATGATTGATATGTAGTTAACTGCTTACTAGTTTAACTGTATATGTTTATGCCAGCCGCAACTTACTTTCAAATGTGCTGCTTAAATGTTTATTACTTTCAACATCCGCTATTACTTCTGTATTCAAGATTTGGGTTGGGTAAACAGGTTTATTAATTTTACGAGATAGAAGTATGGATGCACTTATTAGCCAACGAAGATAGTTTCGCTAAGTCTTGGTTAAGTGTGTTTGGTGTATTTTCAGGGGAGCCCAGAATGATGTACACGGTAGTGTCGTTAGCATAGATGCTTATAGTAGACTTGCAACTTTGATTTGATATGTTCTAGGAGATGATGACTTGCAACTTTGATGTTTTAGGAGATGATGCATTGATAAGTTAGGGGTCTTTCATGCAAACCAAATATCTATGTGCCTTGATCCACATCTGAATTAAGGGTGAGGTTGGCGCGCCGTTAAACCGGTTTAAGCCCTCCAGTAAAATATTTTACTGACAGTGCCAAGGCGGTACTTCTTTTGTGGAACTTTTATGTTTTTGTTCTGTCTTATGTTTGCTATGTCTTTGTGCGCGTCTGTTTATATGTGCCTTGTGGTCACCTGCTGGGAAAGGGTTGACCTCTTGCGGTGTCTAACTGTGAGTTTGTAACTTTCCCATTGGTATCCTGGGTCGGGTGTGGTACTTGATTGTATCGACTCCTGATCTTTGCACCCTTACTTACTTTGTTAGAACATGTCAGTGGGTAGGTTGCTTCATGAGAGTTAAAACCATGCCACAAGGATTTTATGCATGACAATGGAATAGAAACAATAGGTCGCTATGTGATCAAAACTCAAAAAATCAATATACTCAAGGGGAGTAATGCAAAAGAAAACGCTGCCATTGTAGAAAAGATTAACAAAACTAGGAGAACAGGTAAACATCCTCATCCTTGTCCTGCTGAATATGGATAACCCTTCTTAGAAAATAGTGCATATCCAGATCGGATGGCTTTTAAAGATTCAATCTAATTGGGAATTTATAGTTTCAGTGCAGCCTGTGAATCCATAAATGAAACCCTGCGACTGAAGTGACAGGCAATCAAAAGAGATGTAGCATATCATTGTTTCTGGGTACATGTAGGACAATGGTTAACGGACATACGGAAATCTTTACCCTAGGTTCTGTTCTTGTTAAAATGCGCGAAACAGCCATTAATAGCTAGCTCCATGTGGGTTATAAAGAATAAGAAACAAATATTAATAATAATATCCTACATGCGGTACAAGTAACATGTGACTACAGCGAAGATTCAAATGAGTCTGAGCATCCACAGAGTCTGGTAAGTCTTTGTTTTCCACCTGAAGAAACATTAAACCATGGACTAAATGTACCCATGGAGCTCCCGTCAAAGACTCGTCGATGGGCTCACATGCAAATCCAGTAATTACAGGACACAGGCTAAAATAATTGGGTTACATATCATTTGTTGAGCAGAAAACAATCTCTGTTTATCTGCCGTTAATACGAGGAGTATTCGTGCATCTATATGCATAACGTTTGTCACAAAAATGTATAGGCAAAATGTTATAAGTCTATAGAAATAACTATTTACCTGCTAATACTATGATACCTAACAGTCAGCATGAAGAGGACACAAAATAAGGAATAACTAAACAAGGCCAAACAAAGACCCCCAATGATGCTTAAATGCTTATACTGGTACCAAACATTTGCCCTAAATTAAATTGCTGTTTACATAGCTCGCATGGAGGCTACCTTACTTATGTAATGTATCATTGCTGAGAAGCTCACAATTTTCAACACACGTTTTGTACAATGTCATATGAGGATATAGTGTCATATCTGTATACGCGTACGACAAATCGTCATCAAATCTATGATGCAGCATTCTAGTAGGAGTTTGCAGACCAAAATTGATATAATCCTGTTTAATGACATGCCCATAACGTACGTTTGACGTCATTAGTTAAGAGCAAACGCGTTATGCTGATGACGTTTTCATGTTCATTGCCACTTTTTCCTAGGCGTTAATACGTTCAGTATGCTTAGGTAAGTAACGAGTTCGTAGTAGGTGTTACGTAACGAAGTATTACGTTCAGAATAATACTTAAAGGCAGGAATTATGTACCCCCAGCAGAAAAATTATTACCTGTATGAGATAATTAATGGGTAGAGCTTAGCTATTGACCAGATAAAACCTTTCCTAATCTAGTCTAGCAGATAACAGATAATGATAATAGTTTTTGTAATAATTATTTGTATTTTTTCAACTAAAAATAAAACAAACAAACTAACAAAAAAGAATGAAGACATGAATGATGAATACAGCCTACTTGAATTAATTTGATTCTCATCAATATAATAATTGAATATTTTTGTTTCAAATTATTTTTTTTGCCAAAAAAATATCAATACTTATCATGCTGAAAATTTTACACACTTTATCCCTGCCGAATTTGATCAAATAAATAATTTGCAGCATTTTAAGATGCAGCTTGAGTTCTGATCAGCACAGCTGATCTAGACCTTCACCGTTTGCGAAATTAAATTTTGTAAGATGTATCCCAAACTTTTCCTTATTTATGTGCAAATATGATTTAGCAAATGTAAAACTAAAATAAGAAAGCAAAAGGTGACTGTGCCCCCATGGAGGTGATGATAATTGCTGTTTAAAGTTCGTTTTGTGATTTTTGGACTGTGTAGGATCACAAAAGCTAAATACCATTAATCTACGAGTAACTTCAGAGTAATTTTATGAAGGTGTGGAACCAAACAAATAGGACTCATCTCATTTGTTTTCAATGGCAGTAATTTATAAAGCATTAGTATGTACATTTCTCTGATTATCTTAGTTTGGATCAGTATAATAAGTAAGAAAAATGTAAAATAAAAGAGTTTATTTGGGAATTATAGCTATATTTTTCACTAATTGTTTATAGTAAAACATTGAGTAGTATAATGTAAATAAAATAATACTTTATTTTTATTTGTGTTTACCCACTAACTTATTTCTAACAGTTTTACCTAGTAGCAAACTATAGGTAAAAATGATAAATTATTATTCAATTATTTATTTAGTTTGCCAATAAATGATTAATAACACTGATCTGCACAAAAGCATAGCAAACACACAACAGAAATAACATTAATGATTCACAAAAGAATTACCACCAAAACATTTCGTTTTGGCTAAATATTTTCTACCAGTTACTATCTGATGCATGGTTTGATTCCTTATATTACAAAGGATCATTGACACTTGCTATTGGTAAATGCCTATGGTTTTCAGTAAAAAATAAAAGTGTGTCAATCGTCCCTTCCTTCACCTTGAAGCTTCCCTGACCTGGGTACATTATGTCAGTGCAATCCCATTTTCGATATTAAATGCTTAAAAGATGTAAAATTTTGGGTAGAACAATCAGTTTTACATTAGAATATATAGAAATCAGAAAACATTTTTTAAAATATCATTCCCCCCGTGTGCCAGCAAAAGCTTTTGCCTGTATTTGTGTTACCATATTTTACACATTGTATGGAAGTGGCTTGCTGGCACAAGGGAGGGGAAAGATGTTCAGCAGCCCAAAACCCCAGGGCCTAAGCCCACAAAATGCCTTTTCTGCCGAATAAGAAATAAATGACAGTAGATGAAGTTTTCTAGAACCAACCTCCTAAAATGCTTTGTACTGTGTTCTAGTTTAATATAAAGTACATAAAGATTGAAAGTAGAATTAGCAAGGTTTATGCATTTTTTCTTAGGAAAAAATCTCACTGTAATTTAATGACACGTTCTTTTGCAAATGTCCTGTACTTATATATTTGCATGCAAGAGAATTGTTCATGTTTTTATTTTCGTCTGCTGACTTTCTTCAAAATTAAGTTTTTACAAATAAACCACCCAGGACCACTATCAGAGTGTAAAACAGTTTGGATCCAGATCAAGACCGACACTCTGTTGGTCTTCATCTGGGTTCAAACTGTTTGCAAAAGGCTATTGGCAGACGACAAAATTATCAGCTGGCATGCTAAGAGTTATAACAGGTAAAGTATATTGTCTCATATAGGTAGCTTTCAACCTGGATATACATGTATATGTATACCATAAATGTGTGGGCACTTTATATACATTTGACATGCTAGCAATGCCCTTTAAACAAAGCAAAAGTAATATTCAAAGGATCTGGTTGGAATCAGTTTTACTTTCCAATGCTAAATTGTATACTTTCATTCATTCAAAAGTATTTATTTCATTTGTTGAGCTTTCAGTTTTGTATTATTTACGGTACATGTAGTCAAAAATATACAGGTAACTTCTAAAGTATCTCCCCAAAATTATTTTGTAACAAAACATATTTTTTCAAAACAATTTTATCAATTATCGTTATTTGTTAATACTCTGTATATGATATGTTCAATAGATATCACCATGCCTACCAAATAAATCAAGAAAACGTGTAAAAATCACTTTTTAAAGCACTTTTTATTGTCATGAAATTTCAGACCCCTCCCTTTTCTATCCGCCATAACTCTCGAGTGCGTAGGAATTTTGAAAATATTTTGCTAGCTTGCTCTTGCCATGAGATTCACCTATTGCACTGATACTACATGCACCTACCCAGGAGCTCAAAAGCAGCGTTCTGGGAATCAGAAAAGTAGGCGTATAAGGCCCAAACCGTCAATGATCCTTTCACGATTCTATCAAGAAGTACTTATGGAATACCTTTGTTTTCTTGTAAAACGCATTTATTTCGTGTTTGTGTGCTTTCATTTTCATTTCAACATTCAGAGTACTTCGGCTCTCTTCTGTGCATTGGAATGTGGTTAATTTGTATTGTTAATCACGGTATAGAATATTGGATTTCGCCTTTTAGTTCACGTCACAACAGAAAATGACGTGATGCAATGATTCCTGGGCACGCGCATAAGGGGATATAAGGGACGAGTTTCTGTCACAGCTATTTTAAGATGTTTATATTGTTTACATTTATATTATTACGCGGTATTTAGAATGCGTATAGAAGGCATATATGCATATCATATCCAATATGGAATCACTAGATTTATTTCTTCATTCGCTGAGCCATTATGTGCAGCCAACAAACTTGTATACCACTTGTTTTTTTTCTCTCATTCGCTACAATAACAACATGTACTTCATCATGAGGGTGTCATTATTGAATTATATTCATTAGATTTAACGATTAGCGTAAGTATGGCTCTAAAATTTAAGAATTAGCGATTCTTTAAGGATACTTTAATGAAAAGAAGATTGAGCATTGCTGATGATTAGCAAATTTTCACGGAAAAAATATGATGATCAGCGAATTTTGCGCAAAAAAACGAATAGCTGAATGACGCATTTTAACGGTTACATGTAGCGATTTCGACGAAAACTCCATTTAAGAGTAGGCCGTCTTATGTGGTTAGAAAATGATCATTTCTCTCCCAAAATATTTTTTTTTAAATATGTTTCACTGAATTGGCCACATTTGTGTTGCATACCGATTTTATTTGCCTAATTTTACTGAGTATCATATTTGGGCCTAAATTTTACTGATTACCGATTTCGGGGCTTTAATTTTACTGATTAACGATTTTTATACCTTTATTTTACTGATCACCGATTTGGGGCATAAATTTTACTGATTACCGAGTTTTGGACCAACATTTTACTGATTACATGTATTGATTTCATAGGTACCCCGTTGAGACCCTCCATCATGTGCTACACGTAAAACGATACACCTCTCGCAACCATACATCAATACAGCCGCCTATAATAACATGATAAATACTGTTATAATTTTTGGGTTTATTTTCTTTGTTCTGCAAGATATGATATGCGTAAGTTGCTAAGAAAGGGTGTCTACAGTCCTCTGTTGACCATGATATCAAATTAGATATCCATTTCTAATGGCATTCGTGTTTCTCTTTGATGAGTGTACACTAATTAAATTATGATCAATCTGTCTTGTCTTCAAAACCAGTTCTGAATCATGTCTACATTGGTCAAATCCAAATGCTAAGTTCGAACGTATATTAAGACGTAACACCGTGAAAATATAATCAAGTATGAATTCAATAGCTCCTTAGCCTAAGGCATCTTTGACTCTTGAAAAACGGGTTTTAGCGTTTAAAGTTATCCATTAGTGAATAAAAAAAACAGTAAAGCTCATCGAGATACGTATTTTTAACGATAGAAAACAAATGTAGCTGAAAACTGAAAGGTAACGTTTTGTTTATAACTAGTTTGCAAATCAATAAATGTCATACGATAAAATTAAGCGAAACGTTTCGTATTTTCTAAAAAAAATACAGATTTTTCAGAAGAATACAGAAGGAATTTATAAAGGAAATAATAGGATTCAACCCGTTAACATATATCAAAAATGAGCATTTAATTAGCTCGTAAAGGAGTGACCCGCATGTATACTACTTTAGCTCAAGAAGTATATATATTTTGTATTGACAAGTTAAAAGAGATTTTTTTCTTTGCATTCATATTTAAACGATCATCGTACATGTAGCAATAGCAAATTGAATTTAATGATTATGTTAACTTCGAAATCAGTAGAAAGAGAAAGTGAGTATGACCAGGTAATGCCACAATCACACACTGCAGACAAACCCACGGCACCGTGACAATTTCAATGAAGATGATCGCAAACCTAGAAACGACACTAAGTACATATACTGCAAAACAAACAATGGTCATACTAAATAACCTCAAAACAATTGAAGCAACAGCAAACAATGCAAGCCATGAACTGACAAGAACAGAACACCCACCTTAGAACGTACTGCAGCTGTAGCCACTTTTTGGGTAGGGCGGATTTAATTAATTTAATGGCCATTTTTTGTCATAGAATCATCTGCTGTCAAAACACATTTAAGCTCACGTGGCTGCTTCTGAAATACTGAATATTGAAATAAAATGCTGATCGACGCAGGAAACCCTGTCTTTGGGATTTGCGGTCCCGTTAAACTATCTCCAGCCTTGTCCTGACACAGCGACTTGCACCCTTACTTACTTTTAGTAGAATATTGAACTTTTTTCATATGGCAAATTATAGTTAACCATTAAACTTTCTAGAAAGCGATGATTAGGCTCTGTGGGTGCGCGAGCTGGTCTGTGCTGATGTTGTTTGCATGCAACGAAATCAATTTTTCTCTCAACGTATCCAAAATAATGCTGCCTAGTATTTAAAGAAGGTATTTAAATGAAAGTAGCCATATTCGAAACTCCAACGTAATCATTCCGAATAATGACGATACCTAAAATTGAAGGTCACTGAGAATGGCACTTTTATAAGATTCGGACCAACAAATAAAAGCATGATGCATTTGGCATGTATGTAAATTATTCATTTAAATAGACATGCCAAGTCAATGGTCCGACTTTCATCTTATCTTGTATTGTACATCTTAGCGTTTGATGTCTATGAAGTGACTTCGCAAATGAGCAGGCTATTTCGAGCGTTCCATGGCCGCCAAATCTACAAGTAATGAAATTGTATGGTGTTGTAAATCAGTAAACTTATAAATATTCTATGTATAACTTCGTATATGAAACCTACACTTTATAAAAGATCAAAGACCACTTGAAACTAAAATTTTCAAGTACTTCAAATGAGAAACCTTTTGTCATAGCAACACATATGATCTTATTAACCCATTGGAAGAAAACTTGAAAAGAATAGTTGAACGGAAATAGTAAAAGAAAGAAAGACAAAGAAAGAAAATGTAAGATCATTTTTATTTGGAATTTGAATTTTAAAGGTCCTTTTTGTGATCGCATTCTATCAAATATTTAACGTACCTGAGTCCTCGTTTTGGTTTATACAGAGAACTGTGTTCTAAAACGGCATTTCTAGTAAAGAACGTCAAGCTAGCTACATGCAAGAATGGTGACGCTGTTGTGGAACTTAATAACATTACTGGATGTTCTTTGTATGTTGCCTAATTGGACAGGAGGTAGGTCGCCAACATTTCCTAGGGTCCCTCTTCTCTTTAATAACTTTTGTTTTGAACTTGAGTGCTACTTTTTGTAATATATGGAAGCTCTGCTATCTTTAAGATTGTTATACACTGCTCAAAATATTTAAACGACCACCTAATAATTGTCCATAGGTGATAATGTTAACCCCTGTCCAATAGAAAAGGCATGCATTTCACTAAACAATAAGACAAAAACCCATTTTCTTTTGCTATCTTGGCAAAGATAGCCAAATTGTTGGTTAAAAAATGATTTTGACAAAACAGTCGCTACTTAAGTTTATGGCTCAAATTTATAAGTTTTATTTGTCTTAAAAAAACATTTTACTTCTGTAGAATCTTCGGAATTCTTTAATAGCGTAGCCTAATGATTTCTGCAACATAAAAAGGCTATTGAACGTTCGTAAATTATGCTGTTGAGATGTTTGATTGAAAGTCGTCGTAAAATTTAGTTTTTGAAAAAAAGGATACTTTTAATAAAACTCAATTTTTACATAAAGCGCTCCATGGAGATTTATGGAAAGAGATTACTTTAATTTTATCAACAAACATCATCTTTAATGGGCGACCAAATTAATCACAGGACAAACATGTTTTTGCCTTATTAATCCAACTCTCGCTCTGATTCGGACTGACTATAAACGCATTTGTATTATTATGATCAATGGCAAAACACGTACTGTTCCATTTAATATTTTAATCAGTGTGCATTCATGTTGTTTACTACCTGCATTTATCGCTTTTCACAGATTAGCAATATGTTTTTAACTAGCAGAGGACTATGCAATGTCCTTTATGGTATACCTGTAAAATGACGCGAAGATTCAAGCGGTGGGTCTCCATTCCCTTCAAAATTGCATTTTTTCTACAATAGAAATACTATATACAAAGCCCCATTGTCATATCGCTGATATACGTTATAGTTTGTTGTGTTATTCTTTTCAATCAAGCAGTCTTTTTCGAATACTTACACGATTTTGTGGACAGCGCGTTTAAACTAACTCAAATGCATTTTTCTGTTCTAATTAGTCATTTCAGTCGATGAAAAATGTTTTTAAAAGCGCTAAAGATCAATCATGTGCAAAATAAACACTGGTTATATATTTTTTTTTGCAAAATCAGAGTTATACGCAAGTATCGTGATTTCTAACAGAACATCTTATATATGCCTGCATCATAACAGTTTCAATGTAACACAAATACAAACATACAAGAACAATAACATTTCAATCTTTCGAGAGTGTACCATTAACACAGATATCATTCCAAGAACTGCAACTGCGCATGAATCAATGATACCACACCTTTAGAAGGACGTCTAAGCAATAAGAATCCTTTTCGTACAAATGTTTAATAAAATTATCGTTGATATCAATTTACTAGTTTACTAATGACATTGTCAAGAAAGTATTGTTAGAAATTCCAACATGAACTGTAAAATCAGTGTATCTGTAAATAAACAATAACTTTTATGTATTCTAACAACAACATAGTCTATTTATTTAATCAGTCTGGTAGAAAATTCTCATTTGTATCAGGTGATAGTAAAACTATATAGAATTTTTTTCAGGGGACATTTTGATACCCCACCCACTAAAATGCATTGTGCTATTAACATTCAACACAATTTCAATATGTATGAGACTATGTTGACTTTTCATGGTTTTATATGAAAGTTAAACACAAAATCAATGATATACTTTAGTCAAAATAGAAGTAAAACTACATTTGGTGCATTGGTGTGACCTCACCCACCCATTTTCCATATAGATTTTGATGTGTTTTATGAACAAATTAATATCATTTTAGACTTCATACTCACTTATTATTTTTGTGTTTCATCTACATAGATTATGATGAGAAATATTTACTGGCAGTTGCAACAGATAACTGCATTGCATAACACTTAGAGATTGCTTAGCCAATACCCACCCGCTTTGAGATGCAGAATCTTCTATGCTAACATATTTTCATATTCATTGTTTGTTTCATGGTTGGAAAGATATTATAAGTCACAAATTACTCCAGCTGGAATAATAAGGTTCAGAGGTAACACTCTGCTATAGTTGGTTTGAATCAAAATTTGAATAATTTGACCATCTAAAAATATGGTTCAATTGTTTTGCTCTTGTTTTTTATTGGGATGATAGTATAAATAAGCATTTCTGTTGTTGTTGATTTTTTGTTTATTGTTACTTCCATTGTGGGAGTCTCTAATTGTTCTATGTTTTATTGTACGTTGCTTTATGTCCATTCTAATATTGCAATCATCTTGATGGGAAAGAGAGAGCTGGTTGTCTACTTATGATTTACTGCTCTTTACACTACTTTACCTCATAAACTTATTAATCTTATTGAAAGAACCTTCCAGAGAGAAGGCTCTTCTTGCCATGCATGATGATAAGCAGGCTGATGTTATTGATGCGTTTAACACTACTTCCAGATATTTAGACGATATTTTAAATATTAATAATGTTTATTTTGACAATATTGTAAGTCAAATATACCCTTTAGAGCTCCAACTAAATAAGCACATGCCTCTGATACCGAAGCCGCATTTTTAGACTTGCAATTGTCAATTTCTAATGATATTGTTTCTACCAAAATTTATGATAAACGTGACGACTTTGATTTTGAAATTGTCAATTTCCCATTTTTAGATGGTGATGTTCCTCGTTCTACATCCTATGGAGTCTATATCTCTCAACTCATTCGTTTTGCTAGAGCATCTAGCTATGTTGGTGACTTCAACACTCGCAATAAATTGTTAACTCAGAAACTTCTTAAACAAGGCTATCGGTATCATAAACTTCGCAAACTTTTTCAAAATTTTATAGACGATACTATGATTTGATTTCTTAATTCCAAGTTGGACTTAAATCCCTCTTGCGTCATGGACTTTCAGAACCTGATTTCAATGGTGACTTGGTGTATAAGTTAAAGAAGATTGTTGGTTCTAGTAATTTTTCGGCGCAGTTCATTAAAATAATTTCCTATTATAAAAACATTGGCTATAATATTAATGTATTGCGGCAGATTGCATGCTTGGTAGTCAACCCAATCACGGTTGGCAACTTTGCTTTCCTCTTTAATTGCACTCCGGTGGGTCGGACTTCAGACTCTGTGATGATTCCGACTTAAAGACTTATCTATTGATGAGATGGTAGGGGCCTGATGCTTTGGCTGTTTGTCTGGCCCACCCAGGTTTACCTGTTGGATTTCTTTTGCTCCAGTATTCAGTTTTATTTACTGTTGAGTACTTATCTTTGCTTTATCTCCTTGTTATATCTTGATTTATATGTTTTAGGAGATGATGCATTGATAAGTTAGGGGTCTTTCATGCAAACCAAATATCTATGTGTCTTGATCCACATCGGAATTAAGGGTGAGGTTGGCGCTGTTAAACCGGTTTAAGCCCTCCAGAAAAATATTTTACTGACCATTCCAAGGCGGTACTTCTTTTGTGGATCTTTTATGTTTTTGTTCTGCCTTGTGTTTGATATGTCTTTATGCGCGTCTGTTTATATGTGCTGTGTGGTCACCTGATGGGAAAGGGCTGACCTCTTGGCTCTCGTTTGTGGTGTCTGCTGTGAGTTTGTCACTTTCCCATTGGTATCCTGGGTCAGGTGCAGTACTTGATTGTATCGATTCCTGATCTTTGCACCCTTGCTTACTTTGCTTAATTTGTCTTCCTGGTGTCTCGTGATGGTTGAGCGGCTCTTCCTCGCGGTGCCACGGGGTTGTCTGCGGTTTGTGATGTGGTTTTCCTGATCATACTCACTTTCTATTTTAATGCAATTGCTGGTAATGCTTTTTTTGTACATTTACAAGGGTTTGACATGAATTATACATCAACCGCAGTCTTTGATATATACGTACCAATTACCATTCAGTAGTATGCCACAAAACTATTACTGTTTCTATCTGACCACGCAAATAATACAAGAACACACCACATATATGATAACATGTAGAGCGTACACTTATTATTATTTGTCCTTAGATTGGCTGTATAGATCCCCCAAACGGGCAATTTTGTACACTATGTTTTTCTAAATTTGTTCTTTATAAGACTCAAAATGACAGACATTAGCTCTCTTGCAGTTGCAGTGATCGCGAGTAACAGTTGGGTAATGTATGATACCATTAAAGGCTTAAAATGATATTTTGAAAATTATAGAGTATCCTTAGTTATGTACCTTGTGACTGACTGTTTATTTACTTGTCTGCATGCTTTAAGAATTGTAAGATTGAAAAAATGTACGGGCTGAGACTAGTTTGTATGTTACATATGGATATTTGCTGTTACAAACGTTACCTTTGAGGGTCATGATATACATTAATATGTTTTAAAAATTGGCATACTTCATCAAAGTTCATTACCATTATATCGTCAGATTTTTATGACTAGAAAGGCAAAGTGTCCTCCTTATTTGTTTCGATATATAATACATAAAGGTTAAACAAGTGAAAAATAGTAAGAGAGTATGATCAGGAAATACAATCAATCAAAAACCGCAGACAACCCCATGGCACCTCGAGAAGGAGCCACCCAACCACCACGGGACACAAAGAAGACAAATTAAGCAAAGCAATCAGCTCCCTCTTCCCCATCAAGATGATTGCATTACTAGAATGGACGTAAAGTAACGTACAACAAAACATAGAACAATTACAGACTCCCATAATGGGAGTAACAATAAACAAAAAGTCAACAACGATAGAACCACCGCCCTAGAATGGACAGCAGCCCAAGCCACGGGGGGGGGGGGGGGCTTAAATGCATTTCACTGGCACCAAACCCTCTCCCTAGATTCTGCTGTTGTTGAATGCCAAGAAATGTTCAGCTCGCATAGAGGCCTTCTGACTAATGCAATGTATCATCATGGCGAAACACTCCAATCAAATTAACACACCATGATGTTACAAAGAAAAGTGCTGATGACTTAAAGATAGTCAGAGCTAATGAAAACCTAAAGTTGAGCCACGGTGGGTCCAACTACAGATAAGCATCAGGTATCAACCTACTGATTAAATCTTTACGTCAGAGCCGTCATAGAGTTTGAGGCCTTATCCACCGTCGTGCAATTAAAGAGGAAACCATAGCTATAAACCGTGATTGGGTTGAAAACCAGGCAAGCAGACTGTCACATGATATCCAAGTTATATCCAACCCTTATATAACGTTTTACAATCTTTTTGAATTGATCACTAAAATTAGATTTCCCAAGAATTCGTTTGAATTTATAAACTAAATCACCATAAAATATAGGTTCTGATATGCCTTGTTGCAGAGAAATTTTTAACCCAATGTTGTATTTAACAATTAACTCTGAGTGTCTGTGGTACAATTTAGAAAATACTTTTCGAATTTTATGATATCTATAACCCTGTTTTAATAACATAGCAGTTAAAAATAAGTTGTTGTTGTTGATGTCATCAACATAAGAACACACTCTAGCAAAACGAATAAGCTGAGAAATATTTACACCATAGGAAGGGGAGCAGGGAACATCTCCATCAAGAAATGGTAAATTTACTATTTCAAAATTAAAATCATCCCATTTATCATAAATTTTAGAAGAAACTATGCAATTTGTTATCAACAAGTTCAAGTCCGAAAACGGAGCTTCAGTATCAGACGAATTAGCCTTATTGAACTGAAGTTCAGTAGGATATATCTGACCTACCATTTGTTCAAAATGAGAATTATCAAAATCAAATAAGTCATCTAAATATCTGGAGGTGGATTAAAAGCTTCAATAATATTAGTTTGATTATTGTCTGACAGAGACAACATGAAGTCTCTCTCATAACAAAACAAATCTGCAACAAGGGGAGCACAATTAGTACCCACTGGAATACCTAAAATGTGTCTATATAATTTCGAGCCAAATCTCATAAATACATTGTCCAAAAGATAATGGAGAGCATTACCAATTTTCTGACATGACCACAATTGATATCGTTTAGGTTGTTCAGAGTAAGAAAGGCATTTTTATCATTACAAACCAAATAAAATGAGCCCTCTCTGTTAAATGTTTGTTCAATTAATTCTGTGAGTTTTTCTTTGATTAGCTTATGAGGCAATGTAGTATAGAGAGTAGAGAAATCATATAAAGACAAACCAGATGCTAGAAAACATCTAGACTTCAATTTATTAAGAATTTCACCTGAATGTTTAATAGACCAAAATAAATTTTTACCATTTCTTTCATAAACTGTTGTGCAATAAAATAGCATGGTTTTAATTGCAGTTAGGCAAGAAGTCGAAAGAATAGACACCTTAGTAGTTGTACATGCACTAGAATTAGCAATAAAACGCGACTTATAGGGCCGTTTATGAAGTTTAGGTAACCAATATAACGTAGGAAGTTTGCTATGGTCCTCATCAACAAACAACCCAAACTTAAATGCCATATTGCATCGATGCCTATCAACGATTGACGTCTCATCAAGCCTGTTATGCTTATATGTTTTTGCAGTGCTAAGTTCTTGCTTTAGGGTGTTAATATAGTACCTTTTTTAAACGACCACAACCTTGTTAGCATCCCTTATCTGCGGGGGCCAAAACCAACCTCCTTTTGACTCCCAGATCCCTTTTTTTTAAATGTCTAAAAATGAATTTAGGTTTAGGTGGTAGAGGCTCTAAATTGTTGCAATAAAATGAAATTCTACCATCAATAATCTTAAAAATATTTAGTTTCCAACTATTTAAGGCATAAGACTCAACATGCTCTCATCTACACCAGCGATTACAAAATTCTTGCAAGGCCCTGCAATTTCCACAAGACATGATTTAAAGTATATTGGCAAAGGAAACCTATATTAGGTCCCTTACATATACTAGACCAAATTCTTGAATCAGTTATGATTTTTAAATCCCCTGTGACTATATGACCAGCGGGTTGATAGCAATACTTAGAGCCTTTACAATCTCATGAGTCAGGAATAGAATTTTCAATATCAAATTTTGTTACTAAATTGTTATATTTAAAACAGTACTACGAATAGGTTTATTATATTTATAACAAATTATAGGGGATTCCTTATTTTCAAAATAAGAAGGAATAGAAGAGATAACAGATTTATCTTTAAATATACTGGGTAAATTAATGAATTCAATCCCCTTTGTTGACACATTGCATTTTGATAAAATGCCTAATATGATTAATTTCGGAGTCTATATATGGCCAAAGAGCATGTTGAGTGTAACACCGGGTAAGAAGTGCTGCGTCAATGAGCTCTATCGTAGAATTTATTAGCCTCAATATCAAAATTACAAAGTGAAGATATAGAAAGAGTTACTAAATGTGAGAGGGCCATATGTCGGCCTGAATGTTTTAAGACGATGCTTAATTCTCAAAGTGTTAAAACATGTTTATTTTTACGTTTTAATTTCTATCTTTGCGTTGTTCGTCTTCCTGGTAATTATTGTTGTTATCTAGCTCTTCCTCACAGTGCCGTGGGTTGGTCTGCATTTTAGATGTTGGTATTTCCTGAGCGTACTCACATGCTTTTCTGACAGTTTCGAAGAGGGTGATATCTCCAAAACGGTAAACATTAAACGTTGGGGCGTTTTTCTATCTCGATTTGTCTTTAAGTAGTGATTCTAAAACAATGAAAAAGAAAGTGATGTGTGTCTTCGATTTCACCATAGTCACAGAACTTATTATGTGTTATAGGAATCACAAATGCTTATTCATGCATTAACATTTACCGGGTCCCTTGGAAGCTGTTTGAGCACATGGCCATTAGGCAGAGAGTTAAAACATCGTCAAAGGGACCCTGCAAGTGTTAATGCAATGAAACAAGCATGTGTGATCATTATTATTGCATCCTTTGCCTGATTTTAATCTAAGCCACACTGAAAACGTCGCTTGAACATTATACCATTTCTTACATGGGATTGCTCTCAATAAAATGGCGTCAATATCAAACTATCGTACGTCATAACGTCGCCACAACGTCATAGACGCGTGCATCGTTTCGCAAACAAAAGCATTTAAGAAATGGTCATTCAAGGCTGCAACGATTTCCCGTTTAACGTCATGCAATTATATCAGGGCCCAGATAGGCTTTGTCAAGTTAAAAGCCATGTTCAAACAGCACGTGAATTTCACAATTAGAACATGGATTTACAGCTTCGCGTAACGAATGCCTTTGCAAGAATATATATTTACTGAATAAAGTTAAATTAAACAGCTGCAATTTGTCCTTAGTCTAGCAATGAAGTATCTGTTCAATTATGTTTCAAATAAAATACTAGTTTGAGACAAGTTGTTTTATTGAAATACTCTTTTTGAATAAAGGAACTGATGAAGATCAATGGGATGCACTATCTAGAGTATTTCCTTCCTGAACGGCTAAGGGGAGAAAGAAATTGAAGCGGGGGGTCGGATTTGGTATCTTTCGTTTGGTATTGGGTCACTGTTTCACAGTAGTATCTAGAATTATCACCCTCAAGAGGGAGAAGCAATGAACTCAGATAAGTAATTTATCAATTTGTAGTTACAGTGTTTATTTGTGTTGTCTTCGCTTTTAGTTAAGAGCACTTGGCAAGTTTATCTATATAAATTGTCACAGATGACTACTTTGTTTCTGCCGGTAGATATCTTGGCAGCTTCAAGATTAAGCTTTTGCCCTTCTTGTTATATTACTCCGGACACATCTGAATCATTACTTTAAAATAGGCCTAATAAAGGATATTATTATTTCTATGATGTCCTATCCAGATGAAATTAACGTTTTCGCATGCTAGGAGTTCGCTGCCATGCTTTAGATGTAGTTAAGGGCGATTGCGGGTAATGCTTCCAACATTATTTTTTTTTATTCTTTGCATGCAGTTTATTTTATGTATGGATGTATGGACTGTCAATATATGAAATAAAAAGGATATGTCACCACCCTCAATTTATCATAATCTCACATGGAAGTTTTCAAAACGGATATATCACCACTTTCAATTTATCATAATTTCACATGGAAGTTTTCAGCATTTCAGAAATTTTATGAAAAACAAATCCTCAATATTAAGCGAAAATATTTGTAATTGCCATCCAACTTCTTTTTTTTTCAATTTAATTATTGCTCATGACGTCAAAATGTAAAAAAACGTATTTGCTTTCCCAAGCCATGTCAAGATTCTGCATAATATAATTTGGTAATTCCCCCCAAAAAGAATTTCGATTTTTGAAGAAATTATATATTAAAAAATCTGACATTCAATATCTTATTTTTGGTTTCTATTTCATGGACTATCATTTAAAATTTTAGAAAAAAAAACAACAAATAAGTTGGGGGTCACCAGGCTATTTATCTTTCAGGAGGGCCAAATTTAACCCCTTCACCACAAATTCGAGGATAATTCAAAAGAAAACGTTAAGGAGTGTATTTTTGTCATTTATATAGTTCCGCATTTCTTGTATGAAGTAATTTTGCATTACAAGGCGAAAAAAAAGATGTGTAATAAGAGCCCACCCAAGAATCGATCCTGCTCCTTTTTCCAGATTATTTAGAGGACGCAACAGCTGTCGTCTTTCTACGTGGAGATGGTAAAACTTCTCCCTGTGCATCGATATAGTTTTTTATATTTTTTTACATATTCTAGTCATTTAGGAATATTGGATTCTGACAAAAAGCACAATACCCCTTAAGCTGGTGCTAGGGGGCGTGAGAATTGTTGCACTTTCCAGTGGTTTTCATAAACAAACTCGATAAAACTGAGGCTGCTATTTCCTTATATTGTAGATTCACTCTATTTCTGAAGGATTCGTTTTTCTAGATTATTTATTGTGCCATACACATTCAAAAACCTTACATAAGTAAATATGCGTTTACTTACGAACGATCGTCCAATGCCTAAGAAAATGTGGTCTTTATGCACTCTTTTCCGCTCGCTACTTTTCCTACTCAATTAGATATGCATGTACATTTTAGCGCAAAGTGACTTGTTAGACCATGTCGGTGGGTCGGTTGCTGCATGAGAGTTACAACAATGCCGCTAAGATTTTATGCAAGACAATGAAATACAAACTATCGCTGCTATTTGAGTAGGGGAGTAATACAAAAGAAAGAGCTGCCATTGTAGAACAGAAAAAACACAACATCTTAACCCTTGTCCTGTTGAATATGGATAAACCTTTCTAAGAATATAGTGCATATCAATCGGATGGCTTTAAAGATTTCATCTAATTAAAGACGGAATTTATAGCTTTCAATGCAGCCTGTAAATACATAAATAAAACCCACCAAATGCAGTGACAGGCAATCAAAAGATATGTAGCATAATTATCAATGTTCTTGGTTGGACAATGGTTCACGGACATACCAGTATCTTCACCCTAGGTTCTATTCTTGTTAAAACGCGCGAAACAGTCATTAAGAGCTAGCTTCAGGTTGATAATAAAGAATAAGAACCAGGTGCAATAGTCATATCCTGCATGTGGTTCAAGTGGCATGTAATTACAGCAAAGATTCAAATCAGTCCGAGGATTTGTCAAAATATCATGCAATAGCTCGTCACGTCTTGGAAGAGAAAATATATTTGCACATTTGATAGAAGACTGAGGTTAGAATTGGAGCTAGCTGAGTGTATCAACTAATTTTGGCTTGATATTTAAACCAGCAATGTTCAGAAAATCGATCAAATGTTGTAAACTCCCAATAAGATTATGAAAAACTGAACAAAGTGATACATCTGTAAATGCAATTTCCATCCAAAAAGGGTGTGCAAAGAAAATAACTCATTTCAACATTGAAAGTAGTAAAGATAATATGTCATTAATACCAACCAACATATATTCCATCAGCACTTGAAGAGCCATCAAAGTGACAACATTCACTTTCTTGACCAAATCCCACGCTATTTTACGATAAGCATGTTTGTATATGCTCGTTTGTTATTTTATGTTTTTATGTGTCATGTTCAGAGGGTAATATGGTACACTGGCTATCAAGCTGAAATTGTCACTATAGCTAGCACATATCAACAAAAGCATCCTTTAAAAGCCCATGATGACGTGTTCAGCGGTGCTGCATGTGTTGGTCTAAAATATGGTTCCCTTTCTCTACATCCTTAGTTTGTTTATTGGAAAAGAGAAAGCTCATGTGGGTCTGCGAATTGGTAAATGCTCGTCTATGCCTTAGCTGATCGACAATGTGCTAAGTAGGCCCACATGTTGTATTATAATGTTAGGAGGATTATCAACTTTTTTTACAGAAAAAGTATCCATATTTTTATTAATATTAATTTTGTTATTATTATATTATTATCATTATTATTATTATTATTATTATTATTTAGCAGGCACGAAACTCCACATTATTTACTGTACTATGGACAGATGCTAATGTATCCTGCAGGACTAGATGTCAAATACTTGGTCTGTGTCGTTATCACTATCTTTACTTTGTGTATGCTAAAGGCTTTGGAAAATACCTCTCCTGTATTGGTTTATATATCCTACAGGATGTTCAGTTGAGTATTGCAGCAGTATTATCAAGGACTGTGATGACTATTGGTCCCTTAATCACAGGACTTCCGGCGTGTACAATGTGATACCTAACGGAATGACAAGAGGCTTGGATGTATACTGCGAGATGACGACGGATGGTGGCTGGCTGGTACGTTAGACTTCATAGGCTAAATACTCGTATGGTAATTTTGTTGGTTGGGATATTGTAAGCTGAGAACACTATGATTCTCTTTTATTCGAAAAATTATATCAAAATAATGATCGTATCTGCGCGGATCATGATTTTTTTTAAATATTTACGTTCGACCTTCGAAACAAAAAACATCACGAAAGTTCGTGTCTGTTACTACACCGACTTTTAATCACTATATTACAATATAAATGCCCCCTTGAAATACATGGAACAAAACATAAAATTTAAGAGCACAACGAATATTTATACCTCAAAACGAAATGTAAACATGTTCTTACTAAAAACTGTACCAAAGTTCGAAATATGAAAATATAATGCTACACTGTTAGGCATTTCAATGATAATACCTCAATAAGCCACTGTTACAGTAATAAATCGACAAGTTTTCTCATATGTCACTTGTAAGCACATATCTTTGATGCAGTGGACCCAGGTACAGAAATAAATGATGATATTGTGATGCAGCGGACAGCTGAGCTTGCTTTTCTACTTTCATGTTGACTGATTTTATTATTATTGCAGGTCTTTCAACGACGTGTAAATGGTAGTGTGGACTTCTACAGGGAATGGACAGATTACGAATTAGGCTTTGGTGATATTGAGCAGGAGTTTTGGCTCGGTAAATATTGTACTACATCATGGGCGCACAGAAGGTCCAGACCCCAACCCCTCCCTCTGGAAAACCACATGTTGCTTTATGTTTCCTTAGAAATACTGTACATTGTGCCCTGATCCCATCGAGCTAGCAATCGCGCTGCGACCTCTCCGCGACTGAACAAAATGGCAATCGCAGAGAGGTAGCAGAGGTCACGGCAAGGTTTTATAAAGGACACAGCGAGGTCGCATTAAGGTCGCCGATCGGTCTCTGATGAAAATCAGCCGCAACCAGTCTTTTGAGCATGCACAAAAGACTAGCTGCGACTGACTTTGATCGCTGACTAGTTGCAATGGCTTTCTAGAAGTTGGCGATCTGTTGCTGACAAGTCACCAATCGATCGCGGATCAGTCGCCGACGGATTTCATGATAACTTTGATATAGAAATCTTCAGCAACTAGTCTGCGACTTATCGGCGACTGGTCGCCGACAGGTTGCAGTGCCAGCTTACACGAAAGTTATCTTGAAATCAAATCACCGCAAACATTGAAAGTTTTTGCATCATGGGGCAGAGAGGGGGTCAGAACCAAAGCAGACGATGGAAATTACCACCGAAATTCAGACTCCTGATTTTGATGATGAATCTCAGCTGTACTAGAGACCAATTGAGCTGGAAATATCAGGTGCTGAAAGTGTAAGGTCAAAGCTAATAGGTCCCAGCGAATCATCATTCTTTCCAAACACTTTATTTTTTAAAATGATGATAGAACAGTCTCCATCCAGTCGCCGACAAGTCTCCAATCAGTCGCCGACCAGTCACCGATTGGTTGCTGACGGTCGCCGATTACTCTGAACTAGTCGTCGACCAGTCGCTGCTCTGTCGCCGACCAATCGCCGACTAAATGCTAAACGATTTCCGAACGGAAGATGATTGGTTGGCGACTGATCGGAGACAGGTGGGCAGCCAAACCAGAAATGGAAAAAACAATTGCAATGGTTGCAGAGGTCGCAATCCTAGAGGTGGCGCTGCGGTCGCAAGCTTAGTGCGACCGCGGCTTAATTTACCCCGTATTGCTCTGTTTCATACGTTGATAATCAAAAAAAAAGTTTTCAGGACTCCGAACACACACACTCACAGAATGTCCTTGATCAGCGATATTTACATTGTAAAGTATTGCCATAGCGCCAGTAAGTATCCTTGATGTAAATGTACTAAGGCATATCTTGCTATCGGTATTTGCTCGACACTTCGAAAAGTTATGGCTCAGAAGAACCAAAGGCCATGCGTGAGCTAATAGTGTACAAATTACTCGTATGTCCTTTTCTACGTCCACCTTCCAACCATGATTTTCAAACAGTTTCTCTGAAAACACTTGACCAGTTGAACAAATAGTAGGCTATCCAAATTAAGAAAAGATGCATAATTTTGATTTTGTTGACATGTTAGAGTACATTTGTAAGACAATTTTAACATATTATTAAGTATGTGTGAAAATTATAGGGGTTGTTGCCAAATCTGAATTTGCATGTGAAGGTCCGAAATTAGGTCAAAGGTCATTCAGTGCAGAAAAAGGAAAATGTATGACAGTAAACAACAACCATGAATTTTATAAAAAGGGATTGAACAATTGAATCCTCTTTTTACACCAAAAAGGCTTAATTTGAGGGGGTAAAAAGCTTCAAAAACAGCTACATTTTTTTCAACTTTCTAATTTTTCAAGAAAGTAACCACTCTAAACCCTTGTTTTAGAATCGCTATCCTGTTGGAGACTGCTTATAAAGTGGTACATGTACCACTTTGATATTCAACAATTTTAACCCTGGCTGATCTATCATTTGAATGCAAAGTGGTACGTATACCTGTCCCCGCAGAAAGTTACGTCTAACAGGATGGCTGCTTTAGAAATTTAACCTTACTGAACTGACTCTATAGTGGTACATGTACCACATTGATATGCAGTGATTGTAGTTCTTACTGCTCTATCATTTGAATGCAAAGTGGTACGTATACCACCCCCGCACAAAGTTACGTCTAACAGGACGACTGCTTTAAACATTTAATCTGACAGAAATGATTCTAAAGTGGTACATGTACCACATTGATATGCAGTGATTTTAGTTCTGACTGCTCTATCATTTGAATGCAAAGTGGTACGTATACCACTCCCCGCACAAAGTTACGTCTAACAGGACGACTGCTTTAGAAATTAAATCTGACTGGACTGACTCTAATGTGGTACATGTACCACTTTGATATGCAGTGATTGTAGTTCTAACTGCTCTACCATTTGAATGCAAAGTGGTACGTATACCACCCCCCCGCACAAAGTTACGACTATCAGGGCGACTGCTTTAGAAATGTTATCTAACTGAACTGACTCTAAAGTGGTACATGTACCACATTGATATGCAGTGATTGTAGTTCTGACTGCTCTATCATTTGAATGCAAAGTGGTACGTATACCACTCCCCGCACAAAGTTACGTCTAACAGGATTGCTGCTTTAGAAATTTAATCTAACTGAACTGAATCTATCTAGAGTGGTACATGTACCACTTTGATATGCAGTGATTGTAGCTCTGACTGCTCTATCATTTGAATGCAAAGTGGTACGTATACCACCTGCACAAAATGACATCTTAGAGGGTGACTGACTTAAATAAAATTTAACTGCACTGACTCCAAAGTGGTACATATACCACCCGCAAAAAATTACGTCTTAAAGGATGGCTGCTTAAGAATTATTTTTACTGCACTGACTCAAAAGCGGTTCTAAAAGCAACCATCATCTTAGATGAAATTGGTAGCAGGTGGTATATGTACCACATTCTCTTCAAATCAACCCAGGTTAAAAGTGCTGAATATCAAAGTGGTACATGTACCACTTGATATTTAGTGCAGATTGAAATTAATTCTTACTCAGCAATATTGCCAGTCTTAATTCTGAGGGGTGGTATATGTACCACTTTGCATTAAACTGATAGAGCAGCCAGGGTTACAATTGTTACATATGCAGTTTAAGTTAATTCTGACTCAAAAGTGGTTCTAAAAGCAACCACCATCTTAGATGAAATTGTTAGCAGGTGGTATATGTACCACATTGCCTTCAAATCATATAACAACCCAGGTTAAAAGTGCTGAATATCAAAGTGGTACATGTACCACTTGATATTTAGTGCAGATTGAAATTAATTCTTTCTCAGCAATATTGCGAGACTTAATTCTGAGGGGTGGAATATGTACCACTTTGCATTAGCCAGGGTTACAATTGTTACATATGCAGTTTAAGTTACTTCTGCAGGCGTTATTCTGTACGGGTGGTACATGCACCACTTTGGAGTCTGTGCAGTCAGTTACGATTAATTCTAATGCAGTCATCCTCTTAGACGTAATTATGTGCGGGTGGTATATGCACCACTTTGAATTAAAATGATAGAGTAGCCAAGATTAAAATCGCTGCTTATTAAAGTGGTACATGTAACACTTGAGGCGCAGTGCGGTTTTAAATTAATTTTTAATCAGCCATATTGCGAGATGTGGTATATGTACCACTTTGCATTCAAATGATAGAGTCGCCTTGATTAGAATCGCCGCATATCAAAGTCATCCTGTTAGACGTAATTTTGAGCAGGTGGCTACTACTTTGCATTCAAAAGATTAGAACAGTCCTGGCTAAAGTTTCTGAATATCAAAAGGGTACATGTACCACTTTAGAGGCAGTGTAGTTAAATTTTATTTCTAAATCAGCCATTCTGCGAGACTCAATTCTCGGGGCGATGGTGACATTTTGTCCCGGAGCACCGGAAGGCTTAACCGTCAGTAGGTCTGGTTTAAAACGTCTCAGACGACAGGGCCACAGCTTAAAGAAATATTTGTTCTATGTTGATTTTGACAGAAACACTTATATAAAATTTAGGCATAAGAAGTTACTTTTTTAACTCGAAGCGCAACGGAAGCGTAGTCACATCGCAGTAAGATCTTCATGAGCGTATCCGTATCGCGGCGGCATCGTGAACATCGTAGCACAATCGCCGTCACATCGTGGCGAAATCGCCGAGTTATTCATCCGTGATGCAGCTACGATTCTGCTAGTTACGCTCTGTACGCTCTCGCTACGACCAACGCGTTTCCGCGACGACTGCGCTATTTAGGCATAGTCAGTAGACGACAAAGAAGCATGATAAATACCCAGGATACAACATATACAATGAGGTAAAGAATTTCTTTCAGTTCAAACAAATGGAGCAGACGACAATTTTGCGATACATTTCTTGATATTTTATTAGAAATATCTATTATTCCGAATAGTCGTAGCCCAAATTCCTAATTGATGTAACGACCCGATAAAAAATATGGTGCCCCATTTTTTGGGCTGTCGCTCCATGTACACGAGCCAGTCCATGCAAAGGGGACTATCATTAATCTTATTCCACTCACTGAAAACAAAGGTGCTGGTCAGAGTGCGTGTATGTGCACGCCTGTACATGTAAGTAGCATAAAAAGTTTACAGATGATTACAATAATGCATTTATATACACCTCGGACTCAGTATTTATACTGGGTCCGTGTATACACACACTTATGAATAACACAGCACTGATCATAGGGAGCACAGTGGCTGAGTGGTATAGTGCTTGGCTCCAGACCGAGGGGCCGCGTGTTCGATCCTCATCGGCGTCACTGCGTTGTTTCCTTGAGCAAGACACATTCATCCTAGCTTAGTACTGGTTCAACCCAGGAAGACCTGTCCCTACACAACTGAAAGATTGTTGATGGGACGTAAATAATCAAATCAAACAAACAAAAAAGCACTGATCAGACGGCACGGATGCGGAGTGGAGGTGATCTGTGTTTTGCGCAAAAGAAGGAATCAAAGTGCGCAAAAGATATACTGAAGTGCGCAAATGTGGAGTTAATCCTCTAAAATTATTATCGACTTTTCACTTCCTTTGAGTAAATGACCCCAATTAGGTTTTATCATGTTAATAAACAATCCAGTTGCGTAAAACAGATGACATCAGATTGAAACAATGGGCTATACAATTAATAACAAGAGGTCTCAGGATAGATTTTCCTCAATGAGTCATACAATGAACTTCGGCCCATGAAGACTGTTTTAATCTAAACCTGCTGAATTACCGCAATATGTATCTCCACTCTTATACAGCCACCCGTATATTGCAGGCTAAACGAACTAAATTAATGGCAAGTGTGCTTAGTCAACTAGATCAGATCGAAACTTCATGCTCGCGAACAGCCCGGTTGTTGGCTGATCTGACTTCAAAGGAGTTTGATGGCTAGTTAGTGTACGTAGACACAAATTGGCCTGCCATGTTTGTCAACTGCCACTAATATTGAATCTTGTCCTACTAATGGTTACAATTCACTATCTTTGAACGAAACCTTCGCTGGGTTCGATTGATTTGATCCGGAGAACACCGCTGGGGGTAATGTTAGCCATTCGGAAGGTTTTTGTCAGAGGGATTCAACTTTTTTTTTGTTTTTTACTTGGATTAAAATAGCTCTATAAGCAGGCTTCGCAGGCGTGTCGATGATGGCCCACCACTTTGACACTTAATGCTGACTTAATAGCTTTATGACTTTTGGGGAATCCGGACCAGTATTGCAAAGAAACTCTATGATTTTTCAGGGGGTGGGGCGGACCCCTGGCCCTTTACACCAATATGCACAGTATGATTAAACAATTAACACCATGACGCATGTGAGGCTCAAACTCGCAACCCCTTGGTCTCGAGTTGAACCACCGCGCATTCGCATAAAACTATTAAAATCGTTTAAGTCTTATCTGAGTCTACACAGGAGTGGGAAGATAAGCTGAACTATATTGTGGGATTTCCATATCCTCGGACAGCAGAAACACCAAAGGCACTGATCAGCCTGTGCGAAAAAAATTAGCTGGTTAATAAGTGAACCCATAACAACAGAACAAATTACAAAAGCAAACGTGTTGTGATCGGCAATTAAATTAATCCTTAATACATTTAATAGGTTTATTCCTGTTTACACCATTTAATAGACTCTTTCACATTGTTAGTGCTCATGCGCCCAACTGTCTCGTTCCGCGTTATCTCCGCGAGATTACACGTGAAGGGGCAATCTATATACGGCTACCTATACGTTACACAGTGGAATATGGAAAACGATTAAAAGAAAATTAATTTCGAAATAAAGATTAGACTAATAGAAAAAAATATATAAATGTAACAAAAATAAGTGATCTGAATATTTGAGATCAGAATAATTGATTTCTAAGCATCCAAGACTGACCTTTTCCGAATGAGTGGGTTCATTACTGTGTTGGCCATACATCATAACATTTCAATACTATGCGCATTCGAGCAGTGAAGAGCAGTGAAGAGTCTGGTAAGCTTCGTGTTTATTCAATATCAATGATTACATTCCATTCCATACACTTGAAGTCTCAACTTGGTCTTTCCGGTTTAAATAAGTGATAAGATACATTAAGGCCATTTTGCGAGAAAAAATGACTGAGTTAGGCTCAAACAAGTCTGTTCAGCTACAGAGACTAACTAAAATTTTACACGAAGCAAGTTTACTAGCTGTTCGAAAGCACCAAAGTCAGGTTTTCTCGCGTCGAGGCCCATTTCAATATATACCACTATAGACTACTATGCATCCGGTCCTTTAATACTATGCCCATGGGCCATTTGATGCAATAAAAGCACTGTTGCAGCACGTTTTGTAATAATGTAATAATTATTACATTTTGATTTTTTTATTTCATTTTGCGTTGCGAATGTCGACGCAAAATGTAATAATTTAGATTTTTTATTTCATTTTGCGTCAATCATGTGCAGTTGGTTCAAAATGTTATAATTGTTACATTATGCGTTGATAGAAGGCATACTTTTTTTATTACATTTTGCGTAAATGGCATCAGATCGGTTTCAAATGATAAACACTTTGTTTCATGCTATGACAGATGGCATAATTATTCAATTGTTTTGATTTTCGATGAACTGTTGATATTTTTTTATCAATATTGCCGTTGGATTTCGCCTGTTTGTTATCCACCGACGAAGTCAGAGGGATATATTTTTGCGTCGTCCCTGCATCCGTCCGTCCACTTCGTCCGTCCGCACTTTTGTCCGTCCGGAATCATATCTCAGTACTTATTTGTCATATTAGAATCATTCTTTGTACAAATGATATGTACCATGTACTCTCGATATCCTATAAGTTTCGTCAAAACCGACCCTTAAGCACTTGAGTTATGGCCCTTGTTTTAGTAAAGGCATTTTTAATGCAAAACCTATATCAGCTATTTTGTATGATGATCTACACATTTCACCAAAGCTATTATATCTCACTATAGACCATAAGAGCTCAGTGCATGTGGCTTAGAATGGCAGTGTCCAAATTGTACCCCACCCCCTTTGACCCCACCTTAGGGGTCAAAGGTCAAATATTTAGATTTCGTAATAACTAAGGCAGTTGTCAATATTTTTGCTGAAATTTTGCACGCAGGCAGAGCAGCAATATTTATGAAACATTAGGGATTTTAGTTTGAATGCTTGGGCCCGATCCCCTAGGGTGTACTTAGTGGGTGGGACCAAGGCCAAAATGAATCTTTTTTCGGAATATGGTTATGTTGCATATTAATTTAAGCTGACCATGGTAGCAAATAGTTTGCCTACAGACACACCCTTGACCCTGGGATTGGGTCAAAAGGTCAAACCATGTCTTTTTCTGAAAGTAGTCATGTTGCATATCAAATTAAAGGGAATTGAGCACAGAGCACCATAAAAGTAAATATGCTGTCATAACACACACCCTCGACCACATGTGGGTGGGTCAAAAGGTCTTTTTTTTCTTTTCTGAAAGTGATCATGTTGCATATCAAATTAAAGTGGAAGCATTGTAGACCTACATGCAAGGTAACACTTTGAATTTACACACACCCTAGACCCCTGGGGTTGGATTTAACGGTCAGTTATTGAAATTGTGTAGATGTAAGTATACTTATTCATTAAACAAAGCACTAAAACATACTAAAAAGGCGGTTGTTATGATCTGAATGTACCGAAGGTGAACTTCAGGTTAAGATAATTGAGATTTATGTTTTGTGATGTACATCGTACATGCTTTTCTAAAATAACCCTTCGTCGGTGGATATAGATTCGTCGAATTTGTATTGTAAATTCTGTTGGCTAGATCTTTGAAAAAGCAGATAAGGAACATATTACTAGAAACCCTGCCTGGATGCATGTATAAAGGTACACGCAGTCGGATCAAAGGTTCAGATCAGTCTGCGCATCATCAATGTCTTAATTAACCAAAATTTGCTCGATGCAACGCTTCCTTAAATGTAAAGACCTAAATTGGCAATTGTTCAGTGCAGCCTGGTTTGCGAACTGTCCATTCGGTGTCTACCGAAGACGCTTTATCAAGTGATATCTGCATTATTTGTTAACAATACGTTTATGATTTTTTTGATGTCAGAAGCAATAACCCCCTTTCTGCTAAAAAGGCACATAGGTTAAGTTGGAATTAATGATGGCCAGTAGTATTCATTATTTTTATTATGAAACTGTCGCTCGGAGGTGCTAACCACGCTTAACGCAAGCGCTTCCAGCGATATGTAAACTGTTTTATTATCATTGACTGTGCCTGATCTTGACTTGGACTTTTTACAGTTATAATGACGGTGTGCCGCGGCCCCAGCGCACAAGGCATATAAAGCGCACACGACACACCCAGGTTTAATTATGCACCCACTGTGGCTTTGATAGAGGAATTCTGACAGTGTCCTGTCATTATCCTACGCCTATTTGTATTAAGTAAAAGTGTAGGGCATTATTAGTTTGAATTTTGGAAATGTTCTAAAACAGGGTCCAATCATGTAATCGACATGACAATTTCGTCTGCACAGTGTCACCGAAATTGTCATGTCGATCCCGATCCAATGGGTCTATAACCTAAATACTAACATATGTACACAAACAGTACACATTTAGGTAAATCTACAACTGCAAACGTATTTCACACCTTATTCATATTATGTTATATTTGAATAATAGTCAGCCATCTCACGTTAAGCATACTATAAAAACAGTATATTTACTTTATATTATTACATTATTTTATTTTGCGTTGTCCTAGCATAACGAATTATGAAATAATGTAATAATTGTAATAAGAAGGAACAACTAATTGATTTTTTCTTACAGCAATTTTTACAATGGTGTATTCACGTACAAAACACCTTTTTAAATATGTCTGTGAATGAATCCCGTGAACATAATTTATATTGTGTTATATTTGAATAGTATTCAGCCATCTCACGTTAAGAATACTTTAAAACAGTATATTTACTTCATATTATTACATTATTTCATTTTGCGTCACCCTAGCATAACGCGTTATGAAATAATGTAATAATTTAACAAGAAGGAACAACTGATTGTTTTTGTCTTACAGCAATTTTTACAATGGTTTATTCACGTTCAAAACGCCCTTATTACTCTAAATATGAGCTTAAATAATGAGAAATAAATCCCATGAACAGAATTGATATAGTGTTATATTTACGTAGTATACAGCCGTCTAATGCAAATATACTTTAAAACCCCACACGCTTTATTTTCATATTACTACATTATTTCATTTTGCGGTTTCATAGCAAAACGCATTATGAAATAATGTAATAATTTTGAAAAGTATGAAAAATGATTGAATTTTTTTTCTGACAGCAATTCATAAAGAGGTTTATTCATGTACTCAACGCCTATTTAAATATGTCTGTAAATGAATCCCGTGAACATAATTTATATTGGGTTATATTTGAATAGTATTCAGCCATCTCACGTTAAGCAAACTATAAAAAAACAGTATATTTACTTCATATTATTACATTATTTCATTTTGCGTTGTCCTAGCATAACGAATTATGAAATAATGTAATAATTTTAACAAGAAGGAACAACTGATTGATTTTTTCTTACAGCAATTTTTACAATTATTTATTCACGTACAAAACACCTTTTTAAATATGTCTGTAAATAAATCCCGTGAACATAATTTATATTGTGTTATATTTGAATAGTATTCAGCCATCTCACGTTAAGAATACTTTAAAACAGTATATTTACTTCATATTTTTACATTATTTCATTTTGCGTTGCCCTAGCATAACGCGTTATGAAATAATGTAATAATTTTAACAAGAAGGAACAACTGATTGATTTTTTCTTACAGCAATTTTTACAATGGTTTATTCACGTTCAAAACGCCCTTATTAGCTTAAATAATGAGAAATAAATCCCATGAACAGAATTGATATAGTGTTATATTTACATAGTATACAAAGTAAGTAAGGTGCAAAGATCAGGAATCGATACAATCAAGTACCAAACCTGACCCAGGATAACAATGGGAAATCAATATAGAACACCACAAACGAGAGCCAAGAGATCAGCTCTTTCCCAGCAGGTGACCACAAGGCACATATAAACAGACGTTCACAAAGGCATAGCAAACACAAGACAGAAAAGACATAAAAGATCCACAAAAGAAGGTCCGCCTTGGAATGGTCAGTAAAATATTTTACTGGAGGGCTTAAACCAGCCTCACGGCGACAACCTCACCCCTAACTCTAATGCGAACCAGGACACAACTGGGAAAGTGACAAAACACAACACACACACTATAGCCAAGAGGTCAGCCCTTTCCCAGCAGGTGACCACAAGGCTACAAAGATCAGACACGACATTACAACACACACCAACATGAAGTTTAACTAACAAAAACAATCCACAAACGAAGCACCGCCTTGGAAAGTATATGCATGAAGTAATGGTTAGTCGCTGCGTCAAGGTTCCCCATGAAAAAGGTGTGGTAAGGTGAAATATGAGTGAAAGTTCAAAATTTCCAAAATCCTGAATGGTCCTGAACTTTTAAAAAAATGCAGTATGCCTACATAAACTTAAAAACCAAATTTAAATGCTCAATTGTCTTTTGATAAACTAATAATAAATCAGAGAAGCTATCATAATCTGCTTAAGTTAGCATTTTGGTCTGATTTTCTATGGTAAGTCAGCCTAAAAATCTTGAATTCAGGACTCTGAATTCATATTTATTACATGTTTTACTGAAAATAGTAACAAAATGCTTAGTTACCCTAGCTGATGCTGCTCGTGATATCAAACCCACAACAAGCCACTCACGGGAACCCATATTGTCCCTCGTGGGCCCCTCCCACGCATCCATATCGACCCATGCAGTCACCATCAGCGTCATATATAACGTCATTCACGTCGCCGCGATTTTCAGGCCAGCGTGTAAACATGTAATAATTTTTTGGACGGCTGCAGCATTAGCAGGCATATCAGTCGGTAATCTCTGTAATTGCACTCGCGACTATTTAACCTCTGGCATGCAAATAAGGAGACACTGGTCTGATATACTGTATCACTGGTAATGCGATGGTGACCATTGTGCGAAATTTGTGCTCCTCTCACTGTCTATATCTAAGGGGCCATTTCATCCTGGCTTTGTGATCAGGGATGAACTGTTGTAAAACCATGTCACAATAGTGGACAACCTTGGCGAACCAGGATGAACAGTGTTGAACCGGCTCATTCCCTGGTTGTTCTTAGATGTTGAAAACAACTGGGAGTCAACGCGAGTAACCAGGAATGCTGTCAAATACTGTGGTAAGACGGGACGACACCCGCAACGTCCGTGTCTCCACCGTTATTAGCCGAGCACGTTGATGACACCCCCCACGGTTTGCCCCTGTGATAGGACGGTAGAGCCCCAAATTAAGAACGGTAGCGTCACGGTTCGCACCGGTTGTGACAGGTATTGTCAGGGTTTGAGCCGGTAAAGCCCCATTTTTACCCGAAAACTCGTTGCTACTTCGGTTGGGCATGGTAGAAGACCGGTCTGCCCAGTTTAACAAATTCTGCATATGTACATGCATGTATATAACAATATGTAAAGTCTAGAAAAAACAGGGCTATACCGGGTAACATCGTTAAGGTGAGAATGCAATTCAATTTTTTTATGAAATGTGTCCCAGTGCATTACGGTATCGGGATGTACTGTGGCTACATAGGTATAGTCAGAACGAGGCTTAAACGTTCATAGGCTTAAAATGAGAGCATAAGTTCAAAATGTCAAGGAAAGAAGACAAAAATAGGTCATTTCAATTTCAAACTTATTTTATAAAATTTCAAGATTATATCTTTAATCTAACTCAAACGAGTGAAATAAGCTAGCTTCTTCAAACATTATTTCATTTTGCGTTGATATGCACCTTATCGACGCAAAATGTAATAATCGTATTATTACATCTTTATTTCATTTTGCGTCGACGCTGGCGACGCAAAATGAAATAAAAAAAATCAAAATGTAATAATTATTACATTATTACAAAACGTGCTGCAACAAAGCACTCGTGTCCTTTACGGTCGGCACCTTTGTAATTCAAAATATGAATGATTTATGACATGATATGTAGCTTACTTATCACATACGTAAAAAGCACCACTTTATACCCATGTAGCATAGTCTTAACCAGCAAGACCGGTGTTAAAAAATAGATCTGAGACTTCATATATTTATCAATATTTTATGTGTGCGAGCAGCGATGATTCTCGCGAGCCTGCGCTTTGGTGGAAGTTGAGTAGAAATGATGAAATTTAATAGTTCTATGAATGGAGGTATTTACCGTACTTATTATAGTTCTGTATAATGAGATTTCTACATTAATCGCATGTGCTTAGTCATTATGCGCAACTATCTAGCAGCACATGTCTATTTGGCAGCATGCAGTAGCATGCGTGCTTATCTGGTGAGGCTAGAAGAAGCCTTAGCAGTGGCGGATCCAGAGGGGGTTCAGGTTTCGTTCGAACTCCCCTCCCCCGCCCACAGTCTTTAAATATCAGTGAGACCAAATTATTTCATTTTCATGGAATATACAAGCAAATTGACATAAAATCAGCAAAGCGAGCCCCCTCCTCTACAGAGCTGATCCCCCTTCCAGAAATGCTTAGATCTATTTTCCAAAAATCCTGGATACGCCCCTGCTTAGATTTATTTTTGTCTGAGCCTCCGTCTACATGCACCGCCTTTCTTTTTGTGAGCTGGGACACAACAATAGATCCGAGGTGTGTGCGAGCAGCGAATGCCTTGGCGACACTGTGTGTTTGCACAGGCTCGTCTGAGTTGTCGATGTTCGCATAACAGACTCGTTCGCTAATTAAAGTGAAACATATCCAAGCATGGGTTTGTCTATTTTGTATTTTAATGTGTTAGCAAACATTGAAAATGTGTTTAAAGCATGAGAATTAACTCACTAAGAGCTGAATTTCAAATAGGGAATCTTCAAGTTGAGCTGAAGTAGTCCCTAGTAAGACTGCTCCCCAAATGACAGGCTTGTCTGGAACAATTTTATGAACTTGCCTTTCCTCTCCGAATTAGTATGAAAATGATTTAATAAAATTTTCAGGAACACCATCCGAGTGGCTAGCAGTTTGGATTCAGATCAGGCCCGACATATTTTTTGCAATTCTTTAAATTTAGATCTTTCCAATGAGTGTCCACAACCGCTTTCAATGAGTGTCCGCAACATACGAGTTCATGGTATAATAATTAATGATTTCCAATCTACCATGCCACATACACTACTTTAATCCGTTTCATTAATCCAACAAAACTGCAACTATGGGAGTAATTTAAGCTGTTATAGACTATAATAGATATATGTGTTTGTTTTGACAGGTGTTAACATGTATTACGTAATATTGCATAAAACGGCCATCTGTTTTCTAACACGAACAACTTCTTATCGGAAGCACACTCTAAAATATTGCGTGAATGGATTAACATTGGAACTTAACGAATATTATTAACGTTTTGCTTTATTTTTTATTTATTTTACTTTTTGCATGATTTTTTTCGTCTGCTGATTTTGTTGAAAAAACTATTATATAAATAAAAAATAAAGATCAGAAAAGTCTATAACACCACCAGAATGTCTGACAATTTGGATTAAGATCAGGCACCTACATTTGTGGATATGATCTGTATCAAAACTGGTTGCATACGTTATCAGCAGACCACATAAAATCACTAGCATCGTCTCAAGTAGAGGACTTTCAGATTAAATTTATCGATATTCTAGGACTCGGGTCCCTGACCATAATTTTCCACACTCAGTGGATTTGAGCGTGGATCCACCGTAATCTAAATCACTAGATGTATCTCAGTCCAACAATGACCGTTCAATTCTCGTTTAGCTATATTTGAACGAAGTCTGACTACAGTAACAGAAAACCCAGCAAAACGTCGGGCCTGGTCTGGTCAGACCAGCTAGGACTGACTTCTGATATTAGCTATATCGTACATTAGGTCTGACAAAAAGTTGGGCCTGATCCAAACTATTTGGTGCATGGCTGCACGACAACTGGCCTATGCCCATCGAATGAAAAGAACTAGGTCTGTCTGCTGATATTCTTTACAAGCATTGGTTTAGACCCAGATCAGGACCAACAAAACCTTGAGCCTGATCTGCATCCAAACAGAATGACACTATGATGCATTTATTGAGCTATGCTCTTGTCAAACAGTTTGGACACAGATCAGGTCTGACCTAGGCAGTTCTGATATTACTTTCAAACACATTGAACCCATATCAGGCCCACTACTGATACGCTGGGCCTGATCTGAGGCCTAACCGTTTGGCACACGACAATTCTTAGACCGATGAACGGCCAGCGCGTCTATGAGCAATATGATCAAATAAAAAGTACCTAGGTGGTCTGCTGATATTCTTTTCAAACATTTTGGATCCAGATCATGTCCAACAAAACGTCGGACTTGATCTGGAACCAAACTGTTTAACACTATGATGTTCTCATTGAAAGTTAATCGTTATATAAAAACCGACTCCTCATATTTTGGACCCAGGTGCTGATCAGGTTTGACAAATTTAAAAACGTCGGGCCTGCGGAAGTGTCTGCTCATTAAAAATAAGCAGGTAACTCAAAGTAATGAATCTGGTCCAGGGGTGCTAGGACATTTCTCCCACGGACATTTCGGCCACGGACGTTTCGGCCCAGACATTTCGGCCACGGACGTTTCGGCCCAGACATTTCTGCCACGGACATTTCGGCCATAGAAAATGCTGAAGGTGGATGTTTCGGTCATAACCATAAATTTTGGGATGGGATGTATGCATGCATTTAAATGTGTGATGCATTTCTTAATCTTTTGAAATCAAATATGCATGTGAATAATTACAGTATATTCAAAGATGCATGGTAATAGAATTATGCTATTTTAATAGAAACAGGTAAATCATGGTGTATATAATACAGCAGTAAATGATATATACCTGTATAAAGTACCCATTACCTGGATTAGTATATATTTTAAAGTTTTTTGTTTGCAACGATTCTCATGTACCTTTGAATTTACTGACTGTTGAAGTGACACATAACAATTGATGAATGTTTACTACTTTCATGCTGAGTCTGGATTTATCTTTTTTCTTCAAAACACAGCAGATCCAGATCAGCCAGCTCCCTACCTGATCAGGACCCACACAGTTTTCATCTCTGCTTGTAAATACATGTACTTTAAGAACTAATAACATTTTGGAAGAAATATGGTATATAAGATTATTCAGACAAGTATTTCCTAAGATATGCATCAAACATTTATGCATGCACGCACCCCAACCCACAATTTATAGTTATGGCCGAAACGCCCCCTTTGTTTTTTTTTCGTGGCCGAAATGTCCGGGTCGAAACACCCTAGGCCGAAATGTCCTACATTCGGTCTAGGTGTAACTGCTAATAAGAACAATATCATCAGTAACTATACGGATTATTACAGGTTTTAACACTGATGCGCAGGAGAAGTTCTGGCTGCTGCAGCCCTCTAAACCGTGCCACCAGTTATAGTCTGTCATTTTATTCGTAGTTGAAATTATGGCCATCTCCATAGGATCTACTCTGAATAACACAGATTTTAGCCCAGATAACCTTATGTTTTAATCTGACAAGTAGGTCCATATAACTGTACAGTAGCAGATTTTAAAGTACTATATCACTGTATAGAACTTGTCTGTGAGAATAATCTAATGGATCGGAATCCGGAACATAGGAAAGTGTCTGCTCATGTGCACCATCTCATTTGGACATTCGGTCATGCATGAAAATAGTGAATTGAAATGACTGTATATCAACCGCACTTTTTAAGACTGATGGAAGCGAACATCCAGTTTTGAGAAATAAATTTCATAGGACCAGAAAAGCAAACATTTTTTCTTATACATGAATGTTTTATTAGCTCACCTGAGCCGAAGGCTCATGGGAGAGCTTATAGTATACCAGTCACTCCGGCGTCCGTCCGTCGTCCGTCCGTCAACGTAGCTACGAATGCCTAAGAACACCTCGGAATCGATTACGATTCAGTTACGATGTCCAAGAATGCATTAGGAACTTGTTACGAATCAAGCACGATTTTTCGAATCGGGGAATTCGTGGCTAAAGTTTTGAACAGTTCAAAACTGTTGGGCCGAATTCCCGATAGACCTACGAATTGCAAGAACTGACTACGGACTGTGCGATTCAGTTAAGATCTTCACGAACTGAGAGCGTTTCAGCCACGAATCCAAATATTTGTCAATTCGTGGCAATTTGTGGGATTCGGGGCATGTGTGGAATATGGGTATAAATCGTCAGCGACCAACTACATACTGTGTTTTAAAGCTGGATCGTTGTTTTTTGCTAGTTTTCAAATAATGTTGTGTGGATTAGTATTTCAAATACAGTATTTTATAACAATAAATAAATATAAGCCCAATTTATGTTTTTGATTTCTTATCCTCAATTTTTATATATTAAGTGCTTCTGTCAAAATTAATCTAGAAAAAATATATCTTTAGGCCGTGTCCCTGTCTTCTGATTCGCTTTAAACCAGACCCACTGATGGTTCAGCTTTCGGATACTCCTGGAAAAATACGACTCTAAGATTTGAGCCTCACAGAAGGACTGATTTCGAAACAAAATCTTACTACACTGCCTCTAAAGTGGTACATGTACCACTTTGATATTCAAAAACTTAAGTCATGACTGCTCTAATCATTTGAATGCAGAGTGGTAGCCACCAGATCAAAATACGACTCCTTAAGCTTCACTGACTCCAAAGTGGTACATGTACCACTTTGATATGCGGTGATTCTAATCAAGGCATTTGAATTCAAAGTGGTACATATACCAACCCTCAGAATTGAGTCTCGAAATATGGCTGATTAAAATTAATTTCAAACGCCACTGCCCCTCAAGTGGTACATGTACCACTTTGTATGCAGTGATCTATTCCTGGCTGCTCTATCATTTGAAAGCAAAGTGGTACATATACCACCCCCTAGGAATTAAGTCTCACAATATGGCTGATTAGGAATTAATTTAAAACTGCACTGACTCTCAAGTGGTACATGTACCACTTTGATATTCAGCAATTTTAGCTCGGACTGCTCTATCATTTAAAGGCCAGGTGGTACATATACCACATGCTCAGAATTACGTCCAAGAGAATGGTTGCATATCAAAGTGGTACATGTACCACTTTAGATTCAGTTCAATTAGATTAAATTTCTGAATCAGCCATCCTGTTTGACGTAACTTTGTGCGGTGGTGGTATACGTACCACTTTGCATTCAAATAATAGAGCAGTCAGAACTACAATTACTGCATATCAATGTGGTACATGTACCACTTTAGAATCAGTTCTGTCAGATAAACATTCTAAAGTAGCCATCCTGTTAGACGTAACTTTGTGCGGGGGGTGGTATACGTACCACTTTGCATTCAAATGATAGAGCAGTCAGAACTATAATCACTGCATATCAATGTGGTACATGTACCACTTTAGAATCAGTTCAGTTAGGTTAAATTTCTAAAGCAGCCATCCTGTTAGACGTAACTTTGTGCGGGGGGTGGTAAACGTACCACTTTGCATTCAAATGATAGATCAGCCAGGGTTAAAATTGTTGAATATCAAAGTGGTACATGTACCACTTTGGAAGCAGTCTCCAACAGGATAGCGATTCTAAAACAAGGATTTAGAGGAGTTACTTTCTTGAAAAATTAGAAAGTTGTAAAAATGTAGCTGTTTTTGAAGCTTTTTACCCCCTCAAATTAAGCCTTTTTGGTGTAAAAAGAGGATTCAATTGTTCAATCCCTTTTTATAAAATTCATGGTTCAACTATATCTTTAAAAATATATATAAACATATTTCATTTCATGCCAAATTTTGTATGCTTAGAATTTTATGCCAGATAAACATTGCGAAAATGTTTTTGCAGCTTAATAATCATCAGTCGACTCTACAAAGGGATCATGGGTTATCAAGTGCAACACTCAGAGCATTTTACAACTGTGTTTTTAGGCAATAGGCCAAATTTTAAAAAATATCCAGCTAGAAATAAATGACCTCGTGTTAATGAAAGGTACCGATGCTAAAAAGCTAGTTCATACCTTCCCGTGAAAGGATTAGGCTAGTGCATTTTTTATTGTTAAGTTTAAGGCACTTTTTGGGTCCAAATTGAGGGCTACCCAAATAAGCTGGGTTTTTTTCGAAAATTTGCTAAAAGATGACCTATACGTCCTATATCCTCTAATTTGGCCTTTCTAGTACCCTTAGGACAAATTCATACGGGTGCCAAATTGCTCTTTGGTACCCCTTACTACGAAAATAATGTTCCTAAAAGATACGTCTTTCGACTTTGTTAAGATGCATGGCTGTCATGGTAACCTATAATGCGAATATTAAGAATGGGGGTGTACCTACAAAATCAATTATATCTCGGTTGATGCTAACCATGGCCATATAAAATTTAATCACAGGCTTTTTATCTTATGGTCAGATATTTAAAGTATCTAATTTGCAATTTCATCAATATTAATGAAATCCTTAAAACATAAGGGGGGATCATTAAAGCAATGTAAAAAATGATTTCAGCCCCAAACGCTCATCAAACCACAATCCTTGCATATTTTTAGATCACCAATGATACAATTTGATAATTCTTTTCATCTTGTGGTGTTCGACAAAATTACTTCAATTGCATGTTAAAGAATATTAATGAAAGCCTTATACATAAGGTGAAAACATAAACAAAAATAATAAATAAACTGATTTTGGCTTCAAACCAACTACCCCAGGTTATAATTTGACCTACCTTGCACCCCAAGGCCAATTTTAATTTGAGCGAATTGTTCCTTTGGACCCCCTGAATGCGAAAAAATCCCCTTAAATAAACCGGTTTGGGATATGTGAAAATGCATGGTTACCATGGCAACCCATGACGCTTTTCTCAAGTATGAGGATGTACCTAAAAACCAATCATATCTCAGTTGCTACATATCATAGACTTAATCACTTGGTACCAAATTAAGGTTAGGCATGTGCCATTCACTCCATGCCTAGAAATGCAAATGATCTAATTCGCCTTTTTATGAGTATTAATGAATACCTTAAAATAAGGGAAAAGGCATAAAAATATAAATAACTAATTTCAGCCCAAAACCATCATCAAACCACATTGGTGTTTGTTCTATACATTCAGTGATGTAATTGGACACATCATTTTATCTTATGTCAACTTGTGGGATAGATGCAATACTTTGTGAATCTGCATTGATTTAGCCTCATGATATGCTTGAAGAAACATTAATTCAGCATTTATTTGGCACTTTTTTAAGGTTGAATAAGTGTTGAATTTGATTTAAAGGTGAGTTTGTATCAAAGTTGATTCAGTTTTGATTCAACATTGAGTCAGTGTTGAAATATCAATGTTGATTCAATGTTTGAATGTCAACGTTGAATCAACGTTTGATTGTCAAGGTTGAATCAGCATTTGTATGTCAGCGTTTATTCAAGTTTCAAATTCAAATATATTTTCAACATAATTTCAACATATATTGTCAACGTTGAATCAACATTGAATCAACAAACTCGTGCCCGCTGGGTATGTAGCTTGGTAAACAATGCTGACCTAGATAAAAAAAAAACAGTCACATAATGTGTCATGCAGCAACATTTGATCATGGTCTTTACTATTTGTTAAGACAAAATTGAACTTCAGTGAAAGAAAAACTTTTTGGGGGGCAATGATAAACTGTGACCCCTCAATATATATCTCCGGACTCACCCTGCTGTAAGCCATTGTAGCCATTTGCTAATACAATGTAGAGTGGCTACAAATATAAGTCATTGGCAAAAAGTACAGTCTAGGTGATTCAAAAATTACATATTTGAGAAAAAGAGTATTTTGATCAGTTTTTGGATTTTCAAATATTACTTTTTTTATCATTCCTTCACATTTATTACTGTACCATACTTTACTCGTTTGATGCTGGATTTTTTCAATACCTTCCGGGTGTCATAACAGTTTGAACCCAGATCAGGCCCATCATTTTTTCGGGCCAGATCTGGGTCCAAATTGTTTGCAAAAGTTAACAGCAGACGACAAAAAACTTATTGATTCTACTTTCTTGCTAAAGCCTTGGCTGAGTTTAATTTTATTTGGCTCCCAACTTTTTCCATTTTGGGTAAAGTGTTGGCTGCAAAAATTCTAAGTCAGAGTAAGCCCTTTATCTGACCATCCTAAGTTTATTGCATTGAATCAGAAAGAAGAATCCATTATAAATGCATTAGGGTTAATTGCTTTACAAATTTTGTAGATTTTCCTGCACTTCCTCTAGATGAAGGGGTACTTATTATTTTGGGTGTGGATCCTGTTGTACACTTTCAATATTGGACTTTTCAACCTGACCCAGCGGTCTATACATCTTCTCCTTTAATTTGATATGCAAAATGACTACTTCAGAAAAAAAAATGTTTTGACCTTTGACCCCCACCCTAGGGGTTGAGGGTGTGTGTAAGGACAGAATACACTTGCGTATTGCTGAATCCGTCATTCTCTTTAATTTCCCTTCTTCTTCTTCTTCTTCTTCTTCTTCTTCTTCTTCTTCTTCTTCTTCTTCATGACCATGTTCTGAAACGATGGGCAAAATATTTGCTACGATAATGCAACATGTACATGTATCATTCCTTAATTTGATACGCAACATAACCATACTCTGAAAAAATGAATTTTAGCTGCTGCCTCACCACTTAGTCCACCCAGGGGTCAGACATGCGGTGAATTACTTTGGAAAGTATTGCATTGAATTAGCATTACTTGCCAAAATGTGCATTAAATAAGCATTACCATTACTTGATTTTGAAAAAGTAATGCATTGAATAAGCATTCTGTAAGAAAGTAATACATTGAATTAAGCATTACTTTTATTCACATGAAACGGGATCCTAAGATACTGTTAACTCTGAACATTTTTGATACATTGAACAAAATGTGTGCATACCGTAAACATGTGAATTTCACATATAAATATTATATATATATATGAATATTTCAAATGAGCCACAGGTTACAATATGTAAACTTTTTGTAGTGAATTTTGTATTCTTGTCAGTAACATTTGTTGGAATTTCATATTTTTTGAATATTAGAGGAAATAACACTCAGATGTAGCAACCCCAAATCTTTATTCAAGTGATCATATTTCATTGTATATTATTATCATACAATTGTGAAGCTTTCCAAAATAGTTTCTTATTTGGAATTATATTTTATTGGAAGAAAATTATAAACAATTTGAGTCTCTTGACTGGATTATCCAATCAACAGAGTGCAGGCAGTCTTAATCTCCAATCTCTTTTATTTTTGACTCCAATATATTTACCCTGTAGCTCAACTGACCACAGAGACACATTGTTAGTGTCAGAGGTCAAGTGTCAAAATGTATAAACAGAACAATCAATAATCAGATAATTACCGAATTGTGATCAAAACATTTGTTTCTTTGAAATTAATATTGGATTGTAACAAAATTCACACCATTTAATTATTATAGATAAAAAAAAACAATTGACATAAATTAAGTGGGATAAAATACCTTAAACCCCCATTCCACTGGACGGCGATCTAGGATTTTTTCTAAAATTATTCAAAATCGCCTTGGAAGCGTAGACAGCCACACGACTTGGGGACTTGGTGCTTCCAGTACGCTTCTACTACGCGTCCGCTACGCTGCTGCTACAATCCTACTACGACTATGAAGATCTGGTTACGCCTAGTCTACGCTGATGGCGATGCAGCTGCGACCTTGCTATGGCCATGGTGTTACGACATAAAGCCGGTCAGGAAGGAAGAGGGGAAATCTTATTGGAAAATTCCTTTATGCGATGACGATGCTACCAGGGAAAAATAATGCACACAACTAGCAAAAACTTTTCAGTACTTTATGTACTAAGAAAACATCAACAACACATTAATATACAATGACACCACCTACGCTGTTATTTCTGGCTAATTGACCATCCTATACTAGAGCAAGTTGCCACTCCAAGATCGTTTCAATTAGAACCAATCTTGGACTGTCCTGTTCTAGATGTACGTCAACTAGTCAGAAATAAGAGACGTAAAGAATATGATTAACATATAGCTTAAGTTCTCATAAAAGAAAAAAAAACAATTGGGCCCTTTAATATTTTAGTTCTCGTATTGACAAGAAATCTCGAGATTATACGCGTCTCGCGAACACTATGTCTTCTAAGCTGCACGTGTGTCTACTTCAGACCATCGGCGCTGAGGTGATCGAACCTGTACTTTGGTCGTCACTGGATTCACGTAATCGTAATATCTGTTACGCGTACTGCTGATCGTCGCTCAAGACGTCAGCATTAATATATATATGTCCTCCTGATCATATCCCCACGTTGGGGTGTCAGATTCACATATAACCATTCAAGCCGGTTGGCTTCCCATTTGATTGTGCTACGTTGTAACGATTGGGCCTTGATCCACGCTGGTCGTGGCCTGAGGGGGACAGCTAATATGTGCCCTCAGGTGCTAATCAACGGCTCACCAACATTCAGCCTCCAACGTAGGAGGGGACACAAGAGACGATTCTGCAAAAAACAATCTATATTTAGAATCTCAGAATCACTCTTTTGCGTCAATAATGGGGTTGTTCGTTCGAAGTTCACAAAAATAGAAATAATTTCAGTGGTCTTACTCTTTTAAATTACAGCCTAACCCTAAAAGCGCGCGATTAGCCCACATCCGTGGGTGTATGGCTAACGGCTCCCATGCGGTTAGGATGGATCGGCTCTTCTAAATACCCACACTTAAACTTATATAATAGAGAAGTATTTTTTAGTGACTGGCCTATGTCAGCGCTAAACAATACCTCTTATGCCAAACGAACAAACCCATACGTAACAAACTCTTCTATACACTGTCGTAACGTCACCCTGGTTGAGACGCTATCGCAGCCGAAACATCAAGATCCTGTGGCCCTTTTTCCCTTCAAGGTCACGTTATCTAGATAGTTTCGAGGTTTACAAATACTGATACCAATTCTCTTAAAATTCCAGGAAAAAGGTTGAACAGTGTGGTGCCGACGTAACGTTTGGACGTTTACGTCGGACATCACCCTGCCCACGCACTAATTTCGTACATGTATAACGTATCAGTCGTAAACAACTAATTATGACCTCTCGGCAAAAAATATTTACATCAATATTGAGAGATTACATTCTGCTGTTTTATGTGTGTAAAACCGTACAATGCTTTCTTACATTTATTTTGGTGTAACACAAAATATTTTACATTTACTTTGGTGTAACGAAAATATCTTACATTTACTTTGGTGTAACAAAAAATATTTTACATTTACTTTGGTGTAACATTACACCTACCTAATCTCTAAACATACATGTCAGCTATCACCTTATTTATGTAAGTGTGTTGTAGTGTATGCACCTAACCCTTATTCTTATATGCGTCAGATATAACTCGAGGTGACACATACAGGTCGCTACAGAAAGTCGATTATCACTGGCAGTTAAATCGTCTTTCCAACAACGCCGTACAAAATCACAACAATTTAAAATCTAGCTGCTAAAATTGTTTTTCACCTATCGGTCCCTGGTAAATCTTTCAGCATGCCATTATAGTTTTAGGTGCAGGCCCGACATGGCCTGTGGCTACTTTTGTCCGAAATAACCCGACGAGTCCATCCGGACAGCTTTTACTATAGCCGCAAGAATGGTCCCAGCAGATTTTTAGGCAATACGCATGTGCGTAACTTCATACGCAAGTGCGTAACAATCGCTATTTTCACCGAAAAAACGGGACGTTATTGATAACACCCGAAAGAACTCATACACGGAATGCTGGCCGATTCAACAGACGACAAAATAGAAAACGAGTGACTTATTATTTCAATACAATGTGACATGCTAGAGACATCGCGATTCAATGCAATTACAGGAATCGCCACCGCCCTGTCATGTACAATATTAATACAGTAACAATATATATAACTTCACGTACCTTTTATAATAATGAATAGCATCTCTATATCGAACCTTTCAACGGTATGTTTAAAATGTCCCCTAACAAGAATGGGAAATTCCATCCTTTATATATTGAAAAACGCACAAGATTTCCGAGATATTCAAGAAGAATAAGGAAAACGTGCAAGCGTTGATAAATATAGATACAATGAATTCCATCTCAGACAAACGGACCTTTTATTGGGACTATCAATAGAAAGAGTACCGTATCATGGTTCGAACAGGTGACCAGGTGCATTCCTAAACCACTGCGTATTTGTGCGTATACGCAACCATAGCTGATTCTGTTATTCCAGCCATTCTGTATCGTAACAAAGGCCCTTCCTTTTGGGAGAAAAAGGAATGACTTTTTCTTACGATACACGATGCAGAAACGAAGGAATAATACAGAATAAATATATAATACTACATATATACACGTGCGACTTAAATGGCGGACTACCTGGAAAGATAGTCTGCCCCCACATTGTCTTGTCCTCGGATTGCCACAATCCTAAATCTGTATGGTTGGAGCTTTAATGCCCAACGCATAATTCTGGGATTCAATGCCTTAGCAGTCTGCATGAATGATAGGGGTTTGTGATCACATTCCAGGATAAATTCTTCCCTAAAGAGATATTTCCTGAACTTTTCAATTGCCCAAATAATTGCTAAGCATTCTTTCTCAATTACAGAATAATTTCTTTCCCGGGGTAACAACTTCTTACTAGCGTAGGCAATTGGTAATTTACCTTCCCCCTCAAATTCTTGCAGCAGTACAGCTCCGATTCCGATATCGGACGCGTCTGATCTAAGTATGAATGGTTTCCCTTCATTAAAGACAGGCAATCTCAGAATAGGGGAGGATGTAAGACGACTTTTCAACGTTTGAAAAGCCCTTTCGTGATGACTTAGCCAGTCCTTAATTCGGTTTGGGCGATCTTTCTTCGTTAGATCGGTTAAAGGTGCTGCAATTTCAGAGAAATTGGGGATGAATTTCCGATAGAACCCAGCTAAACCCAAAAAACCTCGGACTTGTTTCTTAGTAACGGGCCTTTGTGCATCTTTAACAGCCTGTATCTTGTCATCTTTAGGCCTTAATGTTTGGTCTTGAATATTATCGCCTAGGCATTCAATTTCACTGTACCCTATTTTACACTTAGAGGGTTTTGCTGTAAGTTTAGCAGCTCGCAATCTATCTAAGGTGGCTTTTATGGATTTTAAATGTTTTTCCCAAGTTTCCGTGAAAATCCACATGTCATCTACGAAGCTATCGACATTTCTCAGACCTTGCAATACTATGCGTATGAGACGACAAAAAGAGGCCCCCGCATTAACTAAACCGAAAGGCATGGTTTTAAACTGGAATAATCCCCTAGGTGTTTCAAAGGCTGTATATGGCCTTGACCTTTTGCTGAGGCCTAATTGCCAGTAACCTTTACATAAATCCATTTGCGAATAGAACCTATGCCCTGACATTCTATTAATAACTTCCTCCATATTTGGCATAGGTTCCGCATCGAATTCCGTAACCTTATTAAGCTTGCGGAAGTCAATACAGAATCTAACCGACCCATCTTTTTTTGGAACTAACACAATGGGCGAAGAGTAAGGAGAGATCGAAGGTTCGATCACGCCTAGCTCAATCATCTCATCTATTTCAGATTCCATTATCTCTCTGGTTTTATATGGTAAAGGGTATCCCTTAGACCTAACAGGTTCTGCAGTTGATAATTTGATATCATGCTCCAATAATTCGGTCTTGCCTGGTATACTGGTCAGTACATCTGGGTATTTGGCCAGTAATTCTTTGACCTCTTTTTTCTGTTCGTCTGTAAGTTCGTCCGAGATACTAACATCTCGATATGTCTCAATTTCCTTATTAGAAGGAAATGTACAGTCCTCAAGTGAATACTCGTCACTTTCGTCGTCATCATCTTCGCTTAACGGCATACTCGCTTCGGCGGATAATAAGCAGTGAGATGCTTCAGTTTTCCGTTCAACAAAGAGCCTCAAAATATTGGCGTGATATGTATGGATGTAACCGTTTACGTTTACACGGTAGTCAACACGGTTCAACACTTCTACTATCTCGAACGGTCCCCGCCATTGTAGCAATAGCTTATTACTATCGGTGGGGAGTAATAATAGAACTTTATCTCCCACTTTGAAAGAACGAGGTTTCGCTCGTCGATCATAATACACCTTTTGTTTTCCTTGCACTTTTTGTAAATTTTTCATTGCCAACTTGCAAGTATGCTCGAGACGGTTTCGTAAATTTATCACGTAATCATAGGTTGAGCGAACCTCTTCATCTTCCACCTCGTCTGTCCATAATTCTCTTAAAATTGCCATCATACCGCGTACGTTTCGTCCATACAATAATTCAAACGGTGAAAATCCTAAAGACTCCTGAGGTACTTCCCTAACTGCAAATAAGAGTGCAGGAAGATACCTATCCCAATCCTTAGGGCGTTCAGCGCACATTCTTCGCAACATTTGTTTGAGCGTCGCGTGTGATCGCTCTACTAAACCATTACATTGAGCATGAAATGCTGACGTAGTCAGCTGCTGTAATGATAGCAATCTTGCCACTTCCTTCATAATTTCAGACGTGAATTGTGATCCACAGTCCGTTAACATTTCATCGGGTACGCCAACCCTACTAAACATCTCAACTAATGCTTCTGCTACGTGCTCGGTCTCGATACTAGGTAATGCAATGGCCTCAGGATAACGCGTCGCGTAATCCATCATTGTTAAAATGTATCTTGATCGGTTGTTCGATCAGGGCTCAATTGGTCCTACAATATCTACTGCTACACGCTTAAAAGGAGTATCGATTAATGGTAGCCGACCTAAAGGCACCTTTGCTACCCTGCCCTTTTGAACGGTCCTTTGACATATGTCGCAGGATTTGCAGAAACGTGTCACGTCGCCGCAAACACCTGGCCAAAAAAATTCTGCCACTACCCGATCGATCGTCTTTCGAATGCCTAAATGGCCTGCCATGAGCGATTCATGGGCCAAAGTCATAACCCTATCAGTCAAACTCGAAGGTACAACCAGCTGCGAAGTAGTTTTACCACGCAAAGTAAACTGCCGATAGATTAACCCCTTCTTCATTATGAACTTTGTCTCTCCGCGGTGTATGCCCCGACTCACGGTCACGTTGCCTAACTCTACTCGCTTCCGTATATTCGACAGCTTTGGATCCGAAGCCTGATCCAACTCGATTGCATTCCTATCACTATTGATAATCTGATCTGGGACTTTAAGTTTTTTATATGTACGCTCGTCTTTTTTCGCTTGTGACCTAGTTACTACGCTCGCTGCGAAATGTGACATATCTGGCAATTTCGATCCGTCGATGTTCCCTATAACTAGATCATACAAAGTATCCTCCATGCATAAGGCTTCTGTAGTGCCATTAAAAAATGGACACTCCACGCTAATACGCGCCACTGGGTATTTCAGTTTGGACTCATTAATAAGAGTAACATCTAACTCTTTCCCTAACATTTGCTCATCGGATACTAAGTCCCTTCTAACCACTACACCGGTACAACCCGTATCTCTCAAAACTCTGACCTCCTTCCCATTTACGGTACCTACCGTCGTCGGTAGTCTAGATCTTAAAAAATAGCAAGTACCCTTGCTATCCTTATGGGGATTCTCCTTATAATTCTCAATTGGGTCGTGCATTTTAGCATGATACACGCTATGCACTCCCTTATCTGTACTTTGTTCTCCCTTTACTTTACAAAAGTTGACCTGATGGTCGACTTTATCATTATTATAGTTCCTATTGGAATTCCTACCGGGAGCTGACTGATTCCGACGGTAATTATTACGGCCTCGATTCCATTTACGACCCCTATTTTGCCATTTCCCCCCTTGATTCGGAGAATTAAATTCCGCACTTGATGCTATTTCCGTACCAGCCGACACCCTCTTGCTCTTGTTGTGCCAACAATTATGTGTTTGATGGGCTTTACCACAAATCTTACAAGAAATATTTGATTTTCGATCAACCTGATTTCCATAATTATGCGGAACTTGACTCTTAGTCTCACGATGCCCTTTTGCGACGCATCCGGGAACTCCACCCCTTGCATCGGCGAACAAATCCGCCTCATGGGCTAACTCACCCAGGGCCTTAAACGTCTTAGGTTTGAGATACAAATAGAGCTCATGACTGCAACAGTCAAGGAACTGGTCTCGGGCCAAAAAATCACAAACCGCCTCGTAGGTCTTTTCGACCTTAGCCAAACCCAACCATTTATCAAGGTAGCTCGCTAGCCTACCGCTAAATTTTCTGAAAGTTTCGGCTTTCTCGGGCCTACAATCCCTAAATTTCTTACGAAAAGATCGTTCGGTGAGGTCGAAATTAGTAAGCAGAGCCTCCTTAATCTGACCATAATCCGACTGGTCATCTCTGGAAAGCCTAACGAAGACTTCCAAAGCGCGTCCCTTTAATAAGGCACTTAAGTATGATGCCCACATGGACGGGTCCCATTTATTTGACAAAGCATAACTTTCGAACCTAGTTAAATAGCTATCCATCTTATCCGTATGTTCGTCAAAGTATGGAAGCTTGGGACTCCTAGGATTTGAACTTTTCTCTTTGGGCCCCCAGGGATGTGAAGTGGTCTCGGCCTCGATTTTTTTGAATCCCACTTCTGACACCATTGTTACGACATAAAGCCGGTCAGGAAGGAAGAGGGGAAATCTTATTGGAAAATTCCTTTATGCGATGACGATGCTACCAGGGAAAAATAATGCACACAACTAGCAAAAACTTTTCAGTACTTTATGTACTAAGAAAACATCAACAACATATTAATATACAATGACACCACCTACGCTGTTATTTCTGGCTAATTGACCATCCTATACTAGAGCAAGTTGCCACTCCAAGATCGTTTCAATTAGAACCAATCTTGGACTGTCCTGTTCTAGATGTACGTCAACTAGTCAGAAATAAGAGACGTAAAGAATATGATTAACATATAGCTTAAGTTCTCATAAAAAAAAAACAAAAACAATTGGGCCCTTTAATATTTTAGTTCTCGTATTGACGAGAAATCTCGAGATTATACGCGTCTCGCGAACACTATGTCTTCTAAGCTGCACGTGTGTCTACTTCAGACCATCGGCGCTGAGGTGATCAGACCTGTACTTTGGTCGTCACTGGATTCACGTAATCGTAATATCTGTTACGCGTACTGCTGATCGTCGCTCAAGACGTCAGCATTAATATATATATGTCCTCCTGATCATATCCCCACGTTGGGGTGTCAGATTCACATACAACCATTCAAGCCGGTTGGCTTCCCATTTGATTGTGCTACGTTGTAACGATTGGGCCTTGATCCACGCTGGTCATGGCCTGAGGGGGACAACTAATATGTGCCCTCAGGTGCTAATCAACGGCTCACCAACATTCAGCCTCCAACGTAGGAGGGGACACAAGAGACGATTCTGCAAAAAACAATCTATATTTAGAATCTCAGAATCACTCTTTTGCGTCAATAATGGGGTTGTTCGTTCGAAGTTCACAAAAATAGAAATAATTTCAGTGGTCTTACTCTTTTAAATTACAGCCTAACCCTATAAGCGCGCGATTAGCCCACACCCGTGGGTGTATGGCTAACGGCTCCCATGCGGTTAGGATGGATCGGCTCTTCTAAATACCCACACTTAAACTTATATAATAGAGAAGTATTTTTTCAGCGGGAGCTGTCTATAATCGACTTTACTCTAAATTATACACCAATCAGAAACAATCTTACATCTGCAAGTCTGCTATCTATGCTCATTGAAACGGACTATCTAAATTATCCACCAATCCGAAACAATCTTACATCTGCAAGTCTGCTATCTATGATCATTGAAATGGACTATAATTTGTTAGGAATAAAAGCCGGGACCGTGCCGCGCTGCCGCGCCGAAATCAGCCGCGCCAGAAATATATTTTTCCTTTCCCGAAGCACTAAGAGGTGTAATTCCGTTTTTTCGCTCTGTCATCTGCAAATAGTATTTATTATTAACAATTGCCAATACAAAAATACATTATTTTTTACCGAAATAATGATTTTAATGGCGATTTGACATGAGTCAGGGGTAGGAAAGCCCCCTGCCGTGCCTTGCCACTTGCGTTAGTGGCAGTTTGCCATATTTTTTAACAGTCGATTACTGGAACATTTGTCCTGGCTACATTTTTACTAGAATCCATGGCACGGATGATTCTTAGTGGGTGTTTTAGGCATGCAATGGAATATATTAATAATAATAACGCATACACTCAATTGCCCCTTTTTCATGCGGACAATAATTGGTCAGTTAAACTTGTTTACGGTCCGCTTGCATCTAAATATAATCAAGAGACCATCATTAAAAGAATAATATTCTTGACTTTGATCAATAATAGAACCGAACAAGCTCATTAAAGAATCTAATCTGATCAATTAGTGCCGAAAGAATTTGGAACAAGAAGTTTGTGAACTTCAATGAGCTCAACATTCATTTGTGTTACTCAGAATCTAGTATTTATTTATTTATTTATTTATTTATTTATTTATTTATTTATTTATTTATTTATTTATCTATTTATTTAGGCAAGGTCTGCTACCAGTTAACTGGCAGCAGCGATTTTACGTTAAAATCGCTGCTACCAGTTAACTGACAGCAGAGAATTTACGTTAAAATCGCTGCTACCAGTTACCTGGCAGCAGCGAATTTACGTTAAAATCGCTGCTGCTAGTTAACTGGTAGCAGCGATTTTAACGTAAATTCGCTGCTTCCAGTTAAATTTTTATTTTTATTTTGACAAGAAGGTTTGAGTCGGTGACGCATGGTGCAAACCAGTGTTTATACATGCAATAATGTCAACCTGGATCCAGAAATGTGTCTCAGGAGGGGAGAGGGTGTCTAGTTGGAGACCAGGGTGGTTCAGACAAAGTTGCACAATTTAAAATGGAGGGTCTGAGGTCCGGATCCGCAGTTCCCCCATTGGATCCGCACATGTAATTATTCACAGAGGGTTTGGAAACAAAATGGGATTTTAAGTTTTATTAATTTTATTTTGCTTTTGAAGATATATCGTACAAACATTGTATAGAAAGCAACAATAAAATTAACGACTAATGTTAGCAAATACATTAGGCCCTTTTGTGACATAATTTAAACATATTTGACTACGATCGTCCTGTGCATCCTGCATTTCGTGAACGTCTCCGTACTCATAATTTTTTTTTTCAAAAAGAACAGCGTTTTACCTTCATTATCCTAAGTTAAGTTTTCAATAAGTAGAAGATGTTTTAGTTTAAATTCTTGCATTGTTGGGTCCATTAAAAAGGCCATGGGATTCAAACAGCAAAACTATTTTTTTCCGTAATAATAAGATGTGCGCTTTTAAAATTAATCAAAACTAGCAACAACATATTTGTTTGTTTGTTTGTTATATAGTCACTCATTAAGTTTTTGGAAGCTCAACATAGCCCATACTCACACTTTAACATGAAACAAATTCGGAAACACGTTAAACAACTCATTAAGTAAGGCATTCACTAACATTTTGCTACTTCAGTCGATGCAACATAATTTTCTATACACACTACAATAAAAATACCGAAGCGAACTGGCAGCAGCGATTTCACGCTAAAATAGCTATAACCAGTTAACTGGCAGCAGCGATTTTACGTTAAAATCGCTGCTACCAGTCAACTGGCAGCAGCCATTTTAACGTAAAATCGCTGCTACCAGTTAACTGGCAGCAACCACTCCGATTTATTTATTTATTCAAGCATAGCTAATGCGCCGATGCGTCGGCTGGTCTGCGCCTTTGTTTTTTTGCAAACACCCACAACATTAGCAACGGTTTTTCGTCATAAGTTTCACAGTGTCGGCCGAGACGAGTCTGTGCATATGCACAGTCTCGCCATAGCCTCTACTGCTGGTTTTTACAAGATGATAATCTTTATACATTAACCACGTCGCTCATCTAATGAAACTAGAATATGGTTTTATTACAAGATAGATAACGTTCGTTTATCATAAATTTGTTCACAGTGAAGGCTCAAACGAGCTTGCGCATACGCACAGTCTCGCCAGGGCCTTTACTGCTTGTTTACTGAATGCGAGAGCGTTTAATCATTGGAAATGACGCCTTTCCCGAAATTTAGAACAAAACTAAAACTTTGAAAACAAATTTATTTTCTGATTTGAGGGTGCGTCATCCTTAGTGCAGTGGGATTCCCACAGCCTATATCATGCTTTGGGAAATATTACTGTTTATAGTCCATCCATGTATGATGTCATTGATGCCAGCAAACAAGACGATTACCTGCACTTATACAGGATTTTTTATTATTTAACTGAACTCTATTTTTTCTGAGTCCTATGTACCCTTCATGTCTTGTGATGTGATAGAAACCATGTTATATTGTAAACAAACAATATACTGTAAAGGCTCTAGCGAGACTGCGCATATGTGCAAGCTCGTCTGAGTTTTAACTGTGAACTGACTAATGATGTACATGTACATGTATGACCATTGAACAGAACTGAGTTTTATTCCAAATCCTGTAGGCTATAGAGCTCGCAAGGAATACAATCTACATCTTTCGGAGAAGGCGTGCTTTATTTTCTAACTTGCATATCCACTACCTTCAGTAAACAAGCAGTAAAGGCTCTGGCGAGACTGTGCGTATGCGCATGGGCGAATTCAGAGGGGGGACATGGGGTCTGGACCCAGACTGTGCGTATGCGCATGGGCGGATTCAGAGGGGGGACATAGGGTCTGGACCCCCCCCCCCCCCTGAAAAATCACAAAACTATAGGGTTTTCTAGCAATACTGGTATGGATCTCCAGAAAAATCACAAGGTTACCAAGCTAGCATTATATGTTGGGCCATCACTGGTACGACAGTCTCTCCCTTCATCAACTAAGAAAAAAACAACAAAAAAAAACGTTGCCAAAGTCGTTGCCCTCTGGCAAAAATTTCTGGATCCGCGCAAAATGTGCAAACTCGTCTGAGCCTTCACTGAGATCTGACGTATGATGTACATGCATGGTCATTGAACAGAACTGAGTTTTATTCGAACTCCTGTAGGCTATATAGCTCGCGAGGATACAATCTACATCTTTCGAGGGAGGTGTGCTTAATTTTCTAACCCTTCAATAAACAAGCAGTAAAGGCTCTGGCGGGACTGTGCATATTCACATGGGTGGATCCAGAGGGGGGAAAGGGGTTCGGACCCCCCCCCCCCTGAAAATCACAACACTATAGGGTTATAGCAATACTGGCCCGGATCCCCTGAAAAATCACAAGGTTACAAAGCCAGCATTCAATGTTGGGCCATCAATGGAACGACTGTGAAACTCCATTTTAATGGCGTTTGCTGGCGGGCCGATGTTGGTCCGCTTATGGTGGTATTTGGATCGTCTCTCCCCTCGTCAACTAAGAAAAAAACGTTGTCAAAGTCGGACCCCCTCTGGCAAAACTTTCTGGATTCGTGTAAGATTCGAGAACTCGTCTGAGGAGCCTTCACTGTGAACAAATTTATGATGTACGAACGTTATCTATCTTGTAATATAACAATATTCTAGCTAGTTTCATTAGATGAGCGACGTATTTAGTATCTATCTCTTCAGTATTTTATCATCTTGTATAAACCAGCAGTAGATGCTATGACGAGACTGTGCGTATAGGTTTGATAGGATTCTGAGTAACACAAAGTAATGTCGCCTTATTGAAGTTCACAAACTTCTTTCTAGAAAATGATTAAGGAAGGGGAGCGCAGTGGCTCAGTGCTTGACTCGAGACCGAAGGGCCGCGAGTTCGAGCCTCACCGGCGTCACATTTCAAGAAAATCGCAGCAGTTTTCTTTGGGTCCTGTTTAAAAGAATTCCATTCTGTCTGGAACTGCCTGTTCAACATAATCACCTTTTGTTTGAAAGATGTTGGGGCTATTTGTTTTGTAGTATCTGGCTCAGCCCTGGTTGCCCATTTCACCTGGTTGTGTCTAAAAGCTGTAACCGAACCGAATTCGGCCGAACCTACCAAACTTACCGAATGTTCCTTTTTTTTAACCTATTGATTATAGGTATGTGATTTTCTTTATATCCCTTTAAGGCTTTAGCCAATATATCTGTATCCTTAAAACCCCTTCCAGTGCCTCACTAAGAATAAAGGTGTCGTCGCGTTGTCTCATAAAGTGTCGCCGAATTGTCTCAAAATCTGTCGACGAGTTGTCTCAAAAAAATGTGTCGCCGTCGGCGACTTTCCGGTATATTTTGGTATGTTCTGCCACCAAGTTTATTTGAAGTAACTATAAATAGCCCACGCATGTAGGTAAATACAACGATCTATGCCAGATTAATATCATTATTAATGAGACTACAACTGTATTATTTTCAAGTGCATACAATTTACTTATTTAGACAATGATCTCAAGAAATGTTGTATTTGTTAAACATATCAGGTGCTTTCATAGTAAGTGACTTCCAGTTACCATTTGTATTAAAAGTTTTTCCCACTTCACATTCTACTTATAATCCCTATATTAAATATTAAACATGAAATATACAAAATATACCATAACTCCAAACATTCTTAGTTATGAACTACTTATAATACTGCAATAGTGTAACAGGGGCTTTGAAACCTACGCAGCCAGATCAATGCTTAAACTTGCACTTCTCTTTTACAATGCAACTCCTCCACCAACTGACTTTCCAGACTAATTACAAATTTTCACCGTGTCCCTACAACAGGCTTACAATACACTGTATCCCTTTGATCTGCAAAAGACATCGTTCACATACTTTGAGTCAAACTTTCACGTTGGCAACCTTCAGTTTTCATCTCATCCAATTAATCAACATCTAACGCCTTTCTATTGTGCATAAAATATCTTACAATTACAACAGGACTTTAAACGTATGTTCTCCTTTGAATGCCGCTGAATATCTTTTTTAAAGATATTTCTTGTTAGTGACTGGCCTATGTCAGCGCTAAACAATACCTCTTATGCCAAACGAACAAACCCATACGTAACAAACTCTTCTATACACTGTCGTAACGTCACCCTGGTTGAGACGCTATCGCAGCCGAAACATCAAGATCCTGTGGCCCTTTTTCCCTTCAAGGTCACGTTATCTAGATAGTTTCGAGGTTTACAAATACTGATACCAATTCTCTTAAAATTCCAGGAAAAAGGTTGAACAGTGTGGTGCCGACGTAACGTTTGGACGTTTACGTCGAACATCACCCTGCCCACGCACTAATTTCGTACATGTATAACGTATCAGTCGTAAACAACTAATTATGACCTCTCGGCAAAAAATATTTACATCAATATTGAGAGATTACATTCTGCTGTTTTATGTGTGTAAAACCGTACAATGCTTTCTTACATTTATTTTGGTGTAACACAAAATATTTTACATTTACTTTGGTGTAACGAAAATATCTTACATTTACTTTGGTGTAACAAAAAATATTTTACATTTACTTTGGTGTAACATTACACCTACCTAATCTCTAAACATACATGTCAGCTATCACCTTATTTATGTAAGTGTGTTGTAGTGTATGCACCTAACCCTTATTCTTATATGCGTCAGATATAACTCGAGGTGACACATACAGGTCGCTACAGAAAGTCGATTATCACTGGCAGTTAAATCGTCTTTCCAACAACGCCGTACAAAATCACAACAATTTAAAATCTAGCTGCTAAAATTGTTTTTCACCTATCGGTCCCTGGTAAATCTTTCAGCATGCCATTATAGTTTTAGGTGCAGGCCCGACGTGGCCTGTGGCTACTTTTGTCCGAAATAACCCGACGAGTCCATCCGGACAGCTTTTACTATAGCCGCAAGAATGGTCCCAGCAGATTTTTAGGCAATACGCATGTGCGTAACTTCATACGCAAGTGCGTAACAATCGCTATTTTCACCGAAAAAACGGGACGTTATTGATAACACCCGAAAGAACTCATACACGGAATGCTGGCCGATTCAACAGACGACAAAATAGAAAACGAGTGACTTATTATTTCAATACAATGTGACATGCTAGAGACATCGCGATTCAATGCAATTACAGGAATCGCCACCGCCCTGTCATGTACAATATTAATACAGTAACAATATATATAACTTCACGTACCTTTTATAATAATGAATAGCATCTCTATATCGAACCTTTCAACGGTATGTTTAAAATGTCCCCTAACAAGAATGGGAAATTCCATCCTTTATATATTGAAAAACGCACAAGATTTCCGAGATATTCAAGAAGAATAAGGAAAACGTGCAAGCGTTGATAAATATAGATACAATGAATTCCATCTCAGACAAACCGACCTTTTATTGGGACTATCAATAGAAAGAGTACCGTATCATGGTTCGAACAGGTGACCAGGTGCATTCCTAAACCACTGCGTATTTGTGCGTATACGCAACCATAGCTGATTCTGTTATTCCAGCCATTCTGTATCGTAACACATGGCGATGGACCTACACTTTCGTTGCGCTTTTGTATCCTTTCTATATAGAATCTGAAAATCTGATACGCTTCTACTACGACCTGGGCGCTTCTACTGTGCTCTTGCCGTTTTTGCTACGATTCGTGTCATTTTGACAAAATTTCGAATCATAGCAGAATCGCATTCCAGTGGAATGGGGGGTCTACATTTCAACACTTCTCAGCTACATTTTCACTATTCAAGGTTAATCTCGAATTGCCAGTGACTGTAAGCTGTTTCACTTTAGTGATATAAAAGCAAAGCATTTCCTTGCAAGTTTCGCAGTTCATTTTGCATGTTCCTTAGTCAAATAACAGTCTTTACAAGCAAGTTGAACAAAAGAAAACTGACTGGAAATAACTTATGGAAACACACCCTTTTGTTGTGTATCTCGTTTCTGTATAATATTGATGGCAAAATTTCTGATAGACAGTAATTCAAAGTAATGCAAGTAATGCAGTGAATTTTGACTGAAGTAATTCATTGAATTAGCATTAAAGTAATTCAAAAACTGGTGAATTAATCATTACCTTGAATTACTTGAAAAAAGTAATGCATTAATAATGCATTGGCATTAATGATTAATTCGCCCCATGTCTGCCAGGGGTGGGGCAGCCCAAGGCCTAAAAGAAAACCAAGAACTAAAACCATGTTTGATATGTTTTTTATCTATTGTATCTCTGTCAGCGTGCAAAATTTCAGTAAAAAAAGAAAACTGGCTTACTTATTGTGAAATTTAAATATTTGAGCTTTGACACCGCCTTAGAGATCAGGGGGTGGGTTTAAATTTTGATCATTGTCATGACAAGCAGTGGGTACTTATTGTCTACAGTGAGAAGGTGAAGTTGTTGTTTTTACAAAAAAAAACAATATAACTTTTACATTACCCTAAACCTAAGTCAAACAAGAAATATCTTTAAAAAAGATATTTGGCTGCATTCAATTGTGGAATTCGTTTTTTATATCATGTATAGCTCTTTGTTACACTTGTAAAGCTGATAACCTCTTGATAGAACAAGAGTTTGATAAAAGCAATCCATATTTGAAATTTGAAAGAAATACGATTGAAAATGACTAAGTTAGAATGACCACGACAGTGGACACTGATAGGCGACGGTCATTTTGTCGGCCATCTTGGTTATCTGTCGTCAGACAAAACACGTATTCGAACTTGAATTTGGAAGCAATCAGTACTAAATGTCTTAGGTAGAGTGTCAACAAGAGCAAACTGATAGGCGGCAATTTTGTCAGCCTTCTTGAGTGTCTTTTGGACAACGATACTCGAGGGATGTTTGATACATGTACAATGTAATAATTTCAGTGAATTTTGATATTCTTTACGTCCCAGTCAACAAAATTTTAGCTATATCGGGACAACAAGTCCCATATTCACACTTGAACGAGAGTTTGATGGCAGTAACCCATATATGAAATTTGGAAGACATCAGATTAAAAATGACTGAGTTAGAGTGACCACGACAGAGGACAATGATTGGTGGCGGCCATTTTGTCGGCCATCTTAGTCATCGATCGTCTGTCAAAATCCTTATCCAAACATAAATGAGAGTTTGATGAAAGCAATCCGTATTTAAAATTTGAAAGAAATCTGATATTATCACTAAGTTAGAGTGACCGTGACAGTAGACACTGATAAGCGGCGGCCATTTTGTCAACCATCTTGGTTATCAACCCCTAGAAAAATTTCGATATTTTAAAGTACCCAACAAGGGTCTATTGGTGAGTACGGATGGACACATGGACAGACAGACTCACGGACATACAAGCCAAAACCAATAGAGCTTCGGCAACATTTGTTGGCGATGCACTAAATATAATATTAGAAGCACAAGTGTTGAGTTTGCATAGACTTCTAGTCTATAATATGTTCATTGTTTTGATAAATAAGTATGTTGTCCATAACTTTTGACTATAACATGTAACTGTCTTACACACATATTATACCTGTTCTGTTTAAATGTCACCATTCTGACCTGTTATGATTGAGGTGAATCATAACTACATACTGTGTACATGGCATTGTAAATTGATATTAAGCTTCAGGTTTATACCAATATAGTGTCTTAAAATTATTTTGAGCTTTCCTTCCACCTTTTGATAAAGCATGTCATTTGTATTTGCTGTTTACAACTGTATACAGAAGAATTAGCTTGTCCAATGTTGGAAAGAATCTCATAAAAGTTTTTTTTGTCAATTTCCTATATGTTGAGTAGTAGAAATAGATTTTTCAACCAATATTTTAACCAGTTCTTATCCAATGTGAAACGCATTTTATGCATAGTTTGAGGACTAAACCAACAACCTTTTCCATGGAAAATATCACTGCCTTAGAAACTTCTAGTTGGCAATTTATGGGCAATCCTGCATTAAGACTGTTTTATGTATTTTACGAAATAAAAAGGACATGTCACCATAATCTCATATAGCAATTCAGCGTTTGACTATTTTTTACGACCAATTGAAAGAAGGTTAAAAAGCTGTAATCTTCACCCAGCTTCTTTTTTTTAATTATTTTTATGGCTCTTGGTCTCAAGCCTTCTAGAAAACGTAAAATGGATTTGTTATCCAAAGACGCGACAAAATATTGCGTGATATATTTTTGTAACCCCTCCCCCATAAAAACTGCTTTGCATTCCTCTTTAATTGCACGCCGACAGGTCGGACTTCAGACTCTATGACGATTCCAGCTTAAAGGCTTATCTAGGTGAGATGGTTGAGGCCTGTCGTTTTAATTGTTGTCAGGCCCACAAGGGTTTAACTGTTGGATTTATTTTGCTACGTATTCAGTTTTATGTACTAGTGAGTCCTTATCTTTCCTTTATCTACTTTTTATATGTTGATGTATATATTCTAGGAGTTAATTCATGGATAAGTTAGGGATCTTTCATGCAAACGAAACATCTATGTGTATTGATCAACATCAGAACTAAGGGTGAGGTTGGTACCATGAAACTAGTTTGAGCCCTCCAGTATTTTTCTTACTGACCCTTCAAAGGCGGAGCTTCTTTTTGTGGATCTTTTTAGTTTGTTTGTCTTTGCCTTCTGTGATATCTGTTTATAGTAGCCTTGTGGTCACCTGTTGGGAAGTTCTGGCCTCTTGACTCTCTTGTGTGTATCATTTTCCTGCGCTTTTGTCACTTTCCCAAAGGGTGTCCTGGGTCAGATGTGGTACTCAATTGTATCGATCCCTGATCGTTGCTTTCTCTCTTACTTTGTTTTTAAGTAAATTAAATATTTAAATATCTGACCTTGAAAATCTACTTTTTATTTCATTGACTATCTTTATACCTTTTAGAAAAAAGAAGAGAAACGAGAGGTCACCACGCTAATTATCTTTCAGTAGAGCCAAATTAAAATTCGCCCCCATTTCGTGCGTAATTCAATATATAACGGTTAGGAACGATTATTGTCGTTTGTGTAATTCCAAATTACAAGCATTAAGTAATTCAACATTTCAATGCTAAAAAGAAGAAAAACAAGGTCATGTCGAATTGCTGTGCAATACATGAGTGTCCTACTGGATAACCTCTCCACTCCCAGACCCATCCATGGTGATCATGGCATGTGTATTTTCAACATTCTTGTTCATTTGATATGCACCATAAACACCTTCAGAATGTATTTTTGACCATTAAACCTCATCCACGGGATTGGTATGTGTGTACGGGCAAAATATTCGCTTGCATGTTATATATTTCTACTTTCAGTTAAAAATGTTTTGACCTTTTTGTCCCAACCCAGTGGTCGAATCTTTGCCTGCATGTTATTGCACGTTTATTCCCTTTTGATTTTATATGCAACATAACAACTTTCAAAAAAATGTTTTGTCCTTTTGATCCGACCCTAGGGGTTGCGGGTGCGTGTAAAAAAGGTATTTTTGAATGATGTTGTACGTGCAATTCGCTTTAATTTGATGTACAAGATGACCATTTTTAAGAATATAATGCTTCTATCTTTGACCCCACTCAAGGGCCACGAGGTGTGGGTGAGGGCGAACGTTTATTTGTATGTTGTCGAACATTCATTCTCTTCAATTTGATATGCAACATGACTATATTAGTGACTTAAAAGTGGTACGTGACATTCTGCCATCCCAAAGTAAGGAAGGACGAAAGGATCAGGAATCGATACAATCAAGTACTACACCTGATCAAGGACTACGAATGTGAAAGTAACAAAACCCATAAATACACTGGTCAAAATATTTAAAGGAACACTGCATCTTTTGCCATTGATCATAATACAAATGCACTCATAGTCCGACTCATAGCAAGAGTTGGGTTGATAAGGCGAAAACATTTTTGTCCCTTGATAAGTTTGGTTACCGATCAAGGACGATGTTTCTTGATCAAAATGAAGTAAGGGTTTTCCAGAAATCTCCATGGAACGCTTTATGTAAAAATGGAATTTTGTTAAAAATACCCCTTTTTCAAAACCTAATTTTAAGGCGATTCTTTCAATCAAACGCCACAACACCGTCATTTTTGTGCATTCAAATGCCTTTTAATGTTGCAGAAAACATTAGGTTACGCTATTAAACATTTTCGAAGATTTTACAGAGTTCCTGAAAAAGTCGTCATTTTCAAGAAAATAAAAAATTACAAAATTTGAGCCATGCACTTGAGCAGCGATTGTTTTGTTAAAAACTTTTTTTGATCCAATACTTTGTCTCTTTTTGCAAAGATAGCGAAAGAAACTGGGTTTTTTACTTTATTGTCTATTAAAGTGTATGGCTTGTCTATAGGACAGGGGTTAGCATTATCACCTATGGAAAAGTATCAGGTGTTCCTTTAAATATTTTTAGCAGTGTACATCACATACATTAAAGCCAAGCGGTTAGCCCTTTCCGACTAGGTGACCCCAAGGCTGCAAGAAACAGAAGTGAAAGTATTGCAAAGACAAGCAGAAACAGCAAAAACACACACGAAAGAATAAGCTTCGCCTTGCAATGGTCAGTAAGAAAAGTACTGAAGAGCTTAAATTTGTTTTAACAGTACCAGTTTCACCCTTAACTCTGATGTGAGTCAAACACATTGAAATTCTGTTTGCATGGACGATTCCTAACGTATCCATGGATCATCTCCTAGTACAGTTAAATCAATATATAAAAGGGGGGAGATAAAACAAACTTTAAGGTAAAATTTCAACAGTAAATACAACTGGATAATGAGCAGAAGAAAACAAACAGTTTAACCCTGGTGGGCCCAGCAACAAATGCATCATCAGGCACCAACCCTCTAATATATAGATAAGTCTAAAGCATTCACACTTTTCATTTGGAATTCCTGCCAAAAATGATATCGGATATATGCTTTGGACACAATCATTCTATAACGAGGTCAGAGGTCATGGTGACCTGAAAATGGTACATACCCCGTCATCCAAAGATGCATCTGTAAACCATATTTTGTTTTCTTACCTCAATAATGTAGGAGATATGCTTTGGCCACGATTGTTCTAGAAACGAGGACAAAGGTATTGGACAAGGTCACAGTGACCTTAAAGTGGTAACTTGGATTCCTTCATAATGATTTAGGTTCTTGTTTTTGAGGCTGGATATTCACAGAACTGGTCACATAGAACTGAAATTATTATAAATGATGTATGCTGTAATTTCAGTGACATGTGTTATATTTTCAAAGATGTTAGTTATACTCCAGGGATGTTTGTTACATGTACAATGTAATAATTTCAGTGACGTATGATATTCTTTACGTCCCAGTCAACAATATTTAGTTATATCAGGACTGGTCTTCCTTGGTTGAACCATTACTAAGCAAGGATTAATGTGTCTTGCTCAAGGACACAACGCAGTGGCGCTGAAGGCTCGATCCCGTGGCCCTTCTGTCTCAAGTCAAGCACTCTACCCTGAGCCACTGAGATCCAAGTGACGTATGATATAATTCTAGCGATGTATGTTATAAATTCATTGATGTATGTCATAATTACAGGACTCATACCATTGAAGAGAGTTCTTACTAATGCACCTTGGAAGTATGAACTACGTATTGATCTTGAAGATTGGGATGGAGAGACAAGATACGCACACTATAGTCTATTTGACATTGGAGGACCAGAAAACAACTATGCACTTGTTGTAGGTGGTTACATGGGGAATGCAGGTGATGCATGCTTTCATGACGCTATATAATTTGGAATATTATTTCATGCCAAACTCAACCATTAGGAGTTTTATTCATCTGAAATACAGAGAGAAAGAGCTACGTGCATTTAGAGACCATAAGATCAAAAATTAAATTCGCTTTTTACCAAATTCTTCTTATTAGTTTATTAGAACAATGGCCTAAGTGTATAAGTTGGATATTAGTTTCACTTTTACCGTTGCTATGGTAACAAAATTGGCCGCCAAAATAGGCTGAATATAGGAAATTGACCATTTTGGAGCAAATTCGAGACGTTTGACAGAGCAATTTACATAGAGCACAAGCAAATACCAAAAAGATATTTTAAAGCTGCATAATCTGTAACTTTTGATTTTTTCATTTAAAAATAATGTTTCTATTTTTCAAGAACACAGTAAAAATACTAAAATTCGGGTATACATTTTACCTTTTTCGTAATAATTAACAAATTATTAGTGTCAAAACAACAGCATTTATGTTAAAAATCAACTGTCTTGAATTATTGGAGGGACGCACATAATTACAAACAAGAGAAAATACACCTGTTTTGATAAGATAATTCACTTTTTCATGCAGTTTTCAGCTGTAGAAATTAGATTTATTGTGACAATATATCTTTATTCTACTTTTGCAAATGATTTAAAAAGAAAATATTTTTTTTCGAAAAATGTTCATAGTTACAGAGTATGCAGCTTTAACAGATGATGTGAATTATCATGGCACACAACATATTAAAAGGATTTTTTGTTATTCAGCTGTGCTGATATCTATTTCTTAGAAATTCGATTTATTAAAGCCTTAAATTTGGTCAAAATGGCAATTTCTCTATTTAATGCATATGGTAGAGCAAAAAACTGGCAAAAAGTCGCTTATTTAAGGCGGAACCCCTCCCCATTTGCAAAATGGAAAACGATTGCATGAATGATATGGGAAGATGATGAAGTTTCTTGAATTGCCGGAATTACTTTTTCAAAGAGGGGCAATGGTGTTAAAATTTGGCAAAAACTTCATTTTTAGAAGTGAAATTGTGATTTTCTGAAATCCATTTGCAGCAACAGATACACGACACCAGCAAAGAAAGACTGAAAAATGATCATTGAGTTTTATATAATCCTGACCTGACTTTATTATGAAGTCAAAGTCAAAAATGAAATGGCTTTATTTTTGGGTGAAAATCATTTTTTGTAATCGAACAGGTAAAGTTTTTAAAATTTATAGTTTTTATTTATCTTGTTTTAAATTTGATGCTGCATTATTTGGTTTACTTATCAAACCTGCCAAAATATTTTCTTTTTTGCCTCAAAAACTGACATTCTTATATTCAGGTATATTTTGGGAAATGCATATTTTGCTATGTCATAGATATCAGGTCATTGTCATATTATGAAAATGACGTACATATAGTAAACATATCACATGGAATCAACATTTATCATGTTCTGCGATATCATATCAAATATTGACACATACTTTAAGAGGGCCAAGTGACCCTGGATCGCTCACCTGAGTTTTTGTTAAAACCTCTAATCTATATGTATCTATTAAAAACCGACCATGCTCTGGTGAACCCTTGGTGGGGCCATTTTTGTCCCCAGAGCTCCATTTGGAGCGAATTTAAATATGATCCATCCACTGGGTGATATCAGGGATTCAGACCTAGTGGTTTCAAACCAGCAGATTTTGTATGTTTCAATTTATAAGTCAATGTAAGCTGTGTGACATTCAGGATGAGGCCATTTTGACCACATAACCAGAATTTGAGCAAACTCGGTAGAGAACCTTTAGGTGATGTTACATATCAAATATCAAAACTTTGGGGCATTTTGTTTTCTGGCAAGAATATCTTTAATGTTTTCTCTAAATAACCTATTGAGTGAGGAAAAATCTGGCAAATTATAAGTCGCTCAGTTAAAGTGAAACCTCTCCCTACTTGTAAAATAGGATTGTGATATATCAATGGAAAGTTTTATAACTGTACATTACGAAAACACTTGAATTGACTCTTAATTAGGCTTGAAAGAAGGGCACCCTCATTCAAAGAATCATATATAGCATCTAAAATAAGCGAAAATTGGCTGGGTGAAAAGAAATGCAAAATGCAAATAATTTCAAAATTTTAAAGCATAAGGGGTGTGTCTTTAACCAATTAAGCTATGCATTAAAACAGTTAGGCCTATTTTTAATGTAATACATAAAACGCGGATCTGACAAAAGGGACCTTAAGGAATCCAAGGAATTATTACGTAAGAGACATTTGAGAAATACGTAAAATAACATAAAATTACACACCTTTATAATTCCATGAAAATACTTTTAAACTTTGATTCCATCAAAATAACAAAAGTTTCTGATTATACTTTTTTTTTTAAAGTTTTCTATAATGGTTACTCGGATCACAACACCTACATGTGGGTCATTTTGTACGTGTATAATACGACCTTGAAGATATAAATTCATGTTACTTCATCTGCACTTTCATTATCACATGTATAAGACATGAGCAACTTTATATTTGCTAGATTCTTATGCTGAGCATGCAATGATCGACAAACGAATATAGACCATCACTCTGACGTCATCATACGGTTAAGGTCATTATTGACATTACATTCCAAACCTGATTACATATGATGTTTCTAACATCAATATAATCATCAGTTTCGAAGATAATCACTTCAAACTTTCAGAAATGCTCTAAACATGTAATACTTTGCAGATGTAACATTAGACTAATTTTGATTATCGCTACCATAGGGCACCTTTCATCATATCCTGGCCCATATATATGCAGAATGGGAGTACCTGATTTATCATTTTGACATCATTATTAAGTACCATGATTACATTTATTTAAATATATTGTCTTCATTTTACACATATTGTCAGTGCGTACGATTTGAACGTATTACAAATCAAGTATGGTCTTTTATCCATAGAGCTAATTAAAAATATAGGTTTTGCCTTTGGGTACCAGTAGCATCATGGAGCTTGTGCATCACCAATTGGCCTCCTAAATCTGTTTTAAAGAGTAATTATGTTAGTGCTATAACAACAAGAACTTGTCATACAACTTTATGCCTCGATGTTCATATTTACCTATGGTGTGTATTTCAAATTATCAATATAATCTTGGAGTTAAAGGTCAAGGTCAAATTAAGACAAAATCTGTAATACGACTCAAAACATGAACTTCTCTTTAATTTCTATGACCGAAGGTGTTCATATATGCCACAATGATTGTAAAAGGGGTGTAGATTACAACATAGGTTTCTTATCAATGCTTTGCCATTGGTGTCAAAAGACAAGGTCAAATATACTTACAATCAGTTTATGGCTTGTTGTTTATGGCTTGTTACGCGAACTTCTACTTCAGTTTTAGACCAATGGTGTTCAAATTTAGCACAATTATTGCTTATGGTGTGCAAATTACAAGGTACGGTACATATCACCGCTATGGCACCGGAGTCAAAGGTTAATTAGAATCTGTCCTACAGTGGCTTGTTTTTAACAGAGATGCTTCATATTTTGTAGAATAAAATGACAGTTGAGCCTTATTTTTCAAAATAAGTTGAAGCCGGTTGTATGGATTGTAAAGCAATATCTCTAACATGTTTTGTTGTAGATGGTTCATATTTTGAACACTGATTCAATATTAGCTTCTGACTGCTGATATGACATTTGTATCAAAGTTCAAGGTCAAACTGCTTCAAAACCTACATTTTAAACCCTCGAAGAGGTGCTAATCATAAATGTGTTTATGACTCTCCTAGGTTCTATGCGAGGCAGATCAAATAGTGGATTATGAATTCCCTGCACGGGGTAATAAAGAGGTCCTTAAAGGGTTTAGATATTTCCTGATTTAATATTTATATTAATCTTAGTGAACCTATATAGGCGGTAAGCCACCTCTTGGAGCCCCCTTTGTCCGGTGAGATATTGAAATACACTTAGACATGAAATAATCTTTCCCATAGCAGTTAATCTGCTGATGACCACTCAAAGACCGAAATGTAGACCTTTAAACTCTGCATATGCGGCATGTAATGCATTCTGTTTTGGAAGAGATGTATAAATGGTCAGATTTGGGACACTGGATATCTATGGTTTTATGATGGCACAATCTCCTCCAAAATTACTTGCTAGATTTTAACCAAACTTTGCAGGAATGATTGTTATATGACCCTCTTAAAAACTGTTCAAATAGTTTAATTCGTCATTGCATATCTAGGTCATATGAGCTAAAACAGATTTTCAAACTGATAACCTTCTTGTTTGAAACCACAATGCCTAGAATCTTAATATTTGGTATGTAGCATAACCTGGTAGACTTCCACGAAGTTTGTTCAAATTATAGCCCTGTGATTTAATTGGCACACTTCTGGAGGTGGCATAATTTACATAGGCATGTGATCACCTGCTGGTTAAGGGCTGGTCTCTTGGCTCTCTTGTGTGTGGTGTTTTCTTGTATTTTGTCACTTTTCCATATAGTGTTTTTGGTCAGTTGTGGACTGTTAAGTGTACCCGCCTGCGAGCGCACACATTTACTATAGGAATCTATTGGGAAAATCTTCTTGTCTGACACCACAAGGCATAGAACATTGATAGTTGTTATGTAGCATCACCTAGTTTACCTGTACTAAGTTTGTTCACATTATATATATTATGGCCCTTGTGCCAAAACTGGCCCCAACCTGGGGTCACATGTTTTACATAGGCTTATTTATGGAACACTTAAAATAGTCTAGTCTGAAACCACAGAACCTAGAGTCTATCTTTGGCATGTGGTATCATCTAATAGACTTACTAAGTTTGTTGAAAATTATGGCCCTGTGGCCGAAAATGAGGCCGCCTCGGGGATCAAGGTTTTATATATAGCTTATATAGAGAACATTATAAATACTTTCTTGTCAGATACTAAAAGTCTTGATATTTGATATGTAGCATCACCAAGTGTTACTCTACCGAGTTTGTTCAAATTATGGTTCTGTGGTCAAAATGGTATCGTCCTGGAGGTCACAGAGTTTATGAGGCTGTTATTGTTTCTTGACTCTTCCTCTAGATGCCGTGGGTTTGTATGCAGTTTGTGAGTGTGGCATTTTCTGGTCATACTTTCTTTTTACATTGAACATCTATATGTAATATAGTGAAAACATAAAAAAAAATCTTCTTGTCTGAAACCACCAGGTCTAGAGCCCTGATATTTGGTATGTACATGCAGCATCAGCTGGTAGACACCATTTAAATATGATCCAATTATGACTCTGGGTCCGAATATGGACAACAAGGCGGGTCATCAGGAGCGTGGCCAGTTTCCAATCGATACCTGTAGATAAGACGTTTTAAACAAAACTCAGGTGAGTGATCCAGGGCCACTTGGTCCTCTTTTTATTATGCCAATACTTGATATGATATCATAGTTTATGATAAATGTGGTTTCCATTTGAAATGTTTACTATGTGTACGTCATTTTGTTAATATGGCAATGTCCAGATATACAAGTAATAGCAATACATGCATTTCACAAAATATACCTGAATATCAAAATGCCGGATTTTGAGGTAAAAACGAAAATATTTTGGTGTTTGTTTTAAGTATACACGACACAGAAATATCTAAGTTGAATAATTCAGCATCAAATTTGAAACAAGTTAAATAACAGCTCTAAATTCTAAAACTTTATCAGCCAGATTACAAAAATTATTGTTTAAATTTATAAAAACACTGATTTTCGCCCAAAAATTAAGACATAAACATTCCGGTTTTGACGTCATAATAAAATAAGAGTGGACTTATATAAGACTCAATAATCTTTTTTCAGTCATTCTTTGCTGGTGTCATGTATCTGTTGCTGCAAATGGATTTCAGAAATTTGCAATTTCACTTCTAAAAAGAAGTTTTGCCACATTTTAACACCACTGCCCCTCTTTGCACAAGTAATTCCGGCGATCCAAGAAACTTCAACATCTTGTCACATCATATATACAATCTTTTTCCGTTTTACTGATGGGGAGGGGTTATCGGTCAATTTACGCTAGTTTTTGCTCTACCAATAGCTTGTCGGCCATTTTTGCTATCATAGCAACGGTAACATTTAAAAATTTCTGAAATTGTACATTTCAGTCATTCTTAAAATAAACAAATCAAATGACATTTGGGGAAAGCAATTTTCAGCTTTTGGCTCCAAAGGGGGCCAAATTAGTCCCTTAATGCACTACCTCTTTAGTCCAATAAATCTTTTAACGAGCTTTTGCAATTATCTTTCAGTTAATCGTAACCAAGGTTGGGCGGTCGAAACCACCCCTGGTTTTAACCAGTGGTTTAATCGGTTAAAACCACCTCGGTCAATATGCCAAAAAGTGGTCAATACTGGTCAATACGAATCTGAGTGGTCGATTAAAAAATCTAAGGGACGTTTTTGTGGTGGATTGAGATATTTGAACAGGTTTTATGTTCTATCTATTGAAAAAAGAAAAAATACTGTTTCGTCCCTGCCAAGGGCACTTTTCATGGTGAGATTTCCATCTCAAGACCTTAGCAGTGAGTTCTGCACAACATACAGTCCATGCACCTAACTGTTGTTTTTCTTGAATCATCATCAAAGGCAGAATAGAATAACCATACATGTTTATGTTTTTTTCCTCAATTTTGAGACAATAACTTTTATTAGTTTATGACACTTGGTTAATTATAAACGGATAACAGCTGATAACTGAATGACCACACTTTCACACCTCTATATACACACAGATGCCACTGAATTAGCCAATACATTTAAAGCTCAGAGATTGGATAGGTGTTATAAACTGGACACACCTTCTTCAGTCTGAGAGGCATGCCTGGTATTTTGGCAGTTTTGTTTGTTCTAGGGTATTTATAGGGTATTTATAGTGAATAAATAACTCCTTGTTTTGATATATCTGATGTATACAACATTAAGTGTTTCTTTATAATTTCACACCTTTGTCTTTTCAGGCAAGAAGCCAAACCAATTTGAATTTTAACTAAAACAGCATCTTTTATTTGTACATGATGACCTCTTTGATGATCAATTTGAAGTATTGATTTTTGTTTAACTTTCTCTCGCTTTAAAATAAGTCCTTGATTTAAATATTTTTTTTTTATTTATTTAAATGTATTTATTTTCATTGATTGAATTTGCCTTTTTTATTAATGGTGAATAGAAAATAAGTTCAAGACTGTTAGTTTGAAGTGAAAGTTGTGGTAATGATTTGGACTGAAGATCTAAAACTATTGGCATTTTTGTTTATTTTATGGCTTAACAGACTGCATGCTTGGTGGTCAACCCACTCACGGTTGGTAACTTTGCTTACCTCTTTAATTGCACGCCGGTGGGTCGGACTTCAGACTCTATGATGGTTCCGACTTAAAGACTTATCTATTGATGAAATGGTAGGGGCCTGATGCTTTGGCTGTTTGTTGGACCCACCAGGGTTTACCTGTTGTATTTCTTTTGCTCCGGTATTCAGTTTTATTTACTGTTGAGTCCTTATCTTTGCTTTATCTCCTTGTTATATCTTGATTTATATGTTTTAGGAGATGATGCATTGATAAGTTAGGGGTCTTTCATGCAAAGCAAATTTCTATGTGTCTTAATCCACATCCGAATTAAGGGTGAAGTTGGCGCCGTTAAACCGGTTTAAGCCCTCCAGTAAAAGAATTTTACTGACCGTTCCAAGGAGGTGCTTCTTTTGTGGATCATTTTTGTTAATTATGCTTCATGTTGGTGTGTGATGCTGTAGTGTCTGTTCCATGTAGCCTTGTGGTCACCTGCTGGGAAAGGGCTGACCTCTTGGCTGTCATGATTGTTGTGTTTTGTTACTTTACCACATGTGTCGTGGTCCACATCAGAATAAAGGGCGAGGTTGGCGCCTTAAAACTGGTTTAAGCCCTCCATTAAAATATTTTACTGACCGTTCCAAGGCGGTACTTCTTTTGTGGATCTATTATGTTTTTGTTCTGTCTTGTGTTTGCTATGTCTTTGTACGCGTTTGTTTATATGTGCTTTATGGTCACCTGCTGGGAAAGGGCTGACCTCTTGGCTATCGTCTGTGGTGTCTGCTGTGAGTTTGTCACTTTCTCATTGGTATCCTGGGTCAGGTGTGGTACTTGATTGTATCGATTCCTGATCTTTGCATCCTTACTTACTTTTATTAATTATTAATACCTTTTAAAGCAAAATCAACTAAAAACAACCACAAATTTTCAGTGAAACCTCAGTGTATTATCTTAAATCAAACTACTTTTAGTCTTTAGAGAGTTCAGTAAACCTGGGGATAAATAATGCCAAGTATCTTTACATCAACCAAGGTTTTTCAATCGACCAATTGACCACCAATCGACCAGTAATGACAGGTTAAAACCAGTAATGACCACTGGTCTGGTCAATATGCATATTGACCGGTCGATTGCCAACCTTGATCGCAACAATAGAGTTTGTTTTTGCATTATCATATTTGTTTCCTTATTTTTTAGAATGAACATAAAGTGTTTTATATAACATCACAGGCTGATCATACTGACAGAACTCCCTATTTCCACAAGAACGTCGCCATTCTGAATTTGCCCGGCATTTGTGACAGATGCATCATTTGATCTCGCGCTGGCTTAATAAAAACGGACCGTTTAGTATACAGGATTTACACAGTTATAAAGTATCAGCAACTTTAGATTTTTTTAAAGCAAAGAAAAAAATGAAAAAAGTTTAATGGGAATATATGATGAAGCGGCAGTCTAGCTTATCATTTATAAACAAGCAAACATGTTCGTTTTTTTATCTTCCTTAAAAACGTAGACGAATATAAGACCCCTAAACGATCCTAATTGGAATACAGCGACACCTGTGCAGCTGAGGATATCAACAAAGAAAGTATGGTATCTGGGTCAAAGTAAGTAAGGGCGCAAAGATCAGGAATCGATACAATCAAGTACCACACTGACCCAGGATACCAATGGGAAAGTGACAAACTCACAATTAGACACCAAAAACGAGAGCCAAGCGGTCAGCCCTTTCCCAGTAGGTGACTACAAGGCACATATAAATAGACGCGCACAAAGATATAACAAACCTAAGACAGAAAACATATCCACAAAAGAAGTACTGCCTTAGAACGGTCAGTAAAATATCTTACTAGACGGCTTAAACCAGTTTCATAGCGCCAACCATATCCTTAATTCAAATGTGAATAAGACACATAGATATTCGGTTTGTATAATTATTAAACGTTAAGAAAGAATGCAAAGTTCAGGAATCGATATAATCAAATACCACACCTGACCCCAGATACCATATGGGAAAGAGAGAAAAAATACACAAGAAAAAGTCACATACAAAGGAGTCGAAAGGTCAGCCCTCTCCTAGCAGGTGACCACTAGGCTGCAAGAAACTGATAAGGGATAAGGTAGTATGTCAAAAAAGCACAAAACATAAATATAATAAAATGATCTACAAACGAGTACAACCTTGAGGTGGACAATCAGAAAATACTGTAGGGCTTAAACATGTTTGACGTTACCAACCTCACCCTAATTTCTGATTTGGATCAAGACAAGTAGATTTTTGGTTTGCATGAAATATTCCTAACTTATCGATGTATCATTTCTTAGTACATGCCTAGATATAAAAAAGTAGATGAAACAAAGATATAGACTAAACAGTACATACAACTGAATACGGGAGTAAAACAAACACAACATTTAGACCCAAGTGGACCCGACCGCAGACACAACATTGAGTCTTAACCCTCTCATCTATAGATAAGTCTGAATCGTCATATAGACTAAAGTGCAACCCCACCTCTCCCGTAGTGGAATGAAACAGAAAACAAAGTTTCTAACCGTGATTACTACACTGTTTTATAATATATTGTCACGAGTATACATTCACCAACCTTCTAAACTAACTAATATAAGTTAGATGTTAGTCTGTATTTAATTATTTAACTTTATCTGGCGTACAGTATCACGTCTCGTGTATGAGATCTTTGCGTCTCGGGTGATCCGATGGTATGTCAGAGTGGTGATACAGTACGCCAGATCAAGTTACTATTATAATAATGTGTATATCTCTGGGCACGAATTGTTGTTGTTTTCCTTCTAGGCTATTACTGAGGAGTCAAAACCCAGTACCTACGAGTATATGCTGACCCTTTGTTTAGTTTCATAAAGCTGATCTGCATCGATGTTAAAGCGCCAGTCGCTTCTTTGAACAAGTATTTGAAAGTATTTCCTCTGTCCACAGCAAAACAACTTTTATCAGCTTTTAATTTCTCAGACAAGTTACCGTCATAGTTTCTATTTTTCGTAAGACTATACACTACGCTTAGCATATCTATTATGGGACAGCCTGCACGCCTGTTTATTTATTACTGCTATGTGCCCCCTTTAAATGCATGACGGTGGTCAGGCCCTGGGCTAAAAGACGACGCTAACCTAAAACTTTGCATTCACTCTATGCAAAACAATCGAGCAGAATGTGTTTATCATAAGGTTTTTTAAGTTAAAACCTAGTATGTAAAATAGTTAATCACTGACTCATTAATAATAAATGAAGTCCGAGGGTTGTTAACATAGATAGCAGATATCTTAACTCATTTACCACACACCGTTTTTAATGTTTATAGGCGGCGTTTCGCCTTTGGCCTTGTATATATGCATACATCAATGTACTTTATGTAATAGTTAAAATGAATTACCAACATCTTTATATCAGTGTCATAAATCATGATTGATGCACCGTGTTTATACACTTTTGGTTGCATTTTTATTCGTAGGCGATGACATGACCCACAGCTCAGGTAAAAGTTTCACTACGTTCGACAGAGATAATGATGGGTCTCCTACTATCAACTGCGCAGAATTCCGTAAGGGAGCCTGGTGGCATGATTTATGTTTGGACGCCAATTTGAACGGATTTTATCACACAGAAAATCCATTAAGTCACATGGATGGCATTTCCTGGATGCCGTGGAAAAGTGAATGGCATTCATTTAAATCAGCAGTAATGAAAATAAAACGTGTTTAGTTATGATCTGCCTGATTGTATTACTGTATATTGTTTAAAAGAGTGTTTAACAGTTTGAAACTAGAACAGGCTAGACGTTTGTTGTTTTTTGTCGGACAGCAGGTCTATACAGAGTGTAAACTTTTTCAGCAGACGATATAAGCCTTTTCAGTGAGTGCAACCGAAAATAAACTGAACGGCAAAACTATCTTAAAATAGAAAAAGCATAGTGTCTTTCAAACAATGGCAAAGATACCAAGTAGAAATAGGCGATGTAAACAAGGATATTACGTCACATGGAATAGTCGATATTAACAAAACCTGCGCTTATTTCGTTATATTAAACTGAGCGTTTTCTTAAATTGAATAAAATGATGTGTTTGATAGAAATATAAGATCATTCACTAAACATTTATGCACAAATAAGTCAGAAATGCAAATTAAATCACTTGTTTGTTTGAAAAGTACATTTCAATTAATGGAATTGACAGAAAATATAACGTGTGTAATATTAGTTGATTAACAAGACGACTCCGTGGTTGAGTGGTTAAGTTCGAAGTGATTCAGAAGAACAGATATTTTTCTATACGGAGGCTAGAGCACCTGCTGTTATTTTTTATTGATAGGGTTTTATGTAACATTCATTATTTCAGAATTTTCCAACTACAATGTGATGAAGCGAATGCACCACGATTTGCCAATATATTTTCAAATTTTCATATTGCTGAACTACAGCTAGAAAAAAACAGATCACAGGAACAATGAGTGTCCGTATATGTGTCGCTTTTAAAGGCTGTGCCAGGGTACCATTAATCACACAACGTCATTTCTGAGTCTGCTCGAAGAATGACTTGGTAAATCTCTCTTGGCATGTCTCTCATCTAGAATTCTCTAATGTTTGCAGTATGCAGCCCATCATTTTTTTCAGTCCGCCCATGCTTCTAAAACATTCTTCTGTGAGTTATTCCATTTTTTCTTCGTTAATTTGTCGATTTCAGCTCAATAAAAACAGGGAATTTTTAGCTATCCATAACGCATATAATGAACGCACTAACTCGTCTCGCTTTATTTATGATAACTTATTCAGAATTCGGCCTTGAATCTAGGCGAATGTCTAATCCAAGTGACCAATTACTAATGTGCCACGGACAAAACATGCTTCCATAAATTTGAGCATCACAGACTCCTATTTCTCCCTATTTGTAAAGAGATTCAATTTCAGAGATTTATTTTTTTTAATCTATGGTAAGAGGTAAGAGGCGAAAAAGACGCACGTGACTTCAAGAAAATACAAATAAGAAATTCAACATTTACAAAAAAGAAGGAAAACAAAATGAATTTACAGGATTCGAACTTTCAACCCTCTGTGTAAAAAATGGTTGGTATTGTTTTCAAACTCCAAATTCATAAGTAAAATCAGCCCTTTAAACTTGATTGAATTACATGTATTATTTTTCTGCCCTTTATGTTCATCTGCATTATGTTGCTATAGATGCACCATGACCTCTGAGTATTGACCTTTGGTTTTTTTTCAAAAGATAGATGAAGAATTCGTAAAATGAGACAGTCGTGCTGGAACAATTGTGTTTGTCACAAATCTTAAAATAAATATAAATAAATGCCTGAAACTATTTTTTCTAGAACTGTATTTTATACTGTAAATATTGTCAAAAGTGAGTAAAGGGTGCAAAGATGAGGAATCGATACAATCAAGTACCACACCTGAAAGTCTCAAAGCTTTTTGTTTATCTATAACTTGGATTAATGCAATAATTATTTCACTTATGGTCTACTTTAGGCCTCCAACATAATGCTTTTGACATACACGACATGTACGCTGGGTAGAGTTCGAGGGTTTGAGTCTTCCTGATCTCCTCGTGTATGTGTGTTTGTTGTTTTTTATGGGTTTTTTTGTTTTGTTTTTTTGCATAGGCTAATTTCTGCGAGAAAGTATCATCTTTTTTGTATTGTTCAGCCAGTGTAAACATGTGAACTTGCATTAAAGAGGCAATATTAAGAGACATGATAGGAAACAACAATAAGGACCGGGACCAGTCTAATGTTCAGTAGGACAGTGAGTTTTAATATTTCACCTTTTCGAACGCAATTGAAAGCTGCAGAGTAGGTCACTGTAAGTCGCATTTTTACGGCGGCTTCGCCGACGTTCTATTATCACTTTGAACCTAAATTATATGTAAATTTTCGCCAATCAGAAGTATTCTTAAATTGTAATATTCATCACACTAGCTAGAAAACAATGCCCTCATTGGTTAATACTCAGACTGACCACACGATCTTATTATAGATGCACTTTAACTTGAAAACTTCCATGTAAATGGCTGAGAACCAGTCTGTGCACTAGTCCTAACAATGGACATTGATCTGGAATATAGGTCAACCCCTGCTGTACAGCATTTCTTATTTGCTGTATTACCATTCTTTGCAAGCCTTGCTTAAATGCACATAGTAAATAATAGCAATATAAAATAACTCGCTAAATCCTAAAGGACTTTAACAGCATTATATAAAGCAAATCTTTGCATTTTTTATTCAAGCCATAATGGTTTCCCATATCAAATGCGTTACACACTTATAGTCTGTTTCATAAATTTCGACAATAGGTCTAGTCTATTTCTAAAAAAAATATACATAAGTGTATTTAATGCTTTACAGTACAAGGGTGTAAAATTCATCGCAAATTAGAGAGTAACCTTTGGGTTCAGGCGAGTAAATATGTGCAAACCTTGCTCTGACCGGCAAATACATGTTCTTGCAAGAACAGTGTAGCTATTGGCAGAGTCTCTTTAATCAGACAACATGGTGCGCTATAAATAGACAGCCAAAAAATCCACGTTGTAATATCTATTGTTATATACCTTATGAGTGTTTACTATAGAAATTTGACGTGTTTCAATCGCTGACAGTTGTACTTTTCATCTAAATTTAACGTGTCGCAATGCGACAAATCACTGTCCGCTGGCTTCATTCCCATTAATACAGGACAGCAGAGGGCTGCAACGCCATTAAAGCCCGCTCAAGGACATCGTCTGCAAGTTAGGATACATCGTCGCTTATGTTTTATGACGAAATGACCAAACTATTTCAATTAGCATAAAATACGCTCCTTTATCATATCGGACAGGTGGCAATCGAAAACGATCTGAACAATCGATGAACGCGGATACCAGATCGCTGGAAACTGTATTTTTGATTGCCATTTGTCGCCAGTCGAGCGACAAACGGCAGTCGAAAGCTCTGTTTCTAGCGATCCTGGATCCACTTTCGTCGATAGTATTAACGTTTTCGATTGCTGCTATCTGAAGTGTCATTTAATATAGGCCTACTGAATACGTAGCAAAAACAATCCGAAACAAGGGCTACTAGGAATAATTTACAGTCTGGCAACAGAGGGCAATCAAAAACTCTGTTACTAACAATCTTAGATCTACGTTCGTCGATGATATTATCGTTTTCGATTGCCGCCTATGTGAAGTGTTTATTGAATATAGGCCTACTGAATACATCGCCAAAGCAATGCTAGGAATAATTTGCATTTTTCATGTTCTTGTTGAAAAAAAATTTTCCATACCGGATATGCGGCAATCGAAAACTCTCGGAGAGCAATCGATGAACGCGGATCAGAAATCGCTACAACCTGTGTTTTCGATTGCCAGTTGTCGCCAGTCGGGCGACTAATGGCAATAAAAAACTCTGTTTTTTACAATTCATAGTCTACGTTTGTCGATAATATTGACGTTTTCGATTGCCGCCTATCCTGTGTGATATCGTTGTTCGCTTCATGATGTTACGGTGGACATTTTCTGCATACAATTGAATAAAATCATTGGACTGCTTGTGCTTGAAAGGAAGGTATATAACAATGACGATATAACATTCTTTTCCGTATATTAACGTTTGCCAAACCCTCGTGTGATAATGTGTTGCAGCCCGGACCGCGAAGCGGTTCAGGCTGCAACACAGTATCACACTCGGGCTTGGCAAACGTTAATATACGGAAAAGAATGTTTTATCCTCTTATTAATAGCGCTTAACAAGATACATCTTTTTTAAAAAAAAGTTGTATCTTAAAGAAGAGGATATAATGTTATGGATATTTAATGTAAATAATGGCACATAATTTCCTACAATTTGAATGTGCCCTCAACCCCCAATCCTACACTTAGACTCAGATCTACCTGAGCAGTTGTACATGTATCAGCGTATTTTGCTATTTCCTTTAGGAAGATGACAAGCACAAGCTCTAGTTTCTTTAACTATTTCAGACGAACATGTATCATATAAGGCTAACTTGCTAACAGTCAGCACCAAATCTCGGGTCACTATGGGCCCGCCAGCGAAAAGCATTTTCTAAATTCTACTACAGACACGCAGAGTTACTTGTTAAATACAGCATTGGGTTAAAAACTCTTCTGCAACAAGGCATATCAGAACCTATATTTTATGTTGATTTAGTCTATAAATTCAAACGAATTGTTGGAAAACCTAATTTTAGTGATCAATTCAAAAAGATAGTAAAACGTTATATAAGGGTTGGATATAATTTGGATATCATGCGACAGTCTGCATGCCTAGTTTTAAACCTAATCACGGTTTATAGCTATGGTTTCCTCTTTAATTACACGACGGTGGGTCAGGCCTCAGACTCTATGACGGCTGACGTAAAGCTTTAATCGGTGGGTTGGTGCCTGATGCTTATCTGTGGCTTGGCCCACCGTGGCTCAACTTGAGGTTTTCTTTAGCTCTGACTATCTGTGAGTCGAGAGCCCTTTTCTTTGTTTCATCATGGAGTGTTAATTTGATTAGAGTGTTTTCCATGATGATACATTGCATTAGTTAGATGGCCTCCATGCGAGCTGAACATTTCTTGTACTTCAACAACAGCAGAATCTAGGGCGAAGATTTGGTACCAGTAAAATGCATTTAAGCCCCCCCCCCTCCGGTGGCTTAGGCTGCTGTCCGTTCTAAGGCGGTGGTTCTGTTGTTATTGACTTTTTGTTTATTGTTACTCCCATTGTGGGAATCTGTAATTGTTCTATGTTTTGTTGTACGTTACTTTATGTCCATTCTAGTATTGCAATCATCTTGATGGGGAAGAGAGAGCTGATTGCTTTGCTTAATTTGTCTTCCTGGTGTCTCGTGATGGTTGAGTGGCTCTTCCTCGCGGTGCCACGGGGTTGTCTGCAGTTTGTGATTGTGGTATTTCCTGATCATACTCACTTACTATTTCGGATGGTGTTTCTCTAGCGGGCCGATAGTGGCCCGATTTTACGTGCTTACAGGGAGCTAGTAGATCAATTTTTGAGTCTACATGCATTTATTCCCTGACTCCGGCTATGACTGGATGCAACAGGAAATAGAAACGTTATAGAAGTTAGTCCCACACAAAAGCGATTTGGTATATCAGCATTTTTCTTTAAATAGAGACATTCATAATATGTAAATAGAGTGGTGGAAGTGTAAACCATTTAACACTTGAAAACAACTCCAAGTTGAGATCCGAGACGGGCAGAATCTAGCATATATGACAACAACAATATGGCATATTTTTTTCTGGGTTTTCAGTTTGTTTCAGTACATACGTTTATCGTCATAGTCTCCCGTTTTCTTAAAAAAATTTAGGACTAATAACCTTGTTCCCTAGCCTTTGCTGATGAAGTGCCTGAAATTTGGAACGATTCAGATGCATATCGCTCAGCGAAAAGAGCACCGAAACCACGTCTTCCAAATTCGCTGGTTTTAGATGGAACATCCTTTTCCAGCGTGCAAAGATAGGGGGTATAAGGGGATTTCGTCATTTGGTTGTGTTAAAATTGTCAATATTTGAGAGCCGCCGAATATCTTTTTTTTAAAGATATTTCTTGTTTTCAGTATTTTATTGCTGAAAATTGTGTATGTCGCCTAGTTTTTAATGCACCCAGACTACTTTTAGCTTGTGACATGAAAAGCAAATAGTATCTGCCACTGATGAAACCAGTAGTCTAAGCTCGTCCATATTGTGTGCAATTGTCAGAGTACATCAGCAGATGTTGAAACTGTGGACTGTTCATCTATATTAACATTAACATTTCGCTGCTCTTACTAAGAAAACAAAAAAAAAGTGTTTGTTTTGATTCTTTACGTCCCGATCAACAATTTTTCAATCGTGTCAGGATGGGTCTTCCTGAGTCGAACCAGTACTAAATAAGAGGATAAAGTGTCTTGTTCAAGGACATGATGCAGTGTCATTAGTGAGGCTCTGAAGTTGTCATTGGCTGACTAAATATAAAATGGCTAGGTTATTGGATAGATGAGCCGCATTGTTTCTCCCAAATCGATCAATAATTTCCCATTGGTGCATATGAAATTAGTGTGACCGATGAATAATCGCACTTATTTATCACTAAATATAAATAAAAGCTATGTCTACATAGCGACATTTATGAATGCAACCAATTAAGGTTTACGTGAACTGCGCTATAACTTTTCAAATGATTGTGTAATTATTTTGGAGTAGTCATAACACGTTTAAATGTCCAATGTGCTGTTTTAATTAATAGCAATTTATGGCATTTTGACGCAAGTTTATACAAGTTTTATGCGATGGATTGATTTGATTTTTACCATATATTTGTTTTTTTTTATTTTGTGTGCAAAATATACAAGGTATTTTATTTCGCAAGTTTTTTGTTTGATCACAGACGATGTCTAGATTTTGACACTAAGCTGCCATTACCAGCCTGCCGAAAATAGCTGTTATTGGTCATTCTTTTATAAAGCGGCTAGCTCGTGATATCACGGCAGACAGAAGTATAACGGATTTGAAACGGAACTTTTATTTGTCCCAGGGTGAAGTTATATCTTGCTGGTCTGGTGGCTGGAAAGTGCTGAATTTTGTAAGATTTGATAATGTCTTTGCACCATTTTTAAGGAGCTATCGCCCCAATGTTGTTGTGCTGCAAGTTGGTGGACACGATGTGGACACTTATGGACAAACTGTCCATACAATATCCATTGCTGGTGCGTTGGACTAATTTGCAATGCGTTTGTTAAATACATTTGGATTATCAAGTGTCTATATTGGAGAGATATTTACTCGTTAGAGGCCTACAAATATTTCACCAGAAAATTACGCTACAAGGAGAGCAGAAACAATGCGTGATCTTACTACGATGGTGCAGGACGAGCCTAGAATAAGACTTTGGCTTCACAGAAGAATTTTAGGGTCAGAGCAGGAAATGTTTGGTAGAGATGGCGTTCATGTCAATTTATTAAGCCAACAACGATTTTATAGATGGCTAAGATTGACATTAACGACTGCCGATGACCAGCTTTGATTTTTCACAAGGGAAGTTTCAGTTGTCTCTGTGTGTGTGTGTGTGTGTGTGTGTGTGTGTGTGTGTGTGTGTGTGTGTGTGTAAAATAACATTTGCCAAAAAATACCTTAATATCATGATAATCCTTCTTAAGCAACTATATAGAGAGAAAACACCATTTCTGACAGTGCTTTTATTAGAATAAGGGCAAAAAAAAGAGAAAAACACCCTTTTGGAAGGGCTTTGCTAAGAATAAGGGCGAAAATTTGTTTAAACATGCTATTTAATGCAACATAAAATGCAGCAATACAAAACGTTTATAAGTATGATTTATTTGCACCCTATTCCTAAAATAGATGCATGTACGTCAATTTTAAAAGAAGCTCAAATTTGATATATTAATACAGCTTTGAAATAACTTACCGATTATATTACTGTTTCTTTTACTCTATCTTTGAACTCTTTTAACTCTTGTATGTGATATTGATTGTGGTTCTTGTTGCTTTATTTTAGGTAATAATTTATTATGCGATTTTGCTAGCTATGTAAAACACTAGAATTTTTTTATTCAGTTCATCTGATGTGGTTATGTGATATGTATATAATCTCATAAGCAATGAATTAAATAATTATTAGTCACGGTGTTGTTGTTTTTTTAAATACACTTTATCCAGAAATCTTACCCATTGCCATGGCAACTGTTTTCCTAGTTTTATGAGTATTTACTTTAGATTTTTTTTAAATAATTGGTTCAAGACATGCTAATTAGTTCAGCAACAATTGCAAGAATACAAAACATTTATGAGTATGATTTATTTGAACTCATTTGCTCATAGTGGCAGATAGATTTGAAAAGCTAAAACTTTGCACTTTTTAACCTTTTTTTTCATAAACTCAACATTTTTTAATTCCTATATATCTACAGCTTAAGTAATACTAACCAATTTATTTTTGTTTTTTACAAGGCTATTATAAGACTCTAGCAAGTGGTTTTGCATTTGTTTCTAGCTGGTTTACTTTAGATAGGATATGCAATTCTGTTAGCAAGGTAAAATACAAAATGTCTCTTACAAATTACCACGCCATGCTTTGGTTCATTACATAGAGGATATTCAAATGTTTTTGTTAAATATGTCTTTTATTTCACGAGTGAAGTGGACAATATTTATATTTCATGAGTGGCAAAGCCTCGAATGAAATATAATTATTGTCCACTTCTCGAGTGAAATAAAAGACATATTTAACAAAAAAACATTTGAGTTTTCTTTTTATTATATACAATTTTAAGCGTTACAGATTTTTTGTACTATATGACGTCATACACGTTCGCACATTACGTCATATTGTTGATGACGTTGCATAATGTGCCATGTCGGTCAAAACTGAGATCACAGGAGCAGGAGAAGAGAAAGTGAAAATTTCAGCAAATCCCAACAATTTAATCACCAAAATATTCCTTGCGATCTAACTAAGAAAATGAATACCCACACTTTGTGTTTTTGTCCACTAATAAGAAAGTTACAGGCGTTTGAAAATCTGAAGTGGGCTAAAGAAAGTCAATGGACAAAGCAAAGGACATCCAATTTCACCCGTGAAATACAACTTATATTTTCACTGCAGTGAAAATACAACTTTTTATATTTTCACGGCTGTGAAATACAGCTTCTTATTAAATATGCATTATATTTAATCAGTATTTTCTTGTATTTCATTACTTTGTATATAATAAAACCATGTTTTAAAGCAAACTATTATTATCTTCTGTCTATTACATAAGTCTGATATAAATCTGTGATATGTTTATAGTCATATAAGTATTGCATTAAAATATAAGTGAGAGTGTTTGATTTTTAGAAAACAAAAATACATTTATACTTTTTCCCTATTTTTTTCAGAAATGGTTCTTCAGAAATGGTTCAAGATTTGCTATTAAGTACATCAACAATTGCAACTATACAAGATATTTATGAGTATATTTATTTGCATCTGTTTCATAAAATAGATACGTAGAATGGAAGCACAAACTCAGTATTTTTTTAAACAACAATTCCCACAGCTTATAAGTTACTAACCAAATTTATTACTATTTTCTATTAGAATACCATTGGACTCTAGTATGTAGTATTAACTTTGTTTCTTGTTGGTTGACTTAAGATAGGATATGCAATTCTGATAGCATGGTAAAACACAATGTCATGATTTGAATTCCATAGCAACCATGTGTTGTTGTTGTTTTCTTTCATTAGCTTAATGTTTTTTCAATACGTCTGTCAAAGTTCTGATTATGTGTATAGTCTCATAAGCAGTGCATTTTTAAAAGTACTGGTCTTAGGGCATGTTTTTTTTTGGATGAATATGGCCTTAGTTTTGGCTGAAATTCTTTCAAATTACCTATTTTTTGGCATAATTTGAAGAAAAATAAAATCATTCAAAAGACTTTTTGAGTTCCCACACAAAGCTCCATGGTTTGTGGCAGGCTCTCCTAAATGTGTGGTGGACAGGGGTGCGGGGTTACGGGGATAAGGTGGGCAAAATCGGGGTCGAGGGGACGGAATCGTGGGTGGTGGGGGCAGAATTGGGGTGGAGGGGCGAGGAGCGGTGGTAGGGGGGCGGGGAGCGGGGATAGAGGGGGCGGGTAGTCTAAAAAGATTGGGGCTGGAAATTGCTTTTTTTAAATAGAACATTCAGATAAAATGGCAATTTAGGCATATAAGTTATATTAAGGTCCACCAAGGAAACATGCATATTTGTGTGGACTATTTTGTCACACGACCCACGTAATGTATAGCGCCAGTAGGATTTCAGCTTAATTTTTTACTGTCGTTCAAAGAACAGAGCCTGCAGAGAAAACGAGATTATCAGGGTAGGTTGTCTTTAAGTGAATGATAGATCTTGTCACTCAGTGACAGAAAAAAAATCCAACTAATATAGGAGGCTTTAAATCTACTTTTTTACGGAACCGATTTGCCGAATTGTGCAAAGAACCCAATATTCCGCTTTGAAATGGTGGCTGTTATTTTATGTTTGGCCGTCAATAGCTATTTCATTTAATCCGTGCTAGAGATTGACTTCTGTAAACTCATAAACTTGAGTTGTGCTAAGTTTGATAATTCGCATTTTGATATAGAATTGTCAGTGTTTGAGAAACAAACTAAACAATGATTGTTTGACAGACCTGAAAGTTTGAAACCACGCATATCGTCAAGCTTGGAAAAGTTGTGCTATAGTGTTTTGATTTTTCACATTATCGATGTATGACGTATTTTACAGTGATATTTGCAAGAAAAAGTACATGTATTGAGACTCGTACTGCAAAGAGTTTAGATATGCTTTTTTAAAAAAGCAGAGGAAAGTCATTCCCTTTTTCCACACATGTGAAAATGTTTCATGAAGTTTCAAAAGCTCCCAGGCGCGTATGTTTATGTTATAAAGTCTACCCGACTCGAACCATCCCTTAACGTACAGGGAGGCTCCCTGATATGAATTATAACATTTCTTCTAAATTATACAAGTTTTTACAAGATCAGCAAATCTGCCGGATCTGACAGAACAAGTTTACTTTATTTTCTTATTTTCTGCTGATAACCTTTGCAAGCAGTAGTGACCCAGGTCAGCACCGACAGAATGCAGGTCCCGATCAGGATTCTACTGGTCCTGATCTGGATCCAAAGTATTTGACACCTTGGCTCTGATGGTGTTCATGAAAAAAATCGAAAAGGTTAATTTTGAATACAAAATTAGCAGATAGAAACAAATGCATGAAAAATCACCAAGTATGTAAATAACTAATCGACACTTAAGAGTAAGACAAAAATATGTATTTATTGATTATAAGATGCCTTGTTGTAAGTAATGCCAATAAATATATATATATACTAGACTTCAGTCGATGGTACACCATCGCAAATGACCGCCGTTTACATAAAATGTTGCCAGTGCCCTCTACATCATGTGATCTAAGCACCTGCAAAGTTTGAAGTTGCTACATCCAACCATTAAGGTAGAAATGTATTTACAAGAAAATATAGTATGAACTTGACTGTGACATCAAGGTCACTTGAAATATTGCTAAGTTTGAAATTGTTGCTTTCAAGTTATGAGTAGATGCATTTACAAGAGAATACAGTATTGACCTTGACCTTGGGTCAAAGGTCACATAAGATTTTCCCAGTGCCCTCTATATCATGTGACCTATGCACCTGCAAATTTTTAAGTTGGGACGTCCAACGGGTTACAAGAAGATGCATTTACAAGAAGATATATTATTTGACCTAGGTCGCATGAAATATTGCCTAGTATCCTATGCATCATGTGACGTATGCACCTGCAAAGTCTGAAGCTGCTACGTCCAACAGTTATGAGTAGATGCATTTACAAGAAAATACAGTATTGACCTTGACCTTTGGTCAAAGGTCACATAAGATTTTCCCAGTGCCCTCTATATCATGTGACCTATGCACCTGCAAATTTTGAAGTTGGGACGTCCAACAGTTTACAAGAAGATGCATTTACAAGAAGATATATTATTTGACCTAGGTCGCATGAAATATTGCCTACTAGTGGTATCCTATGCATCACGTGACGTATGCACCTGTAAGGTTTGAAGCTGCTACGGCCAACAGTAATGAGTAGATGCATTTACAAGAGAATACAGTATTGACCTTGACCTTGGGTCAAAGGTCACATAAGATTTTCCCAGTGCCCTCTATATCATGTGACCTATGCACCTGCAAATTTTGAAGTTGGGACATCCGACGGTTTACAAGAAGATGCATTTACAAGAAGATATATTATTTGACCTAGGTCGCATGAAATATTGCCTAGTATCCTATGCATCACGTGACGTATGCACCTGCAAAGTCTGAAGCTGCTACGTCCAACAGTTATGAGTAGATGCATTTACAAGAAAATACAGTGCTAAACCTTGGCCTTAGGGGCAAATGTCACGTGAACTGTTGTCCAGTGCCCTCTATATCATATGACCTGTGCACCTGCAAATGTTGAAGTTGTAGCGTCCAACGGTTTAGAAGATGCATTTACAAGAAAATACATTATTTGAACTTTGACCTAGGTCGCATGAAGTGTTGCTCAGTATCCTATGCATCACGTGATGTATGTACCTGCACAGTCTGAAGCTGCTACGTCCAACAGTTATAAGTAGATGCTTTGCTTTTACAAGAAAATACAGCATTTGGCCTTGGCCTTTGGGTTAAATGTCACATGAGATGTTGCCCAATGTCAAACGGTGTAGAAGATGATGCATTTACATTAAAATAGATTATTTAACCTATGTCGCACAAAATGTTGTCCAGTGTCCTATACATCATGTGACCTATACAGCTGCAAAGGTTGAAGTTGCTACGGCTAATGGTTCAGGAGGAAATGCATTTGCAATTTTCCCTTGACCACGAAATGTTATTTGTGCAGCTACAAAGTTTAAAGCTGCTGCAGCCGACGGTTCAGGAGAAGATACATTACATGAAACCGCGCGCACGAACATACGCGCACACGCATGGAAAGACGGACGGACAGACTCAGATGGACCAATTTTGGTATGAAATTAATGTACCCTTTTATCTACAAGAAAAGGCGGGTATAAAATGTCTATTTTACGAATACATCTTCAATATTTAAACGGTCAATAGGTAAGCAAACCTTATTTTTTATGAAAATTTTGCATGAAAAAGTTAAAATACTGAATATCCCTAAACATTTCCAAAAAGGAGGCCCAAAAATATAAGGGTCGTTAGGGTAACCGGAAAAAAGAAGTGGTTTTGCCTAATATAAATAATGTTTACTTTGTTCACTACAGAAGAGACATTCATTTCTGGTGACAGTACTTTTAAGGGGCCGTGCAGCGCAGACGATAACGTGTCAGATTGCAGATTCATATCTGATTGCAGATACAGGGGCTGAGAGTTCGATCTCGACCTGGTCCCAAACTTTAGTGGAGATTTGATCTTGAAATGATTTTATACGGCCATTCCCCTCAAAAAGGGTTAAGCATAAACACAAGCAAACTAAAGTATGTTTTAACTCTTTGTCCCCTGAAAATGCAGATGGGTCTTTGGTAAGCTATTTTTATAATTAATTTTGGTTCTTGGCTACGCTTAAGTTCATGAACAAGAACAAATTTTATCAGGGGGAGGGAAAATCTGACAGGGGGACGGAAGTGGGGTTGGAGGGGGAGAGAAGTGGGGGGAGAGGGGGAGGGGAATGGGGTGAAAGGGGGAGGGAAGTAGGGATTGGGTATCCCCCGTGTCCATCCCCTCTTAAATGATTTTAATGGTACCAAATATCCGTTCTGGATTATATTGCTATTTACATAGGTCGTGTGGAGGCTACCTATCTTACGAAATGTATCATCATCGAGAAACTCAGAATTTTCAACATCTTTTTTGTACAATTTCATATGACGATACATTGCATACCTGAATACGCATGCGACAAATCATCATCAATTCTAAAATGCAACATTCTAGCATTTGTTTGCAGGACAAAATTGATATGATCTTGTTTAATTCCATGCACATAACGTACGTTTGACGTCATTTATTTAGAGCATACGTCATTCAAAGTGATATGCTGATGACATATTAATGAACATCGCCACTTTTATAAATTATTTATGCTGCAAATTTGCGTAAGTCGCTATGAAAGGGTTTTCACAGTACTCTTTTGACCATGTTATCAAATCAAATATCAGTTTTGTAATGACATTTGTGTTTCCTTGTGATGAGTGTACACTATTTAAATTAAACCAGTTCTGAATTATGCCCACATTGGTCAAATCCAAATGCTAATTTCGAACGTAAAATTAAGACGTTATGCCATGAAAATGATCAAGTAAAAATTCAATAGCTGCTTAGCCAAAGACATCTTTGACTTAAAAAAAAAACGGTTTTTAGCGTTTAAAAGTATCCGCTAGTGAATTTAAAACAAAATGTAGGAAAGCTCAGTACGAGAGATCAACGAGATACTTATTTTTATCGATGGAAATAAGTGTAGCTGAAAGCTGAAAGATTACATTTTGTTTACAACTAGGTTGCAAATATCAAGAGACATCAGAACCTTTATTTTATGGTGATTTTGTTGTTAAATTTAAACGAATTGTTAGAAAACCTAATTTTAGTGATCAATTCAAAAAGATTATCGAACGTTATATAAAGGTAGGATATTATTGGTTGTCATGCGACAGTCTGCATGCCTGGTTTTAATTTTAAACCCAATCACGGTTTATAGCTATGGTTTCCTCTTTAATTGCACGACGGTGGGTCAGGCCTCAGCCTCTTTGACGGTTCTGACTTAAAGCTTTAATCGGTTGGTTGGTGCATGTTGCTTATATGTAGCTGGACCTACCGTGGCTCAATTTGAGGTTTACCTTAGCTCTGACTATCTATGAGTCGTGAGCCCTTTATTGTTTCATCATAGTGTGTTAATTTGATTAGAGTGTTTCTCCATGATGATACATTGCAAAAGTTAGAAGGCTTCCATGCGAGCTGAACATTATTTGTACTTCAACGTCAGCAGAGTCAGGATGAAGATTTGGTGTCAGTAAAACGCATTTAAGCCCCTGGGTGGCTTAGGCTGCTGTCCGTTCTAGGGTGGTGGTTCTGTTGTTGTTGACCTGTTGTTATTGTTACTCCCATTGTGGGAGTATGTAATTGTTCTATGTTTTGTGGGCGTTACTTTAGGTCCCTTCTAGTTTTGAAAACATCTTGACTGGGAAGAGAGAGCTGGTTGCTTTGCTTAGTTTGTCTTCCTGGCATCTCGTGATTGTTGTGTGGCTCTTCCTCGCGGTGTTATGGGTTTGCCTCAGTTTGTGATTGTGGTATTTCCTGATCATACTCACTTATTATTTTTCATTGAATGTCATACGATAAAATTAAGCGAAACGTGTCGTATTTTCTATTTATTATTTACATAATTTTAAGGAGAATGCAGAGAGAATTTATCAAATAAAATCGAATTTCACCAATTAACATGTATCTAAAATGTGCATTGAATTAGCTCGTATAGGAGTGACCCGCAAGTTTAATACTTTAGCTCGGAAAGTACATTATGTTTTGTATTGTCATGTTAAAGGAGGGATTTTTTTCTATATCATGTGACACATTTTTGTCCAAGAATGTTTGGGGAAGAAAGTTATGAAGCTAGATGCACTCATATTTATACAATCCTCATGCATGTAGCAATAGCAAATTAAATTTAATGATTATTTTATGGTCGAAATCATTAGAAAGAGAAAGTGTGTATGGCCAGGAAATAGCACAATCACACACTGCAGACAAACCCACGGCACCGTGACAATCACAATGAAGATAATTGCAAACTTAGAAGTGACACTAAGTACTGCACAACTAACCAATGGTCAAGCTAGAAACACAAACAATTAGAGCAATAAAATCAATGCAAACTATGAATTGACATAAAGAGAACACCCGCCTTAGAACGTTCTTTAGCTGTAGCCACTTTGAAGGTAGTGTGGATTTGATTAATTTTAGTTTCCAAATTTTGCCTTAGAATCAACTGCTGTCAAAACACATTTGAGCTCACGTGGAGACTTCTGAAATACTGAATATTGAAATGAAATAGGGATCGACGCAGGAAAATCTGTCTTTGGAGTATGCGACCACGTTTAGCTAATTCTGTAACAAAGACTAGCATGAGAAGAACATTGAATTTTCATGTGGTAAATTAAAGTTAACCATTATACTTTCCAGAAAGCGATGCTCAGGCTTTGTGGGTATGCAGGCTGGTCTGTGATTATGTTGTTTCCATGCAACGAAATCATTTTTCTCTCTCGACGAAGCCAAAATAATAGTGCCTATTTAAAGAAAGTTTCTTAATGAAAGTAGCCATATTCAGAAATCCAAACGTAATCATTCCGAAAAATGACGATACCTAAATTGAGGGACACTGAGAATTACACTTTTATATAAGGTTTGGACCAACAAATAAAAGCAAGATGCATTTGGCATGTGTGTAAATTAGTCATTTAAATAGACATGCCAAGTTAATGGTCCGATTTCCATCTTATCTCATTGTGTACATCTTAGCGTTTGATGGCTATGAAGTGACTTCGCAAATATGCAGGCTATTTTGAGCATTCGACGGCCGCCAAATCAACAAGAATTGGTATTGTATGGTGTTGTTCGTCTGTAAACATGTACATATCCTATGCATGGCTTTTTATATGAAACCTACATTTTATAAGAGATCAAAGAACACTTAAAACTAAAACGTTCAAGAACTTCATAAGAGAAACCTTTATCCATAGCAATGCATACAATCATATAAACCCATTGGAAGAATACTTGAAAAGAAAAGTTATACGGTAAGAGTAAAGGAAAGAAAGAAAAAGAAAGAAGTGCAAGATCATTATTTATTCGGAATTTGAATTTTATAAGTCCTTTTGTGATCGCTGTCTATCAGATATTTAATGTACCATGGCCTGTGTCGTCGTTTTGGTTTATACAGAGAAGTGTGTTCTAAAACGGCATTTCTAGTAAAGAACGTCAAGCTAGCTACATGCAAGAATGGTGTCGCTGTTGTGGAACTTAATAACATTACTGGATGTTCTTTGTATGTTGCCTAATTGGACAGGAGGTAGGTCGCCGACATTTCCTAGGGTCCCTCTTCTCTTTTATAACTTTTGTTTTGAACTTGAGTGCTACTTTTTGTAATATATGGAAGCTCTCTTTCAGAAGGTTATACATGTAGTGTTTACTACCTGGATTTATCGCTTCTCACAGATTAGCAAATTCAATATCTATTTTAATTAGAAGTGGGCTATGTAATGTCCTTCAGGGTAAAGCTGTACAATTGCGCGGAGTTTCAAGCCGCGGGTCTCCATTCCCTTTAATAACCATTGTTTTTTTTTTCTACAATCAAAATACTATATACAAAGACACATCACCATAACTCTGAAATCTGTTATAGGTAGTTGTGTTATTCTTTTCAATCGTTTATCATATGACGTCGCGTCTTGGAGTACAATAACACCATGAAATAAAATCCATAAACCACTTGTGGTTTACAGATTTTCGGGAAACGTTATGACGTCCATAACAACGTTGCGTACATAATGACAAAATTATAACGTTTTTACGGCAGAAATGAGATTGATTTCAAAGTAATCTTAATGTAATATGATAAATAGAAACTAACATTCGTGCTCATGTTTTATTGAACTTATTAAACTCGTTGCGAAAAAGAAATCAAATCCTCGGCAAGTCTAGCATTTTATCTCTTTTCCCCAACTCGTTTAATGAATTCAATAAAACATGAGAAGTCATCTAAGATCCTCTATGTAGTTGAACTTTAGAGCGCTTTTCGAATACTTACAAGGTTTTGCTGACAACATGTTTAAACTTATTCAAGACTGAGTGTATTGTATCGTTCTTATTAGTCGTTTCGGTCGACGGAAAGGTTTTTAAAAGCGCTTAGCATAAATACTGAGCAAAATAACACAGGTTTCAATTTTGCATAATCACGGTTACACGCCAGTATGGTAATTTCTATCGGAACATCTTATCTATGCCTGCATCATTACACGTTCAATGTAATACTAATACAAATGTAAACATACAAGAACAATAATGTTTACCGGTTTCGAGTGAGCACCATTAACACAAATGATATCATTGTAAGAAATGTGATGGCGCTTGACCACTAAATTGCCCCACGTTTTTGAGATGTATGTCTAAGCATCAAGGATAATTTTCGTAAATATGTTCATAATGTTTACGCTGATATCAATTTTCTAGTTTACTCATGACATTGTCCAGAAAATATTGTTAGAAATGTCAACATGTACTTGTAAAATAAGTTTATCTTAAAATCAGCTTTAAAATAATAACTTGTTTTATTATATAACTAAGTAAAAAGACCGATTTTCATTGGCTTAGAGCGCTCGCGTGGCCAGTCAATATATTGTCATATTCACTGGCTGGCGCGCGCTTGCCGGTGAATATTAGTTACTAAAATTAGACTCCTTTTGTGTTTTTCCCGTTCCGATTCTGCTTTTCTAAAGCGTCGCTAACATTCCTATCGTAGTTGCCGAGAACACAACAAATCACGCCTTGGAGCTGATCTATTTTGATTTTAATGCATAATAAACGACAAAAACAAATTTGAAGTCTTCAGCATCTTCCAACTTTCCTCCTTTGCACTGATTAACTCCCGCGCATACTTAGACCACGTCGCATACGTTTACATGTATTTGTAACGTCTTTCAAGCCTAAAAACGACGTTACACCGTCTAACGCCGTGAATGGCGTAATTTTCTAGTAACAAATGACGTCAGCTATCACACAGTTTCCCTGCGCTTTAAAAGCTGATAAAATTACTGTTTGATATATCAGCGTGACTATTTTAACATTTGCTCTACAGGCGAGACGTGTTAGAATTATTTTTGTTATATGACTGGAGAGAATCCTGTCTCCTGATTGGCCCAATTTGTCTTCATAAATCTCTATGTCTACCTGAAAACTGGTCTAAACTGGCTCAAAAGGTGATATAAGATGAAATCCAGCTCCAACTAGTTTCCAGAAGTTAATATTTTTGACACTTCTGCAATATCACCCTCTAGAGAGCTAAAAATAGCATGATGAGTATAAAACTAGCATGTGCTGCATGAAATTGACATGATTTGCTGTTTCACATCCCAACAGGTAAACTAAAGACTTTCATGAATTTTAACAACTGTTTTGCTATGTTTTGTTTGTTCATCTATCTTTGTTTGAATAAACAAAATGCAAAAAAAAAGTTTTATAATTAAATTTTACATTCCACATTTAGAGAATTAATATACATTTCAAATTGCAAAATACTACATTAAAATATTTCAATAACAGTTGATAAAACCTGTTAGAAAGTCCTTAGGTTGAAGGTTGAATTCAACAACAAAAGTGAAAGTAGAAAATTTTCATTCTAAGTTGAAAAGTCATATAACAAAACAGTTATTGACTTCAATTTCGGTAGACATGAGGATTTATCTACCCTTAAAAGTGATATTCACCTCGGTCTAGCGGCCTCGGTGAATTATCACTTTTTCGGGTAGATAAATCCTTATGTCTACCTCATTGAAGTCAATAATTGTATATTAGTAAATGTTGAATGATGACACTCATGCACAACATATATAAAATAGTAAAGGGGTTGTCTTATCAAGGTCGATCTGCACTTTTTCTGCTAAATGTTTGACTGTCCCAAAACTTGTGTATAAATTCAGTATTTTTTTCCATGTGCAATGATACCTGTACATCTTTCTCTGAATGTTGTATAACAAAACAGTTATTGACGAATGAGGCATTGAATATGATGTGATATCGACCAGAGAATACAAATATTGACCTCGGCTTCGCCTCGGTCAATATTGGTATTCTCTGGTCGATATCACATCATATCCAATGCCTCATTAGTCAATAATTGTATATTGTAGTCTACCAATAACATAGTAGATTCGGTACCAGGTAAATGCATTTACGATTTCCTGCCACTGATGATCTATTATGCAACAATAATCACAAAATAATATTATTTTAAACAGCCACTATGATGATGGGTAACACATGTGACCAATTTGTGACAATGTACTCTCAGATACTAAATACGAAGTATATATCTCACATACTGAATAAAACGTATACTTGATAACAAAACAGATCAAAACCATTCAACACACACGGTATTTATCGAAGCATACATAAAATGAAATTAAACATTTAAGAGCGATTCTCTGTAAATATGGAGCAAAGTTTTTCACGCATAGTCTCAGATTTCAACGAAACTTTCTGGACTTGGTTGTTTTCACCCAAAACGAAATCATTCATGCTTATTTTTTTATTTTTTACTTCCGTTGCCATGGTAACCGAATCCAAAGTTTTTGGCCAAAAAGTGCCCAAAAATCACTGAAAATAGACATAAATTACACAGTTGCATCTTCTAGAATAAGTAAGTCTTGAACTTGTGACAACTTGTACTCCACAGTATTGCTTTATGTAAATTTAAGGACGGCCTTGGAATTAAATTTGGTATTTCTGTCTTGTAGCAATTGTGTCTGAAAAGTGGGTGGGGTAACAAGGTACTCAAATTTGTCGTTTTTTGACATTTTTGAACTCATATTGTTGCAAGCCGCGGTTACTCGGAAAAGTGTACATGCTTTAGTAAGACAAAGCTAGATATGATATATAATAAATTGGAAAAAAATGTTTGGGAAGTTACAGACTTCTTATCGTAACCATGGCAACTATGATGCTACCGTCTCGAAAAGCTAAAATGTGCAAATGCAGCTTGTAAGGCGTTTTTGTATTGCAGAACACGAAGGCATCTGACACAATCAACAATTAAATGTTTAAATCATACTTATATTTTGCTTTTTTGACAAATTAGTGGTGAAAGGCCCTAAAAGGGACCTGATAATAGCCCTTTTATAAGTCTATATAGGAGAAAAACGCTATTTTTTAAAATAAAAAATGCAAAACTCATGTATAAGCAGTGTAGAAATAACATAATAATATTTTTCAAGTCATTGATCTTATAGCTAGCATTTTATAAAAGAAAATATAGGGTGTTATCTCAATATAGGGGTCCAAAAAGGGGTTCAACAGGGGTAAATAAGGCGTCAAATTTTTTGACCAAATAGTGCCCGAAAACCAGTAAAAATAGACATACATTGTGCTAATGCAACTTTTAGAATGAGAAACTTTTGACCTTGTGATTACTTGTACTTAGCAGTATTGCACAATGTGAATACAAGGAGTGTACGTTTAATAACTTTGGTAATTCTGTCATATAACACATTGGTTGCAAAAGTGTGGGTGGGGTAACAATGTACTAAAATATGGTAGTTTTTGGACATTTTTGAAACCAAATTGTTGCAAGTTGGGGCTACTTGGAAAGATTTGCACACTTTAGTAAGACCAAGCTAAATATGGTCTGTAATAATCTGAAAAAATAATTTGAGAAAGTTACCACCTTCTTATCGTTACTATGGCAACTCTGATGCCACCGTCTCAAAAAGCCAAAATGGACAAACGCAGTTTCTAAGGCGTTTTTGTATTGCAGAACATGAAGACATCTGACACAATGAACAATTAAATGTTGAAATAATACTTATATTTTGCTTTTTGATATATAATTGGTGCAAGGCCTAAAAGGGACCTGATAATAGCCCTTTTAGAGGTCTCTGTAGGCAAAAGAAAAAACCCAAACTATTTTGTAAAAAATGCCAAACCCATGTATATATGGCGTAGAAATTACATTAAAATATTTTCAAGTCATTGATCTTATAGCTAGCTTTTTATGAAAAATACATATAGGGCGTTGTCTCAATTGAGGGGTCGAAAAGGAGCTCAAAGGGGAGTAAATGAAGTGTCAAACTTTTTGACAAAATAGTGCCGGAAAATCAGTTAAAATAGACATACATTGCCAAATGCAACTTTTAGAATGAAAAATTTTGACCTTAGGTTATTTTGTACTAGGCAGTATTGCTCCATGTGAATACAAGGATGGTATGGTTAATAATTTTGGTAATTCTGTCATATAGAATTGTAGTAAAAAAGTGGGTGGGGTAACAATGTACTAAAATATGGCAGTTTTCGACATTCTTGAAAGCGTATTGTTGCAAGTCGGGGTTACTTGGAAAGGTTTACAAACTTTAGTAAGACCAGGCTAAATATGGTATATAATACATTGAAAAAAATATTTTTAGGAAGTAACCATCTTCTTACCATAACCATGGCAACTATGATGCATCCATTTCAAAACGCCAGAATGGACAACAACAGTATGAAGGTCTTTTTTGTATTAAAAAACATTAAAAAAAAATCTGGCCCAATAAAAAATTAAAATTTAATAAACGATACATACATGTTACTTTGCTGACAAATCTGTGGTGAGAGGCCCTAAAATGGACTTGATAATAGCCCTTTTAGAGATTTATATAGGTAAAATGCTCATTTTTAATCGAAAATGCCTAACTTAAATATGTGTAGCATACAAATATCATCAAAATATATTTTGGGCATTGGACTTATAGCTAGCGGTTTAGAAAATAGACATGCGGGGTTGATTCAATCAAGGGTCAGGGAAGGGGCTCAAAAGGGGGTAAATGAGGTATATTTTATCAAAACATATGTTTTAGGACACTTGAATCAATTTCATTGTGAGTACCTGACTCTTACTGCTACATTTATCAAGTAAAGTAAGGAAGAAAGCCTTTTGACCAATTAAGTCCAAACAAATGTTAACAACCCCACGATTGGGGAAATTAGTGTACGTCTCAAATGTACCATAAGAAAAGCATACTTTAAGCATTTAGGTCAATGCAAAGACGAAATTATTGACAAATAAATCAGGAAATTTTAGACATATAAACCCTAGATAATGAATTAATGTTAGATTTTGTATGAAACTTTTCATTTTCAGCTAAAATATGAAATTAAAAGTCCCTATAGTACATGTATGTGTATAAGGAGGTTATCTCAAAAGTAGTATATTACTATGAAATCAGTACCTTTGATGCATTTCGTGTACCAGTAAGATTGACTTGTCCAATATCTGTAATTATATACTGCGTTAGTGAGGACTTCTTAATCATGAAAGATTAAAAGACATCTGAAATAAAATCGTTATCAGATGAAAGGGGTCTTTTATAAGTGGCTATTTTTGAAAATATTTTGAATAATAGAAAACCAGTAAAATTTGTTACGAAAAATAAAATGAATAAAAAGTTAACCTGCCATAAAGAAATTATTGACTTTCAGTTTTTTTTTATATGATCATCTTCTGGGGGAATAGCGAATAAAAATTGGGAGTGACCATAGTATGAATCAAAAGTTGAAGTTTAGTTTAAAATCTCAGGTTTATAAAGGATTCATTAAACACTAGAGTAACACAGTGTATGATCATTTAGTTATCAAAATCTATACTAGATGGCCACAGCAATCAGATAAAAATCAATAGAGATTTAAAGGGGTGGTTGCAAAAGTTATTTTGTTTTTCTATCTTATTATAACCAAAAAATGATAATCTAGTCAATTGTTTTTTTTTAATTTTCCATAGAGAGATAGAAAAATAAGATATAAGGCATACAGTTACATACGCTACTAAATATTACATTTTAAAACAGGATGGCCTTTTGGCCCTGGGGGCTTACCTGAGAATGACTGTTTATATGGTAGAGGGAAAGCAAAGCACCTACCCAAATCCAGCTTTTATGTTGGCTAAAGTAACATAATGTAAAACTTTAAATGTGTCATATAAACCAAGATTGAATCAAACTTGACCAATAACAGTTGCAGTTACTGACTCACAGACATACGGATGAATAGACATATGCAAATGATCCTGGTGGCCTTTTTTGATAGATTTACATAGTTTGAACAATCATGGTAGAGGAGCACTAAGGATCATTTGTGCTGATTTTTTTTTCAAATAGCCCAGAAATTTTTGACATGATCTTTTAACTCTTGATTTTTTTATTGATAACATTTGCAAACAGTTTGGACCAAAGCTGTTTGGATCTAAGCTGTTTGACACTGATGATATTCCTGAAACATTTTGACCAGGTAGTATTTTGACAAGAAGATTTGTAGCAAATTTTTCCATAAAAGAAAAACAGACTCCACCCCTGGCAGTTAAGTTTTTCAACCGATAAAAATGTGAACAATCTTGGTAGATGGTCACTCAAAGACCATAAGTATTGAATTATTTTCAATCGACCAATATGATTTTGACAAGAAGATTTTTAAAGTTATCCATATATTTACATAGGAAAAAAACTGGTCTCATCCCCTGGCGGCAATGTTTTTCAACCTATTAAAAATATTTGGACATTTTTGGCAGTGCGTCGCCCAATGATCATTTATGCCAAAGTAAGTAAGGGTGCAAAGATGAGGAATCGATACATCAAGTACCACACCTAACCCAGGATACCAATGGAAAAGTGACAAACTCACAGTTAGACACCACAAACGAGAGCCAAGAGGTCAGCCCTTTCCCAGCAGATGACCAAAAAGCACATATAAACAGACGCGCACAAAGACATAGCAAACACAAGACAGAACAAAAAACATAAAAGATCCACAAAAGAAGTACCGCCTTGGAACGGTCAGTAAAATATTTTACTGGAGGGCTTAAACCGGTTTAATGGCGCCAACCTCACCTCGCCAAAGTCATTTTCAAATCCTTCTGTTAGTATTTCTCACGATGCCATGGGTTTGTCTGCAGTTTGTGATTGTTGCATTTCCTGATCATACTCACTTACTATTTTTGACAAGAAGACTTGTTTGAAGTTTTCCTATGCATGAATAGGAAAAAAAAAAAGTCCTACCCCCATGGCGGCCAGGTTTATTCATCAATTTAAATAATTTGAACAACCTTGGACGGCAGTCTGCAAAGGACCATTTGTTCCAAATTATTTTCAAATCTGACCAGTAGTTTTGGACAAATTTTTTAATCTTTTTTTCCTTTTGGTTGCTATGGCAACCAGCTTTCTGCATGGAATAGAATTTTTTTAAACAACTTAAAAAGAAGATCACCAAAGATTATTCATGTGTAGCTAGGCGACATTCCAACCAGAGGTTTAGGAGATGTGATTTAAAGCAAATGTTGACTGACGACGACGGACATCCTTTGATCACAACAGTTCATTTTTAGCCTCTAAAAAGGGTCGTCTCAGAAGTAGTTTTTTCACTATAAAACCAAAAACTCTGGTGGATTTTGGTGTAATTCTAAATATTTCGAGTTAGATTAACTCAACCAATAACAATAATTGAACATTATTATATTTGTGTAGGTAGGATTATAAGAGACTAAAAGGCTGTTTCAAACTAAAAAAAATGGATCGTCTCAAATACTTAATGGGGATTTTTAACTTTTTGCTAGCTGGTCATAATCAAAGTTATTATACCTTCCTCATAGTTATAATTATTGCATGATATGGGAGAGCAGATTGCTACCCTCTCTCTCTCTCTCTCTCTCAAGACTTGACGTCCTGGGTCAGGTGTGGTACATGATTGTATCGATTCCTGATCTTTGCACCCTTACATTTACTGAAATACTATTGTATTTGCATTTAAAACTATATTTTAAAGACTGTTTGTAAACAAAACAATACTGATACAAGCTTGACAATATAATATGTATATTTTATTCCATTTTCAGACTGGAATCTTAAGACTTTCCCATAATTTTCGGTCTTTCAAGTACTTTTATAATAATGATGATACGTTTTAGAATGAAAAGCGTTAGCAGAAAAGGTATTTATGGTATTGGCTGCATGCAGAACCAACTGTCAGTTACCATTTAAACGTGTACGATAATCTGCAAAATAATGAGAAAAGTAGATCTATCAGGTTCTGCATGCATGAATGTATGTAAATAAGTCACAAAGAGCACGAGGGTGTTTAACTTTTGTTTAACCATAGACTCAGTGTTAAGAGTACCTGATAGTATCCATATTTTTCTGTTTTAAAGCAATGGAATCAAAATTCATTGGTAATTGGGTAGTTATTTAAATAGAGGGGTTGCAAGTTTTTTAAGACCTGGTAGAAGGTATAATATCTAAATTTAAAGGAATTTAGATTGATTTCATGCCAAAATATTTGAAAGCTGTCGCCATGACAACCGAAAAATCAACAGCTGAACATACATAAATGTAGTTGATTTTACAAAAATACTTAAATTGTCATTATATTTTACAAAATCTGAGACCATGTGTGAAACACTTCTATAGGAGATTGCTGCATGATTAAGAGAATTCGAGGGTCCTACTTACCCCACCCACTTCTCATGCAGGATAAGTATATTGTAGTAATTTAATAAGGCTGCTGTTTTGAATTATTTCCATCTATTGAAATACAATTTTGCATTTTCTGACACAAACCATGTCAATTATGATGACGATTGGCGATTTCAATACAAGTGAGAAGGCAAGTTTGTTTAACTTTTGGGTCAGAATTTTTAACACTAAAATTACATTAAAAATTCAAAGGCAGCTTTCCTATTGGCTATTTTATTGTTATTTGTAAGAAATGTGATTAAGTTATTATATAAAGAGATTTATAATAGATACTACCATCTCTGTTAACAATAAATTAATACCATTGTGCAATAAAGTCATTTTACAGTTATCCTACAGTGAAACTTATGTTGCCATGGTTACGAACAGAAGCTGGTTACTTCTGAAACATGTTATTCATAAAAAAAAATGTATTTCCTGCTCTAATATGTATAACCATGCATATATGTTTAAATGCATGATTTAGGTTGTTGACTGTGTTTAAAAATGCCTAAAAGGCATGTTTTTCAGGTCCTACTTACCCCACCCACTTTTTCTTATAAATAAGCATGTTTAGATAATTTAATTAGAATGCATTGATCTTATTTACTTAATTTAAGTCTACATTTTCACAAATATTGCACATTGGTGATAAATAATAGCAATTTTGAGGGCATTCAAAGGACAAATTAGCCAAATGTGTTGGTTTTTATTTTAAAATTCATATTTTTTACCCCTTATGATGCCCCTAAAAGCCATGGTTACGAACAGAAGCTGATTACTTCAGAAACATGTTATTCATAAAAAAACTGTATTTCCTGCTCTTATATGTATAACCATGCATACATGTTTAAATGCATGATTTAGGTTGTTGACTGTGTTTAAAAATGCCTAAAAGGCATGTTTTTCAGGTCCTACTTACCCCACCCACTTTTTCTTATAAATAAGCATGTTTAGATAATTTAATTAGAATGCATTGATCTTATTTACTTAATTTAAGTCTACATTTTCACAAATATTGCACATTGGTGATAAATAAAGCAATTTTGAGGGTATTGAAAGGGCAAATTAGCCAAATGTGTTGGTTTTTATTTTAAAATTCATATTTTTTACCCCTTATGATGCCCCTAAAAGCCATGGTTACGAACAGAAGCTGATTACTTCTGAAACATGTTATTCATAAAATAAAAACTATATTTCCTGCTCTAATATGTATAACCATGCATATATGTTTTAATGCATGCTTTAGGTTGTTGACTGTGTTTAAAAATGCCTAAAAGGCATGTTTTTCAGGTCCTACTTACCCCACCCACTTTTTCCCTATAAATAAGCATGTTTAGATAATTTAATTAGAATGCATTGATCTTATTTACTTAATTTAAGTCTACATTTTCAAAAAATATTGCACATTGGTGATAAATAATAGCAATTTTGAGGGTATTGAAAGGGCAAATTAACCAAATGTGCTGGTTTTTATTTTAAAATTCATAATTTTTACCCCTTATGATGCACCTTAAAGTCTAAAAATAGCTTATGTGTAGCAGATTTTAATGTCATATATAAAAGAGATGTATGAGTAATGAAAATATTGTATTTCTAATAGACTATTCTACTGTAATAAAGCAAAAAATGAATTGTTTATGCAATATTTATCTTTTTTAGTTTTTCTACAGGGAAACATTTGTTACCATGGTAACGACAAGAAGACGGTAACTTCCCAAACATTTTTTTCCATATTATAAAATTTCATAACCCGTCTTATTATATATTAACATGAGTGTATGTGAAAGTAGCCGCGCAAAGTTGTCGTGTTTGCGCGAAAATGCCCCAAAAACGTAATTTTCCGTTCCTACTTACCCCACCCACTTTCAGTGAAAGATAAGTATATCTAAGCTTTTTCGTAAGGCTGCTACCATAAGCTAATTCAGTTATATTAAGTATGTTTGTTTAAAATAATTCCATGTTTGTGATTGGTGCAATCTATTTTTAGAGTAGTTTAATGGTAAAAATGTCATTTTTCATGTGTTTTTTGCTTCTTTTTTGGCCCAAATCTTTGGATGCTGTTGCCATGGCAACGCAGTTTGAATTGGATGAACTAACACTTGATTTCTTATTTTTACATGACCACTAACACTGTCAGCAAGTTTCATCAAAATCCGAGTCGGAGCGTGAAATGGTTCCTATATAACTCGCTCCATATTTACAGAGAATCGCTCTTAATAACTGTATTAAAATGATCCCTTCACTATTTTTTATGATGTTGGGATCGTCAGAAACCGCCACAGCATAAGCCATCATAAGGGCAGACTCGCAACAAAGCTGTCTATATTATAGAATCGCTTTCACAACTGTATGTAAATGATTCCTTATTGTTTTATGATGTAGGGATCCTCGGAAACGATATGAAAGTAAGGCAATCAGGCGTAAGGGGTGGGATGGTTGGAAACTTGTATCACAATGACATAAATTGCTATTAAAAAAACATTTTATATTTAAGCGTGTTGCGACTGCTCCACAATAATTACACAATCATTTGAAAAGTTATAGTGCAGTTCACGTAAAACCTTATTTGGTTACATTCATCAAAGTCGCTGTGTTGACAGCTTTTATTTGTGATTGTCTGCCATCGATGATATATTTATCAAACCATAATCACAAAATATATGAATAATAAACAACCACTGGGATGGTGGGTCACAAATTAGACCATTTATTATCAGTTACTAAATAAAAAGTATACATCTCGCATACAGAATTAAACATTAGACATAATAACAAAACAGATCACAACAATTTAAAACAACATTTGTCAAAACATATACTGAAGGACTTTAGAAACGCACCAGCTGCTAAAATGTTAATTTTTTATCAAAATGTAATATTTTGATTATGTGAAAATAAAATTGACAAGTCCCTTCATTTAGCTTGCATTCAATAAGAAAATCGAAACGCTGTGGCTTATGGTTGCCGTGACGTCGCGATTATTCTGAGACATCCCAAATTTAAAAAGTCACAGAGTACCAATACCTTCCATTATGAGCGCAAAAAAGTTTTCGAACCGATGTTGGTTCTTGAAAGCACAAGGAAAGACAAAATCAAATCATGACGTTTTAGGCCTCTTGAAACGTTCATTTCGTCTAGGTGACGTCATTATTGTTATTGACGTAATTGGCTGTTTATAGCCTAAGAATCAGGAATAATCAAAATGTTTTAGCGCCACAAGATACTCCTCAACCCGTTGCGTAGAAGACAAAAGTATGGCGACATGCGCGAATGTCATCCGCCTGTTATTGCTGTTTGAAAAATTAAGACTGACGTTAGCAAAAAAACGCTGCGACTGGAAGTGTAATAAAACGATTATTTCCAATTCTTTCCAAAACTTTTCTTGTTTTTCGGTTGGTTAAGACATCTGGCTACCAGCTCAAAGTGTTTGCTTTTAAATTGAACTTATCTCACAGCTGTCAGACTATAATTGTTGAAAAACACTAACGTCAGTGTAACGTCAGAATGAACCGCATTAGCAAATCAAAACTATGGCAAAGTATGGTAGATTGTGTAAGCGAATAAAAAGTGATAAAGAAAACATCCTCAAATCAACCATGTGGAAGAGACAGTGAATATATTACTGGTGCGTTTCTAAAGTCCTTCAGTATACATAAAATGATTTAAAACATTTAACAACTGTATTAAAATGATTTCATCACTGTTTTATGATGTGAGGATCGTCAGAAACCGCCATAAAGACATATTCTTACGAATCTGACTTAATGCTGCTGTCGGTTCTAATGTGATGGCTATGTTGTTGTTGATTTACTGTTAACTATTGCTCCTAATGTCTGTGGGGTTCCTTTGTTATGTTAGGGAGCATTTAGTGCCAATTCTATTTCACGACTCTTTTGTTATGTGGCTCTTACTCACGGCACATTGTGTTGCCACGGATATTGTTCCCGAGTAAGCTTGCTACGTTTATAAACCTACGCATACAATTGTTTTGTTACACAAGTTGGCAGTAAGACCAAATCATATAAATAAATGTAGAGAAAATTACATGAGTTCTCATGTTTTATCAGATTTATTAGCAAGTTAATTAAAAAAAGATTAAAAGTGAGATTTGTGAGCAATGTATCGCTTTTCGCAAAGATTTTGTGTCAATGGATAGGTGAAATTGCAAGTATCTATGATTACAAAAATACTACATTGGCGCTAGTAAGGTGCATTTAGGCCCCCTGGTGGCTTGAGCTGCTGTCCGTTCTAAGGCGGTGGTTCTGTTGTTGTTGATCTGTTGTTTAATGTGCTTCCCATTGTTTGTATGTTCTGTGTTTGTCTTTGTTTTCTTGTGTGCCGCTTTGTGTTCCTTCTGGTTTTGCCTTCATCTTGGAGGAGAGTTGATGGCTGGTTGTTGCTGTTGTTGTCTTACAAATGTATTGTTATTGTAAGTGTTCTGTGGCTCTTATTCGCGGTGCCGTGGGTTGGTCTGCAGTATGTGATTGTGGTATCTCCTGATCATACTCACTTACTTTTTTATGGTATGACATGTTTGCTTTTACTTAAATTAGGTTTTTTTCATACCATATCATACCAGGATTCAAATGCCTGTGTGGTCATTTGAAACATTTAGATAACGAGTGTCTCAAATCTGGACCATTTTATCAACAAATATTGACATATAAGCTTTTAATATAATTATATTTAATGTATGCTGACCTTAACTTTTGACTCGTTGAACATATCATAGTATCTGGAACCTTGGCTGTAAGCAACCGATGAGTTAAATATCAACTACCATCAAAAAAAAGCGGAGTTCGTATGACCAGCTTTAGGACTAGATTTCCAGTAGTTTTACCCTGACCTCTGACTCCAAGGCTATATCAGTGATGTCATCTACAAACTATAAGCCACTATTGTGCTAAATATCAACACTGCGATAGGAGATCACATGAAAAGCAGTTAATGAATTTTAACTATCTTTGATATTGACCTTTGAGTTCAAGGCCATGACGAAACGAAACCTATTTCACATACAGACCATAAGCAACTAATCATTTTTCCAAATACTGACTGCCTCCATGGAGTCAGCTTACAGTTCACAAGACAAATTTAAAGTATACTTGACTTGACCTTTACCTTTGACTCCAATGACTTAGAGGTGAACTGTTGCCATCTACGCACAAAATCATTCAAGGGAGTGTAGTGGCTCAGTAGTACATGTAGAGTGCTTAAATCGGTACCGAGGGGTTGTGGCTTCGAACCTCACCGGCGTGACTGCGTTGTGTTTTGGAGAAAGAATTATTAATCCTTGATTAGTACTGATTCAACCCAGGAAAACTCGTCCCAACATAACTGAAAAATTGTTGACTGGGACATAAAGAATCAAATCAAACAAACCAAAAACAAAAGCAATTATAGTATTAGATATGAACACCCTTGATTGACAAATAAAAGGAGCAATCGCGTACCAGCTTTTAACAGAGTATGTATATTTGAACAAGCACTTTTTCCAGCTCCAATTCATTATTCGAACTTGAAAAGTACCCTAAACATGCAATATGCGGTAGGAGTAGCACAACTGTGCCACTAGCACACTGGCCATCTTTTAAGAAGATATTATTGATCATTTGGTAAAAATTGTTTAATAATATAAATAATAAATGAACGATGCAAATTCTATTTAGCAAAAAAGTGTATGACTTGGAAATGACATTTGACCACATGTTGGCCTAGAGTATACCCATCACGTTGGTTCTACGTTGATCCCACGAGCACAGTTGCGTTTGTCGTTGTGATTTTCCAATGTTGGGCCCACAATGTGAATGTGGACCGTTAAAATTGAGCCTACGTGGGTCAAACATATTTTAATGGTTATCTGGGGTCTTCCTCTGAGTGGGATGGTTGCAAAGCTAGACGGTAAACAAGGGCCAACACGAAAACACAAACAATGGGAACAACAATTGATCAACATAGACAGGAGAGCAACAATATGCTACAGCTCGTTGGCTATAATTGCATATTTCCATCCGTGATTGACAGCTTCATACTTATATTAGCAGCAATGTGCGATTTTAACTTATTATACATTAGCAAAGCGTAGTTAGATCTTGTGGGACGTTAGGCATAAAATGATGAAAGTGTTGTTACATAGATGCAGGTAAAAGTTCTAACCTATGAGTTGATTAATGAGCCAGCACATGAGATTATGGTCCATACCGTACACACAAATGCCTCTTACAAATGCTCGAGAAGATCTCGATGTACATAGTTTTTTACCTGACTGCGCATACTCCCAAACAAGTTTGATTTATTCGCTACTCGCTGATACCACCCTTACATGTACTAAAATCATGCATGGTCTATATATTCTCCAGGTTGTCCGGTCGAATATTGCAGCTGCAGTATATACAGGGACTGTGATGACTATTGGTTCCTTAATCACAGGACTTCCGGCATGTACCACGTGATACCTAACGGCATGACAAGAGGCTACGATGTGTATTGCGAGATGACGACGGAAGGTGGCTGGCTGGTATAATAGACTTCATTTTTATAAGAAAATGACCTCAGACAGTTCCTTTTCAATCTGCCCAAATTTTGAGAGCCTGTGGCTAGAACAAAACATATTTGATAACTATATTTGTGTGCTTAAATCAAACACTTACATTTAGTACACGTAGCAAAATGAAAATAATTGGAAAATGTTTCATATTAATGCCAGGACTTTAGGGTATAGGAGCTTATATACCAAATCTTAGTTAGCAGAAAGTCAAGGTTTTGCTGGGTATTCACCTAATAAGTATGAGGGTCATTTTTTATGTTCGTAGATTTGGACTGTATCTCTACAAATATAGAATTTACGGTACCATAACTATATATATTTTAAAAGGTCTAGCTCCTTTCTATCACTTGATATAAATTCTACATAATCAGCGCTTAGTTTGGTCAAGATATATAGCTTTGAATAGGGCATAAAAAGGACACCGGCCGAAATCCGTGTCATTTTAACCACGCAGCCATTAGAAAATTAGACGCTGTTAAGTTCCATTCGCTATTGTGATATAAGCATTTTTCAAGCCGATTTTTCCTTTGCTCCATCAAAATTAATTATTCAAACGCTAATCATAGACAAGTGCAGCACAACTATAAGCTTGTTGTTTGCTCTTCTATAACAATTTTAAAACACCCATCAATATACCAAAACAATCACAGTCAGGTGCTAGTTATTATATCTGTTAAAATTACGATTATGAACAATTTTTTTTAATTTCTTCTGGTTTTGCATAGCACATGATATACTCAATTATTCGTCAGCAGTTATATTAATGTATCGATTTAAGAATGTAACTAACAACTTCCGGTACTGGCATACCCCAATGTTATAAAAAGTGAGTGGGGTAACTCAACCCCGCGTAGAGACACAAAAAAAATGTAATAGAGGATTTTAGCTCCCACCTAGGCTATTTATTTGCAGTTCATTTCTAATAAAACAAAATAATTAACTTTGTTTTCGGATGAAAGTTACCATAACACTTCCAGCTACCATATTAACAAGAAAAATTGTAATACTACTTTACAGCTTACATATTAAGCCACATTCAAAAGCCCGTATCCAACTTCCACTGGTGTCAACTTTTTACAATAAAAGTTTATATGCCTACTGTTCAATTTGCTGAGGTTCCAAACAAATCCTCTATTATCCAATAATTGCTGCGTATTTGTTATAATGTTTATATAATATTGTAGCACGTGGTGTCCTTGCACTGCAGCCATATTTTCAGAAGCTTTGTATGGCTCTGGACCCATTTTCATGCAATTGTTTCTAACGTTCTGTCAGAGACTAAGTCCATAAATGTCATATTTCTTCCATATTTCTAGTGTTCGATATATAGGTATGTCTTTGCCTCTTAGAAGTCATTAAAGTAATGCATTTTGAAATAATTTTAGGCTGCATGTATAGATAAAATCAAATATATGCATGATGTATGCATTTACTTTCGCTGTTTTCATTAAATCTACCTTTCTACGAACATAAAAAAACGTCCCTCGTACATACATGGACATATAATGTTTGGGACATAAATCTTCAGAGAGAAGTGATGCATTTGAATAAAATTTGGGTTAAGAAGATTTCATTGTTTCTTCTAAATAAGTATGCTCTCCAAGTATTTTGATTATAACCTGTAAATGTTATACACATACATTATATTTATGTTTCAAGTTCAATCAGTTTAACATGTTCACTGAGGTGTATCAGAACCACATACTGTTTACATGCTATTGTACAGAGGATATATCATTTTTTTGATGTGAACACCAAGATTATTTCACTGTGTCTTGAAAACATCATATTTTACGAGATGACAGTTATTTGGCATTAGCGAAAAATGTAAATTTTCTTTTTATTTCATATTTTTAGAAGATTTACTTTTATTCAATTAACCATTCTTCAAGCCAAATCACAATTGCATAATAGACGGAGCATTTGTGACAGAATACCTGGATCAATTCTTAGTCATCAGGACTTTTAGATAAAAAGACATCTATTCAGCGTCAAAGTGCGAGACAAGTGACGTCAAAAGTAACGTCATAATGTTTGATGAAGTTACGTAACGTAGGTAACATGCATTGCCTCACTCAATGATGCGGGAGGTGCTGAAAATGCAAAATCAACAATTTTCAGCAAACCTGAATTATTTTGGTACCAGAATGTTCCTCATGTTCTAACTACGAACATGCCTACACACACTTTATGTTTTTGTTCAGAAATAAGAAAGTTATAGGCTTTTAATGTTTCTAAGTGAGTTGCATTAAGCAAATGGAAAAATCAGAAGTGATCCATAAGAGTGATATCAGTCACTAGTGAATAAAAAGGCTGATATCAATAACTTCATTCTGTGAAAATAACTTTTTTATTTGCTTGAGTTATGCATAAATTTCAGTGCTAGGTATGAACTAAAACAGATATACAGGTTTGTACAAATTAAGCCTCTAATAAGCTTTTTGAAATAAAAAAAATAGCATTTTGACAGTCTTCTCCCTCAGACCAATCATGTTATTGTTATATGATGTGTGGACTACAAAACTACAACTGTATGCAAACAGATCAGTTTGGTCACAATGGGGAAAGCACTTTGATAAAACTGTGGGTTTTATTTCCAATATATTAATTAGCAATAACAGGGTTTATACTCATTTTTTAAATTGGTACTGTCAAATGAGAAAACAATTTTAAGATTGATTTGAGCGCTTAACGTAATATCTTTTTCATGGAAAAAATATCATTTTCTTTATAACCTTTCTTGGCAATATGTATGGGCAATCCTTAATTAAGACTGTCGGCGGTCATTACTCGTAGTTTCAGCTGCCAATATGGGAACATTGACTCCTTGTCACCCATTATTCAGTTAATCTATGGTGTTTTCAGGTAGAGGTAGTCATGTCTACGTGGATAATTTGAATTCGTATATACAATGTATCTGACATGCCAGAACATTATAACCTGATTTGAACGCGACAGCGACCAAAAATTAACTGTTTACATACATACCAGCAACGTTTTGAAATAGCACGCGGTATGCCTCAAACAATACATCTACAGATCAGCGAGTACCTGCAAAGCAGATAGGTGATATATATTTCCATTCTTGTGTTTTGTAAAAAGTTTTGACAGATATATCATTGCAATTGGTTAATCAAACAGGTGCACATATACAATAATTGGTCTCACTTCTTCACGTAGATGACAGTCTGTATTTATTGATTGCTAAGGAACAACATACTCAATGGGCATCAATACAACTTAATTCTGAAATTGATCAGTATGCTAAATTAAACTAAGTGGTCATGTACAAAATGTATCATTGAAGTTATTAAACAAAATGAGGAGAATAGAATGTGAGTCTCTGTTAGTATTTTATCTATTTTCAATAGTATAGGTGCTTAACTGTTAGATTCTATATTGTCATATGCCACATGATTCATTTAAAATTTAAATCATACTCTAGGCAGGGAAATGTTTATATTTTACCTTTTATACTCGACATTTTAATTGAGCCTTATTGCAGGTATTTCAACGGCGTGTAAATGGGAGTGTGGACTTTTATAGGGGATGGACAGATTATGAAGTTGGCTTCGGTGATAAGGAGCATGAGTTTTGGCTTGGTAAGTATTATGCTACATTATATTGATCGCCATGGCACAGGTTAGTACCCTCAGTGCATTAAGGTATATATTGGTCCATATTTTGAAGAATAAACTGCAGTTTAAAGTGATTTTTGCAGTCCCTGGAAATGCCTTGAGTTTATTTTAAAAATATTTGGCTGGCCGCCAGTACATATTATTGAAGTATGGCTGAATTATTATTGAAAGATACATAATTATGCACTTATAACGCAATTGTTTCATGTTAGCAAACCGGGAAAGATATTCGACAGGTAGTATTGCAAGGAAAGTAGACTACAAAATGGTCTGATAAACATTGTCTTTAAAATGTGTTTAAATTCTTGAAACCGATACAACTAGAATTCTGAGAATCGTATATACCGCCTGGCAAAAGAGAAGTAAGAAAATGGGCAAAGATCAAGAATCAATACAATCAAGAACGACACCTGACCAAAGATACCACATGGGAAAGTAATAAACACACAATTTAATATCACAAATGAGATGTCAGCTCTTTCCCAGCAGGTGACCACAAGGCAGCAATGAACAGACGCAAAAACATGACAAACACTAGACATAAATAATACAAACATCTATGTGTCTTGATCCACATCTGAACTGGGTACTGAATGGGTCACGCCTGGGTTACCGAGGATGTTACATTGTTTGACATTTTAAAAGCATGGTAAGGTCCTGTTATTTTTGTAAAAATAGATGCGGTTTTTTTTAACTATTATTTTAACATATCAAAAGATGGTTACTTTTTGGACACATGCTGATAAGTCCGGTTCTACCTAAATGGAATCACGAATGCAGCATCATGGTAGCAAATAATGTGCCCGCACACCTCCCCCCAACTCTGGGGGTCAAAAGGTAAAAATTCAACATTTTCAGAACATGGTCAGGCTGCAAATCAAATTAAACGGAGTCACAATGCATCAACATGGTAGCAAATATTTTACCCGCTGATCCCCAGACCCTGGGGGTGGGGTTAAAGGTCAAAAGTCAATTTTTAAGGAACATGTAATGTTGCATATCAAATTTAATGGAATCACGAATGCAGCATCATGGTAGAAACTAATTTACCCACAGACCCCCACATCCCAATCTGGGGGTTAGAAGGTCAAAATTCAACTTTTTCAGAACATGGGTCAGACTGCATATAGAATTAATGGAATCACGAATACAGCAACATGGTAGCAAATATTTTGCTCGCAGAACCCTCATCTGACCTTTGGTTTGGGTCAAAAGGTTAAAATCAAACTTTTTCAGAACATGGTCATGTTGCATATCAAATTAAAAGGGAATCATGAATGCAGCAAAAAGCAAGCAAATATTTTGCCCGCAGACCACCCCTTATCTGGGGTCAAAAAGTCAAAATTCAACTTTTTCAGAACAAAGTAATGTTGCATATAAATCAAATAAAATCACAAATGCAGCAACATAATTGGTAGCGAAATATTGCCCACAGACCCTCCCCCTGCCCCGACCCTCGGGTTCAAAAGATCAAAATTCATCTTTTTCAGAACATGGGCATGTTGCATATCAAATTAGATTGAAGCACAAATGCAGAAACATGGTAGCCAATATTTTGCCACAGCCCCCCCCCCCCCCCCCCGCGCCATCCAACCCTAGACGTCAAAATTGCATTTTTTTTGGAACATAGTAATGTTGCATATCAAATTAAAGGGAATCACAATGGTAGCAACACGTTAACAAATATTTTTCCCACAGATTCCCCCCCAACTGACCCTTGGCTGTTGGAATCAAAAGGTCAAAATTCATGGTCATGTTGCATATCAAATAAAATGGAATCACGAATGCAGCAGCATGGTAGCTTATATTTTGCTCGCAGACCACCCTCCCAATCCTTGGAGTCAAAAGGTCAAAATTCAACTTTTTCAGAACATGGTCACGTTGCATATTAAATTGAAAGGAATCACGAATGCAGCATCATTGAAGCAAATTTTTACTCGCAGACAACCACCTACCCCGATCCTAGGGATCAAAATATCAAAATTTAACTTTTACAGAACATGGTCATGTTGCACATCAACTTAAATTGAAGCAGGAATGCAGCAACATGATAGCAGATAGTTTGCTCTCAGACCACTACCTACCCAATTCTAGGGGTCAAAATTCAACTTTTTCAGAACATGGTAATGTTGCATATCAAATGAAAAGGAATCACGAATGCAGCAACATTGTAGCAAAAATTGTGCTCGCAGACCACCCACCCCAATCCTTGGGGTCAGAAAAGGTCAAGATTTTACTTTATTAAGAATATGGTTACGTTGCATGTTAAATTAAAGGGAATCACGAATGCAGCATCATGGAAGCAAATTTTTACTCCCAGACAACCCCCTACCCGGATCCTAGGTATAAAAATGTCAAAATTCAACTTTTTCAAAACAAGGTCACGTTGCATTACAAATGAAATTAAATCACAAATGCAGCATTATGGTAGTAAAAATTTTGCTCGCAGACCACGGACCCAAATCATTGGGGTTAAATGGTCAAAATTCAATTTTTCAGAACATGGTCACGTTTCATAATAAATTAAATGGAATTACAAATGCAGCATCATGGAAGCAAACCTGTTACTGACAAATCCCCCCATCCCCCTGATCCTATGGATCAATATGTCAAAATTCAACTTTTTCAGATGATGGTCATGTTGCATATCAAATGAAATGGAATCATAAATGCAGCAACATGTTAGCAGATATTTTACCCACAGATCCCCCGGACCCACCCCCCATCCCCCTGACTTTGGGCGGTTTGGTCGAAGTGCCTAATTTCAACTTTTTTAGAACATGGTCATGTTGCATATCACATTAAATTGAATCACAAATGCAGCAACATTGTAGCAGATATTTTGTTCGCAGGCCTACCCAACACCACGATCCTAGGTGTCAAAGTGTCAGAATTCAACTTTTTCAGAACATGGTTATGTTGCACATCAAAATGAAATGGAATCACGATTGCAGCAACACGGTAGTAAATATTTTACCCGCAGACTCCCCTCGCCCCCACCACCTGACTTTGGGCGGCTGGTTCAAAAGGTCAAAATTCAACTTTTTCACAGCATGGTCATGTTACATATCAAATTAAATTGAATCACGGATGCAACAAAATGGTAGCTAAAATTTTAATCGCAGACTACCCCCACCCCACGATCCTAGTTGTCAAAAGGTCAAAATTCAACTTTTTCAGAACATTTTCATGTCGCATATCAAATTAAAGGGAATCACAAATGCCGCAACATGGTTGCAAATATTTTGCCTGCAGACCCCCTGATCCTAAAGGTGGGATCAAAATTCACGTTTTTCAGAACGTGGTCATGTTGCATATCAAATTTAAAAGAAGCACAAATGCAGAAACATGGTAGTAAATATTTTGCCCACAGTCTCCCCCAGCCATCCTGGGCATCAAAAGTCTAACTTTCAGAACATAGTAATGTTGCATATCAAATCAAAAGTATCACAAAGGCAATAACATGGTAGCAATTATTTTAATCGCAGACTACCCTGGCCCCCACTAACCCTGGGCTGTTGGGTCAAAAGGTCAAAATTCAACTTTTCTGGGACATGGTTACGTCGTATATTTAATTAAATTAAATCACGAATGCAGCAACATGGTAGCAAGTATTTTCCTCGCAAGCCAACCCCTACCCCCAACCGATATTAAAGGTCATAATGTCAAAATTCAACTTTTTGAGAACATGGTCATGTTGCATATCAAATGAATTGAATCACGAATGCAGCAGCATGGTAGCAAATATTTTGCTCACAGACCACTCAACCAATCCATGGGATCAAAATGTCAAAATTCAACTTTTTCAGGACAAGGTCATGTTGCATTTCAAATGAAATGGAATCATGAATGCAAAAACATGGTAGCAAAACTTTTGTTCCGTGACCACCCTCCCTTATCCTTTGGGTCAAATGGTCAAAATTCAACTTTTTCATAGCATGGTCATATTGCATATTAAATTAAAGGGGATAACGAATGCAGCATCATGAAACCAAACCTGTTGCGCGCAAACCCAACCCCCCAATCCTGGTCCTATGGGTCAAAATGTCAAAATTCAACTTTTTAAGATAATGGTCATGTTGCATATAAAATGAAATGGAATCCTGAATGCAGCAACGTGGTAGCAAATGTTTTACCTACAGACTACGCCAGACCCCCCCCCCCCCAATCCCCCTGACATTGGGTGGTTTGGTCAAAATGACTAAATTTAACTTTTTTGGAACATGGTCATGTTGCATATCAAATAAAATAGAATCACAAATAAAGCAACATGATAACAAATAGTTTGCTCGCAGACCACTCAACCCAATCATTGGGGTCAAAAGGTCAAAATGCAACTTTTTCAGAAATTGGTCATGCTGCATTTCAAATTAAAGGGAATCACAAAAGCAGTATCATGGAAGCAAACATTTTTCTCGCAGATCCCTCCTGGCACTTGGGGTCAAAAGGTCATAATTCCAATTTTTTCAGAAGAAGGTTGTGTTGCATATCAAATTAAAAGGAATACAAAAAAGGTAGCAACATGGTACCAAATATTTTACCCGCAGACTCTGACTTTGAGCGGTTGAGTCAAATGGTCAGAATTCACCTTTTTCAGAACATGGTCATGATGCATATCAAATAAAATGGAATGGCAAAAATGTTGCCCTTAGATCCCACCCTAGACTTATATCAGTTGTAGATGTTGTAGGACCTATGAATCCATACCAACCAATGCCATTCCACATCTTATCTTTTGATGTATTCCAGTCCAGAATTTTAATTTATGCTAGCTCAAGCATCTACGACTTATGAACTCTACCAAGCTGGTTGGAGGAATTCAGGTTACTACAGACTTCAAAGCATTTCACAAGTATGTTCCAGCTCCCTAATTTACATAACTCCATCATGGTGCTTAGTAGATCAATTAACTTATCTCACTAGCACCAGGTGATTTATTGCTGGCCTCTGACCAGATACAAGATAGGGTCATCAAATTGTATAAGGGCTGAATTTATTTCAATCACACATTTGGCAAAACAAAAGTAACTTTGAGAAATACTCGTTGATTAAGTTCTATTTGGCAATCCACACCAAAATAATAACTCTGGTCACGATATTTTTCGGGCCTGATCTGGGTCCAAACTGTTTGACACTCTGGTGGTATTTCTGACTTTTTTTTTAAAAAAAACTGTGCTAAAATTATGTTTATTTAAAAATAAAAACGTAAGCACTATTTGAATAGTTCTAGGCCTTTGGGCATGAGCACAGTCCTATCAGAGTCATTGCTGTGTTCTCAAATGAGTAGCTAATGGCAGACAGTGAAGAAATGTAGTATTATATCAATACGCACAAGTTTTCACATCTTCAGTTAACGCTGCAAGGGACACAAACATTTGCAATAGATGGTGTTTCAAATTTAGGCTTAACCCATTTCATTATGATGGACTATCCCATACATCACGTATTGATGCAATTATTATGGATTAGTTCTTTTTGTACTTTTTGGCATAGCCGGTCCTAAATGGAATAGAAGGATGCATATCAGTCTCTGGATGCTGCTTTTACCTGTATGCAGAATGAAAAGGGTTTATGAACAAAGTCTTGATATTTCACTTGAATTCTTTGTTGTATTTTCTCTGAAAACTATTATGAAATGCAGTGTGCAAATATTCAAATAAAGTACAGCATCACTGTTAAACGGTGTAGATCCAGATCCGATGGGTTTTAAATAAACCAGCCAGACATGGTAGTTAACCTTTTTATTTCAGGTACTTTGGCAAACAGTAAAATTGCAGATGATATGCCAAATGCATTTCATAAGGGTCTGCACTATTTGCTACTTTAAGGCCCTGTCACACTACGACGTATAGCACCAATGTATGGGCACATATGTGAAAGTCAGCTAGTATGTTAGAAATAAGTTTTATATGCTATATAGTAAATTGCCATAATGGCGAAGAGGTTCAAAACGTTGTGCATCCATAGAAATTTTCAGCGTATGCGGACGTATTGCGTCTATAGACGTATTGCGTCTATATGACATAAGTTAGATATACCCAACAGATACGCTATGCATACATTAAGGCATGTTAGCACCAACGTATGCAGATGTATGAGAAATTCAATTAGTACGTTGGTGTACACTGAATATGTTAGAGATAAATTTTAAACAGCTACAGTATGTTGGTATACGTTATCACCCAAAATTTTGTGCTTGCATATAAAATCTTCAGCGTATGCAGACGTATTGCTTATACGTTAGGCATAAGTTAGAGGTAAGCAACACGCCGACGTATGAGAGATTCAGCAAGTACGTTGGAATACGCTGAATATGTTAGAGATAGGTTTTAGATATGTTACGAACACACTACAGTACGTTGGTATACATAATGCCATTCTGCGAATGGGTCCCAAAATTGTGTACATGTTTATATTTTAGACATAAGTTAGATTTACGCTACATGTATGATGTGCATACATGAACGCACGTTACATGTTCAATTCAAGTTAGACGATCGTTGTGCATAAGTTTCTCGTAAGTTAAGAACATTAGTGATACGCTGGGCATATGCTGTTATATGCTAGCACAAGTTTATGTTATGTTATGTCAGGAATAAGTTATGAACATGTTACTCACAAGTTAGACACACATTCTATGTTCGATTAGCATATTACGTTTTGTATAAGTTCAGAGAAAGATTTTCTCGGACTTTTTTTAATTCGATTTCAGCGTATGTCTGCGTACTGGATATATTTTTCATACGTCAGCATACGTTGGCTAAATCGTTATAGTGTGACAGGGCCTTCTTCAGGGACAAAACACATAATTTAGGCCAAACCCCTAAGTGTGGAATGGAAAATCCCATATGTATGAAATAATTCACCAATCTGAGAAGTGTTACAAGTACCAATATTCAATATAAAAAGTCTTAATTAAAGTTTAATGTTAGCAGATTTAATAAGGTTCTACAGATCATCATCATCATCATCATCATCATCATCATCATCATCAACAACAACAACAAAACAACAAATCAGCAGATCAAGCCCAACATTTTGTCGGACCTGACATCAGTTCAAACTCTTTGAAAAGGTTGTCAGCAGTATTACAGCAGGCAATGAAATTCGCCATGAGTAGGCACAACCTCAAAATGGAAAATTGAAGCATTAAGCTCACTTTTCTAGTATTTGCAAATTTTGGCACATGTTGATAACATTTGCAAACATCAGGTTATACAAAATGTCCCATCCGATCTGGATCGAAAATGTTTGAAATTTTAATGCTAATTTCTGAAAAATGTCAACAGACGACAAAAAAAATTGTAAAATTATCCATAGTAAAATGGAGTAACCAAAACCCATGCCAAGTACTTTCCAAGTAACTCACATTATAAATTTTATCAGCAGAAATTTACAAGTACAATGGAAAACAGAATGATCTAAATCTACACTGTTTTCAAATCTGGATACTGTCATGTATATCCAGGTTCAGCATAATAAATTTTAAGAACCTTAAGTGAAGTGGAAATCTCACAATCAATATTTTATCATTCACCTTTCTGAAGTCGGGAGGAAACTTTTACTGGGGTTATTAATCTTGTCTTGTGGTCACTAGTTGGAATTCTGCTATAAGAAGCAATCAATTATACTGTTAACCAAATGGGGCATAAACAGATTTCTTACATAAGCAATGGTAGAGTCCATAAGTCTGATGAGATAGCAGAAGAAGAAAAGTATTTGAGAGGAAGGATAGATTGAGTTAAAAAACATCAATATTAATAATAATTTTATAAAAAAACATCTATATGAATAAAATCATAACTCATCAGACTTTATAAGTCTAATCCCACCCCTAACCCTCGGGACCAAAAGGTAAAAAAAATCATCTTTTCAGAACATGGTCATGTTGCATATGAAATAAAAGGGAATCACGAATGCAGCAACATTTTAGCCTGCAGACCCCTCTGACCCTAAGAATGGGTCAACACTCATTTTTTCAGAATATGGTCATGTTGCTTACCAAATTAAAAATGGGAGCGCAGTGGCTCAGTGGTAGAGTGCTTGACTTGAGACCAAAGGGCCGCGGGTTTGAGCCTCACCGGCATCACTGCGTTGTGTCCTTGAGCAAGAACATTAATCCTAGCTTAGTACTGGTTCAACCCAGGAAGACCCGTCCCTTTATAACTGAAAGATTGTTGATAGGACGTAAAGAATAAAATCAAACAAACAAAACCAAATAAAAGAGAAGCAGAAATGCAGAAACATGGTAGCAAATATTTTGCGCACAGTCCCCTACCCCCACCGACCCTTGGGTCACAAGGTCAAATTCCTTTTTGCAGAACATAGTAATATTGCATATCCAATTAAAGGAAATCACAAAGGCAGCATCATGGTATCAAATATTTTACCCACATACTCTCCTCGTATCTCAAACGGCCCTGGGAGGTTTGGTCAAAAGGTCAAAATTAAACTTTTTCAGAACGTAGTTATGTTGCATATCAAATTAAATTGAATCACGAATGCAGCAACATGCTAGCAAATATTTCGCTCGCAGACCATCCCCACCCACGATCCTAGAGATCAAAATGTCAAAATTCAACTTTTTCAGGACAAGGCCATGTTGCATATCAAATGAAATGGACTCTGAATTGCCACAACAGGTTAGCAAATATTTTGCTCGCAGACCACCCACCCCCATCCTTGGGGTCAAAAGGTCAAATTCAACTGTTTCAGAAAATGGTCACCTTGCATATTAAATTGAAGGGAATCAGGAAATTCAATGCAGCATCATGGAAGCAAACATTTTGCTCGAAGATCACTGCATCCTAGGGGTCAAAATGTCAAAATTCAACATTTTCAGAACATAGTCATGTTGCATAACAAATGAATTGGAATCACGACTGAGGCAACATGGTAACATATATTACCTGTTGAGTCCTTTCACCCCCCACAATATCCCACTGACTTTAGCGGTTGGGTTAAGATACAACATTAACAGAACATAGTCATGTTGCATACCAAAACAAATTGAATCAGGAATGCAGCAAAATGGAGCAAATATTTCGTTTGCAGACCACCCCACCCCACGATCCTAGCTGTCAAAAGTTCAAAATTCAACTTTTTCAGAAATGGTCTTGTTTTATATCAAATAAAATGGAATCACGAATGCAGCAACTAGGTAACAAATATTTTGACCGCAGACTCCAAACGCTCCCCAATCCCCCTTGACTGCACGGTTGGGTCAAAAGGTCACAATTCAACTTTTTCAGAACATGGTCAGGTTGCATATCAAATTAATTTAAATCACGAATGCTGCAAAATGGTAACAAATATTTTGTTCGCAGACCATCCCCACCCCAAGATCCTAGGTGTCAAAAGGTCAAAATTCAACTTTTTCAGAAATGGTCATGTTGCATGTCAAGTGAAATGGAATCACGAATGCAGCCTCATGGTAGCAAATGTTTTGCTTGTAGACCACCCAACCTGATCCTCGGGATCAAAAGGTCAAAATTCAACTTTTTCAGAACATGTTCCTGTTGCATATCAAATTAAAGGGAATCATAAATGCAGCAACAAGCACAAATGCAGAAACATGGTAGCAAATATGTTGCCCACAGTCCCGCCACCGATCCTGGGCGTCAAAAGGTCAAAATTCCAACTGTTTCAGAACACAGTATTGTTGCATCTCAAGTTTAAGGGATTTACAAAATATCTTACCTGATCTGGATCAAAATGTTTGACACTCTGGTGATATTCCTGAAAGAGGTTTTTTTTGGAAAACCCTAATTTTGAAAAAAAAATCAGCAGACGACAAACATTATTAACATGATAAATTACACATTAGGCAAAGCGTCAATGAATTCATAGACAAGCAACACATTTTGTTTCATTTAGCGATAGAGAAGTACTAAAAAAATACATGTAGTTCAATGAGGTAAGGTGTTATTTTTGTGCAAAAGGCCTATTATTTGTCTACTCATTTGGCGCGTTCTATGACCCCTAAAGACCTTTACAAGTACATGCGTGCGTGTGTGCATGTGTGCGTGCGCGCGCTTGTTTTGTGTGCGAAAACGAGGGAGAGTGTATGAGAGAGAGAGAGGGAGAGGTATGCTGTATAGATCGGATATAGATATTCCCGTAGGTTAGTAAATATCGTAAAGGCAAATGCAAAAATACCACTTGTACGAGGGATGTTCGAAAAGAATTGCTTATTTCCATCTGGAGACTTCAAATTTCAAGCTAACCCAAAAATGGTCATTTAATGCCATCAAAGAACTCCCCGTGGCTAGAAATGCAAAGCTTCAGCCGATATATCCACTTCCTGAAGGCGTCCAGGTACATGTACGCTGATTTGGGCACAGTGTTAAGGTACTGATGAATAGCAGATCCAAGTGCCTGTCAGAACTGGTATATCCGCCCAGCAAGAAATTATATCAATATCCGAAACATAAAGAAATCACATAGGGCAAGATCTAGAGAATACTGGAGGTGAGGCAAAACAGTTTCTTTTTCTTTCTTCAAAAACGCAGTAACTATTTCGAAGGCATGAGCAGGGACATTGTCATGTAGAAGATGGATATATGTAAACCCAGTGACCTGGCGTCGTTTCTGATAATATTTTTCAGCTTCTCCAGTACTATGTCTTTGTAGTACTTTCCGGTGATGTTTTTTGCCCTTTTCCACAAGCACTTTTATTGCGACTCCTTCACCTGAGAAGAAAATTGCATACCAAACCATCTTTGCTCTCAAAGATTGTTTGGCAATTACTGGGCGTCTGCTATGTTTAGTGGCCCAGATTTTATTGGTAACCTTTCTGACGGGCTCAAAATAATAGACCCAAATTTCCTCACCTGTGACGACATTGCCAAACTGCTTTTTGTCACAAGTTTGAAACATTTGAAGCAGCTTTTTGGCCACTTAATCAGTTCGTCGCTTCAGTGCTATAGTCTTCTAAGTGACATTTTGGTTAAAAATGAGTTATGCATACCAATGAAAAGAGGATCAAATATTCTATCCACTGATGAAGTTTCATTTTCCTATCTCCTCCCCATAAGCTTTAAATCTCTGTGCTTTTCTGTTCTATCTACAAAAAGATAATTTCGTTCAGTGCTATAGTGTTCTAAGTGATTTTCATCCAATGGCCAATGATGATTATGTCACGTGACTGTGTCATTTCAGTGTCATACTGTTCTATCTACTTAAAGTCACTTCCCTTAAAGAAATTGCTAAAAACTGCAGTTACCTCCCTTACATGAATTTAAATTTCCTAAATTGAAGTAATTTGTCGGTCTTATGACGAGCTTATGGCTATATCGGCTACTTGTAAGTTCAAATAATCCGCTCAGTCAAAAATATAATGCAAATTGATCCATGGACAGAATAATAAGCTGTACAAACAGATTACCTCCCTTACATATATCTTAACTGCTTTAATTGAAGTAATTTATCGATGTAGTTACAAATCAATGGTTTAATCTGCTACTTTAGGTCCAAATAATCAGTGCAGTCTAAAATATTATACAAATTGCACCCATTGACAGAAAAATTAGCTGTAGAAACAGATTACCCCCTTGCATAAATTTTGATGGCATAATCCGTGCGGTTTGTTACTGCTATGCAAAAAAAATACTAAATCTGCTTCTTTTAGGTACAAATAATCATATCTGTTCAGACTAGTATATGAATTGACTCCATAAACAGAATAATAAGTTGTAGAAAAATATAGAACACTATAGCACTGAACGCAGAGGGCGATTTTTAGGGCAACATGTTCTATCTGCAAACTGTAAAATGCCCGTAAATTCCATAATACTGTAACAAATTCTCCAAACCAGGGTCATTTACACTGTATGTATATATTTTAACCCTCCGATATAATTCAAAGGTCTGTGATAAATAAGGCATAAAAAATCAGGATGCTAAAATTTTCAAACTAATTTTTCTCAAAACTTGTGCAATGGTAGATAGAACACTATAGCACTGAAGCCACAAGTTTTCTGTGATGCTCATCAGTCAACAGATGTGACACCCATCTAGCAAAAATCTTTCCGACTTTCAAATGCTTCTTCAAAATAAGGTGAACTGTTGATAGTGATATGCCTACTTTTCGTGCAATATCACGAACTGTAAATCTGAAATCTCCTTTAAATGATTTTCTTTATTTTTGAAACGATTTCTTTACGAGATACAAATTTTGGCCTACCTGATTTTGGTGCCTTTTTGATGGGCTTTACACCAGATTCAAATTTATTTTTCCAGCGTTAACTGTGTCAAAAGACACACAAGAATGTCCTTAAGTAGTAGAAAGTTCAGTCATCAGCTGCTTCAAAGAACAACCAAGTTTTGAGCGAGCTTTGATGTAAGCCCGTATTTCATCTTTCTGGTCAACGCTTCTAACAACCATTTTTACTACAGTTGTCAATGACTGCGTGTATTAATAAGGCAAATTTTATGTCTTACATTTAGTCTAACATGTCCATTTATACACCGTTGTGTAGACTTTGAATAAACCTAGATAGGTATATATTGGTTTTTATCCTGCCCCACGTGGATATCGAGATATAGGACAATAAGCAATTAATTTCGAACAACTCTCGTATCTTTTGAGGTACAAATGGGTATATTCACAGGGGAAAACAACTAAGTTATTCTTTTTTACAGGGGGTTAGGGCTTCAGTTGAAAATGAGGGTTTCCCTCAAAATTAAGTTTCAGTTAAGCTTTGTGCATTTAAATCCAGACGTGTAAGTTCAGTTTAAAAATGCTTAAATAAACCTAAAATCACTAAAGCTTGTCTGATAGGGCTTTAAGCTGAAACCAAGTTTCTTTATGACGCTTTGATGTTGCCATAAAATAATATGAAAAACCATTACGGACGTCATTACATAGCGTTACCAAAATTTATAAACCACTAGTGGTATATTGCTTTGAATGCATGTTGTTATATCACTCCCATGATATACACAAACGAACAAACAAATAAGTAAACAAACAAATAAGCAATTGGGCTCAAACAATGGACTTCTTGGTCTCAAGTTAAACATTCTACCACTGCGGCAATGGGTAAAGAAGGGATGATACACCAATTTAGTTCTTTTCATAAATGCAATTAGTTACATGTAATGCTAAGACAAGCATGCATATGTTAACGGCCATATTATATTATTCAAAACCGGCAAATATATATGTGACCCGTCACGCAAAAAGGTACGAGTTGGGTGGACGACGTCATTTCGAGAAAATACGTCTTAAAGTTAACGTCGCGTCGCGCAAAAATAGCACACCTACGCGTGTTTCAAAGAGAAGTTTAACTTATTATAAAACCGGATCAAAAGCGTTTTTCATCTTGAGGTTTTCTGCTGCCAGACTGTCGAAAATTTTGTATGATATTAAATGTCCCTGTTGAATGTTCGTAAGTGAAAGTTAGGTCGAGAATCGTCCACGCAGTTCAGTTGATGATTAGATCTATTTCTTATCTGGTTTACATGGTTTAGGCTTAATAATTTAAGGGCAATTGCGGGTAATGCTTCCCACATTAAAATCGTTTTAATTTTTTGCATACAGTTTGTTTTATGTATGGACTGTCAATTTATGAAATAAAAAAGATATGTCACCACTCTCGATTTTTCATAATCTCACATGGAAGTTTTCAGTATTTTACAAATTTCTGAAAAAAATCCGATGTCATTTATATTAGCCTAGGTTAAAAATAGTTGTAATCGCCATCCAGCTTCTTTATGCTAATTTCAATTATTAGGCTACTCATGACATCAAGCTTTTTAGGAAAAGTGAAAATTTATTTGTTTTCCCAAGCCGTGGCAAGATTTAAGTTTATCTGAATACGAAGTGATGATGTTATCAGGCAAGAACAAATATTTGCTACAGTTTTTCTTTAACGAATAGTCAAGCGTATTATGAGTACAGCAGAAGCATGAGAAGTGTTTTGTGAAAAAATCAAACTGGCTTTTGGGATCTTAAAGAACTAAAAAAAACATATGAAAAAAATCACGATTATGCCATGTGATTTGATATGATTCTAAGCAAAGACTTTAAATTTTCTGCAATGGTGTAGTGGCTTCGATACCTGACTCTCATGCGAACGGCCCAAGTTCGATTCCGAGCATTGGTATTCCAATTTAATTTTTGCTTATTTTAGGCTTATTATATACTATTTTGCTATAATCATTACGGAAACGGCTCCGTGTGAAATTTAATATTTACGGGACTACTTTCTGGTGATCGGAGATTTCCGTATATATCCGATAACGAGTGTATCAGAACAAGTATTGGCTTTATAAACCAATAGCAGTCATTCCAGGAGCAGTTTGCTGCAACATTAATGCATCGTCTATGCACGCGTGCATGTTTTTACTTTATTTCCCCATATTAATGTTTTTGTAATAATAAACTCTCATCAGAGAGTGCAAATTCCAGTTGATGCGTTTCAAATTCGAAGGCTCATTACTTGGGGGAGTTCTTATCCTCGTAGATGTCGAGAACTGGCTTGATAATGTTCATATGTAGAATGGCTATATGAAAAATAAATAAAAAGAAGAAAAAAAGAGAGTCTGATTGAACGCTAAACACAGGCGTGTAGATCGACCCTGAGCGCAAGTTTCTCCAAAAATAAAACAAGCAATACGATTTGTAAACGAGTTCGGGACATTTTGGCCCAAAGCAAACTTGGCATTTAATCGGCACATAAATTCGACCCCTCATAATTTGGTGCCTTTGATGCGAAAAAAACGTTTAAGAGAACATTTAGCGCGTATGAGTATTCATATTTTTCTACACGCCTGGTCTACACACTTGGACACGCTCGAGATACGTATTCAACATAATGTAACCCCGGGTCAGAGCCTGTATTATCGATATATTAATTCTTTTCATGCGCGGATCCAGAAAGTTTTGTCAGAGGGGGCCGGTCCAACACTGCAACACTGACAATATTTTTTTAGGCTGGGAGAGAGGATCCAAATACCACTAAAAGCGGGCTAACAGCGGCCGCCAGCGAAACGCCATTTAAATGGCGTTTCGCTGGCGTACCGATTATTGAATGATGGCTTCATAGCTTTGAGAATTTCAGGGGATCCGGACCAGTATTGCTAAGAAACCCTATATTTTTGTGACTCTTCAGGGGGGTCCTGCCCCCCCCCCCCCCCTCTGGATCCGCGCATCCTTTTGAACACCCAACTTATATTGGGGAGGAGCAGTTGGGGGTCTCGGTAATTCAGAAAACCTTGAATCCCTTACAAAGTAGAAGGAAGGTAGCCTGGGTTCCAGTCCGATCATTTTTTCTTCTTTTTTATTTGTCCGTTTCTAGGTCAAAAATAGCAATATTAATCAAAATCAATAACGGACAATCGATACCTTTGATGTGGTATCTTTTTATTCTCTTATTTTTTAGAATATTAGCATAAGAAAATATTGAATATTGCCAAAATATTGACGACTGGACCCATGCTTTTTATAACGTATCCAGGGGAAGAAAACAAAATTTACTTGTCAAGAGTTTAGAGGGCCTGGATTTTGGGAAATTGACTTACAATGCTGATCCAGATTAAATGCCACATGGTTCGCCGTCTGATCAGGGTCGCCACAGTTTGCTAAACATAACGTTCTATTAAAATTTGAATGAACATGATAAATACAGCCCAACAGCAGAAGTGGACTGGTCCAATTCAGGACATTTCATTAGACATAAAAGGGAGATAAGAGACGTGTTGTATCATAACAAAAAGTTTCATTTTTTTTTTGTTTTACGTCCCAGTCAGCAGCTACGGTCATGTCGGGACGATCAGTTTACCTAACAAAGCTTGAACAAGCGGTAACCAGTACTTCGTGCTTTACTGACAGCAACCCTTCTTGAATAGAATGAAACAACGGAATGGTGGAGAATGACCGTAGAAATAAATTTATTTCATGATCAATCTTCAAAAAAGTATCGGACCAGGCCGGGATCAAACTCACTGATCCTTTGATCTGCATTCAGACACGCATCCGTAGTTACCGACTGCGCAACGCGGACTGTATATGTAAAGATCACAAGAGATGGCCGCTGGTAATATTTATAAGCAGTTTGGATGTAGATCAAGTCGTAAAATGTCCGGTTCCGGATCTAAACTGCTTGAAACTAGATGAACCGCAGTAATCTTTGGATTAGGCATGGATGTGCAGGCTGACCCGTTTGTTGCATACAACAGAAATTCATGAATTTTGCGGTAACGAGCCTGCCTGATCTAAAGAGGCGACTAGTCAAAGTCGTTTGACTCTTTTCTAAGATATAATCTATGCGACTGACAGACGGTATCTACATGTAGCTGTGGGAGCCGGACATTTCCCCCCCGGACATCTGCCTCCCTATGAAAAATGGCATGTGTGGACATCTGCTCCCCAAGCAATTGACAGGGGAGGATAATTGCCCCCTCAGCAAATGCATAATGGTGGATATTTGCCCCCTCTAAAAAAACAATGGGAGGACATTTGCCCCCCCTTCTCACCCTGATACCCTGAAATAGGGTGAACTGTTAACCTCCATTTAGCTGACATGGCTATATAATTGTTGACTGGGAAGTAAAGCCTCAAACAAACAAAGTAACCAAAAATGAAAATGCAGCAAACCGAGGAGACCCTAGTCAGATTGTGCATGACAAACTTGCCAAATATCCTGTTGCTGTCAGGGTAGCAGCCGGCAAAATACCAACTATTAAACGTGCTGTAAGATATTGGCTGCCTTTTAAGTATGCTTTAAGAAGTCTTATTTTGTTTTAAGTGTTCTGAGTTGATTTACTACAATAACTCTAAAATATCTTATATTTTAATTTCTATTGTGCTCATTTGATTCCAAACTTTTATCCAAATTGTTATTTTGGCTAATGAATTTTAACAGTTTGCTTATCAAATATTGTATTGTAACTATTGTATATAGTAAATCTTAAGTAGTGCTAATCAAACAAAGTACTTATGATAATGTCATTAATTATGAAGAGTTGTCAGTGTACATTTAGTTTGATCAACTAATTGCAGATCAAGCTTGAAATGTTCATTGACTGTGTGTTGATGAATGGGAGGGGGGCAAATGACCATGCTATGCACTTTGATTAGGGGGCAAATATCCTACACCTTTTTTCAGTTGGGGGGCACATGTCCTCCTATGTCAATTGCTTGGGGGGGGGGGCAGATGTCCTCATATGCCATTTTTCATAGGGGGGCACATGTCTGGGGGGGAATGTCCTACACTCTGTAGCTGTTCCTAGTGAATGTAGTGAAAACTTTAACATGTTTAAACCAGCCTGGAAACCATTGCATCCTGGCAAAGTGACTTGGCTGGTAGAGCGTTAGGCTGGGGACAGTGACCTAAATACGTCACTAACTGGGGATAGAAAGGAATACTCACCAGTCACTGGGCAAGACTCCGACACTTTATCCGCTGCTATGTACTGGTTCAAGCCGCGATGACGATGGAAATTGTCCCGACATGACTGTAAAAATTGTTGACTATTATGTAAAGAATTAGCACAAACAAATTCAAATTTGACTAATCATAGTTGTTGCTGTTTGATTTTGTGTGTGTGATTTGATTCTTTACGTCCCAGTCCTGTGTTGATTCTGTACTGAGAAAAGATCAATGCTTCTTACTCGAGGACACAATGAAAGCTTGGACCCGCAACCCCTCGGTCTCAAGTCAAGCACTCTACCACCGAGCCACTGCGCCCCCCCCCCCCCTTTGCTGTTTGAAGTTTATTAACCCAGTTATGCCGGATAAAATTGTATACAGTACGTGGGATTGCTAGTTATTTCGTTTGCTGCATGTTTATTTTTGTTGTTGTTTTTTTACAGCCTCGAGCGGTAGCTCATTTGAGCTGTGTCATAAGATTGCCATCAATGTGGCATTTTTACATGAATAGAATGCAACGAACCTATGCAGCCACATTTTAAGCGAAAATACTCCAAATGATGTTCGGTCAGTAACGTAAACACTCATTGAGTATTAAAGCTTCTAGCAAAGTCTCTGATCATACTGCGCGTATGCGCAGGTAGGTTTGAGCCTTTGCTGGTTGCACATACCACACTGGTTGGTCTGCACTGTTTGCGAAGGTTCCATTTTGGTACGGTATGTAAAGCCTACAACCCTTTTATACCTAGAACTCCTTATCGTGTACTTTGGCAAACAGTAAAGACCTAGATTTCATCAGGGTCTTCACTGTTCGCCTTCTAGTAGACAAAACGATTTTCAGGAATAGAAATGCAAATTTCATTTGCAAGGTATTACAAGTGACACCTCAATACCATGGCACAATAGGCCATCCCAAGTTTAAAGTATTACGCCAGAAGGAATAATCTATTAGTGCCTAAATGGGTAATAACATGTAGACACAGATCTAAATACAGTTTCAGTGATATGTATTTTAAGCGACGTTACACGATTAACCAGATGTCATTTTATTGCTCCGGATATTGCAGACTTCCTGTTTTCAAAAGCTGTACCAAATGAAAAACACATTCCTACTTGTGTACCGCAATGCTATGACGTCGAGAAAATATTAATCCTTTTCATTCCGGATACCAGTAAATATCTACTTTGGCAAACAGTGACGACTCAGATGTCTCAGCCACCGACACAACAGGCATTTTCGGATAGATTTTGAACTGGTACTTAAATAACTGACAGTGCTCTTTTTCTGTAGCGCGCGAACGGTGCGGCATTCGGCGAGTCGTCCCCTGAGAAAACTGAATTCGATTATATGAGGACAGCAAAGGAACAGATCAGCCTACACATTTGCACAAAATGGTTTGCAGCTATACTGTTGGTATCCATGTAAATATTTCAAATTGAATTGGGAAGTACCCTAGCTGATCAGACCAGTTTGCGCTCTATACGGTTGGAAACTATATGACTTTTTAACATGGTGTGGCTAAAAACCGATCGTACCACACGTCTGTTTCCAGAAATCGCCGAGTCAGCGTAGTAATATTTATGAAAGTGCGATGATATTTTTTATATCAATTCAATTTTTGAATTTATTAAAAATCATTTCAATTAAAAAGTTAAATAGTTTCTATATATATATTTAATCTTTTGGGTGCTGTAGTTGCTTTTTTATAGGAAATATAGCTCAGTTTTTAGGCGCACTATCTTTTTGCTATTTCAACCCCTCGAATCCCGTCGTTCTACTATATGTTAGGTGCAAATCTGGGGTGTATTTTGCACGGAGACGTTTCCGTGATGAATATTGACAGACCAATAGTATCTGCATCTTTCAAACAAAATATTCAATTCCCCCCCCCCCCTTCGTCATACATAAGAAAATATTACAGTTATACATCCTTCATTAGGTGGGACTAAGGGTAGCGGGCTATAACTTTACAGCAGCATCTTCACGGCATTGCCGTTTACATTCCTTCCCAAAACTAGGCGGAGTAAATTTACGCTTACCTGCCGGGTTTTAGCATTGATATGAACGTGAAACAGTCCCCGAAGAGCTTCGCATATGTATACACATGTACCAGCGACGATCTGACCCGCAAAACTTTGCCTTGATAGACATGGAACCTTCCAGACTGTTAACCGGTCGGTTTTGCAGCTCTGTGCGGAGGCGCCATTCAACCAATCGTAGGTAACCATGCCCATCATGAATCCATGCCCAAATCGGCGGGAACACGATTCTAGTCAAGCGTGTTTGCTGCCTTAGTTCATTCTTGTTAAACACCGATGGGGATACACCATCTCCACAAGTCCTATTTCCCGGCTGTTTAGTTTTGAATGACTGTGCACTTGTGAGGTTGAACACGGTAATTATGTATGTTAAGCTCCATAAAGAAACTACATAACATATTGCCAGGCTACAACAATCCTTCAAATAAATAAAAGGCAGGAAGAGGCTGACATGGTTCGTATGCTTGTAAGTTTCTAGACACCAAACAGATGAACGGCTGCTTCGTGGTTATGCACAACTGTTGCGAAAACGATGTCCATAAAGTATGATTTGTTAGGCATGCAGAGGGATGATCATCTCCAGGGGAGAATAAAGTGTTAATAAAAAAAAGAGGGGAGGGGTAGTGAATGACATGGTAATTGGAAATATTTAAATGATATGGCCATAGCTACTACACTTGCCAAAGCTTTGCAAATCTCTTCTGGTTGAACCACGGCACCAAAAGGAAATGAACCAGCAATTTTAACTAATAAAACAATTGTTAAATTGACAACCCTTATATGCCCAGTGTGTGTTTAAATTTACTAGGAATACTGTAAGCACTTTCGGAAAGCATATGCAAATTAACAACTAAACATCTTTTCTCGATATTTAACATGTGTTAACAAAAGAAATGGGAGCGTGTGACTTTTTTATTTTAGGATACACTTAGTGTACATACAAAAAGAAAATGTCGCCGTAGTGACAAAATGTCTTAGAATTCAGCATGTGTCCTCCAATTTGAGGAATTGTGCAAACTATTCCAAATTGCATGATGGTTGCGCTTCTTTATGTACTGAGTATATACGCAATACAAAATCAGCATTACACAATGCATGTACCAGGACGTCAAGAACATTTAAAGTACAGTCACGGGACATAATTATTCGCCACTTTGTGACGTCGTCGTTTAAAACAGTGCACTTCCAGATTTTTTTGCAAAACTTATTATGACAAAGTGAATAGGTGCATTTTTACAAAACTTGCATGGATGAAAAGCAAATAGAAAATAGCAACATACAATTAAATATTAAAATAATTACGCTTTTGGTTCTCAAGAAGAAAGCGTTTAAAGTGGACGTAAATTTTCAAATATCACGAATCCCGTGACTGTACGTGCAAAGTTTCAAAACATCGGTATAAGCCGTATAGGTGAAGATTTTTTATGAACACGTATCACATGCTTATAGTCTGAACATAAAATAGTGACCAATTAAATTTGAGAATCATATCAAATGCCCACGGACATACCAACAATCAATATCATGAGACATTGGTAGCAGTCGATGGTCATGACTAAAAATGTGACTGAAATCAATGTGACTGGATATTGTATATAAACCACTTGTGCATCTGTATGATCTGTAAGCAATGGCAAGTTTCAAGCCTATCTATACACTTAAACTGTAGGAGGAGCTGCACACACATGGCACCCGAGCAGAACTACGCACAACAAACAACACACCACTAATCTATGCTCATCACTTTCTCTGAAAGGCGGGCGACAATAAACAATAAATGTATACTAGCAGAAAGCTGGTGGAAATAGTATAACAATGTATACATATTTTAATATTTGCATTCAACTGATAATGTAGTAATTGTACACATGTTTGAGAAAACAAAATTTTCTTTTACGTCAAGGCTCTGCGACGTTCCCGTTGACGTCAACGAAAAATCAGTTTTCCGTATTTTGCAGTTTTACTATAATTATCACTTTTTCAGGAAGTAAGAGACCTTGGCTTATGAATAAATTTTGCTTATTGCGTTTTTTAATTTCCTTTCCAATGGTATCCTTTTTATCAAGTTTAATGCATTAACAGCGAGGAAAATAATTTTTAAACAACACATGAAATATGTCAGTTTGAAGTTGTTGTTTTTGAAGTTGACTAAGTTTTGACACTATAGCGTAGTTGAAGGCTCTGGTGCGAAATTTGAAGAAGAAAAAGAGGAGGAAGAATGAGAGGAATAATGAATAGAAAATAGAAAAGAAAATTGATTACAACAAATACATTGTAACGTCCTTTTGCAATATTTTGTAACGCGTGTTAATCTGCTGGATTTTATGATGTACATGTAACGTTACAATAACGTCAAAAGAAAGTGTGTGACGCTTCAGGACAGTACCCATCTTCTTTGGACATTTTGAGACCCAAAATGATCAAGAACCCACCAATATGTTAATAGTTCTTGATTCGTCATAAAATTCTCTATACAAAAAGCGGAAAAAGTGAATTTCACTAAATGACACCCAATTCGTCCCTTTTCGAGTGACGTGTCACATATACAAAAAAGCCTCAGTCAAAACAACTCCCCACTGGCTAGCTAAAAATAGTGCAAAGGCACGCCCCAGCATTCGGCGAGCGCTCTCACAGTGTCCAATATGTTGCTCTTGGGTTTCATCAAAGCTATAAAAAGGGGGGCCCTCGCACCCTAGACGTCTTATTTACAAAGATAATGGACGTAAGAAGCACAGTGGCTCAGTTCGTAGAGTGTTAAACTAGGGGTCGAAGGATTGCTAATTTGTGAATCACCAGAGTCATAGTGTTGTGTCATGGGGCAGGACACTTTATTAGCTAATAGTGCATACATTGAATACGCATGAATATTATCTTTTCTGGCCAGAATTGTCTGACCAGGTGCAACTCGGAACATATTGAGGGGTGAAACTGGACCAGACGGTCAACATATATTTGATCATACAGATGTGTTGATAAATGACACTTTTTGTGAACGCCAATACTTGTACGTTTTAAGAAAATAAATAAAAATAACTCTTACTTTTATAAAAACACTCAGTTATATTTTGGCATGGGTCCTGTATCACCTTAATTTGATATGCAACATTACATGTTCCAAAAAAGTTGAATTTTGACATTTTGTCCTCACCCCAGGGTCGGAGTGGGGATGGGTGGTTTGCGGGCAAAATATTTGCTACCATGTTGCTGCATTCGTGATTCCCTTTAATGTGATATGCAACATGACAATGTTCTGAAAAAGTTGAATTTTAACCTTTTGACCAAACCCCCAGGGGTTGAGAGGGAGGTGGAGGGTGTCTGCAGGCAAAACATTTGCTACCATGCTGTTGCATTCATGATTCCATTTAATTTGATATGCAACTTGACCATGTTCTGAAATGTTGAATTTTGACATTTTGACCCCAAGAGCCAAAGGGGGAGGGGGGGGTCTTGGGACAACATGTTTGCTACCATGTTGCTGCAATCGTGATTCCATTGTATTTGATATGAAACATAACCATGTTCTGAAAAAGTTGAATTTTGACCTTTCGACCCACAGAGTCAACGGGGGGAGTCTGCAGGTAAAATATTTGATACCATGATGCGGCATTCGCAATTCCATTTAATTTGATACGCAACATTATGTTTTCCAAAAAAGTTGAGCTTGACCTTTTGACCCCACCCCCAGGGTCGGGGGTTATGTGGGCAAAATAATTGCTACCATGCTGCTGCATTTGTACTTCCATTAAAAATAATATGCAACTTGACCATATTCTGGAAAAGTTGGAGTTTACCTTTTGATCCACCCCACTAAGCCCACCCAGAGGGTTTGACCCAGGCCTTTGATCTATCATCACGTTTGATATGTAATAGTTTCATATTTATTGTACCTCTGTCTGCTTAGGAAATTTCAGTAAAACATAATGACAACTGACTGAGTTATGACGAAATTTAAATATTTCACCTTTGACCCCACCTAATGTGTCAGGGGGTAGGGGTAAATTTAAATCAATATCAGGCTTATCTACATGCACTGAGTAATCTTGGCTTATAATGAGTGGTTTTCAGATATAAAGGCTTTGGGGAAATGGGAAAATTTTCACACAAAAAAGCCAATATAGCTTTTGAATTAGCCTAAACCTTAGTCAAATAAGGTCCATAACTCAGTTAAAAATATGAACTTGACCTGTATTTTATGACCGACTCTTCTGTAAACTTTGAATGACATTGTTGCATCCCTTCAAAAATTATTGATTGGAAACCACAATTTAACAAAAATCTACGTTTAAAGGGCCATAACTCAGTCAAAATTTTGTGGATGACCTCCCTTTCCGAACTTGACCTGTATTGTATGACCCTTTCCCGTTTCAAACTTTGTATTAAATTTATGTATCCATTCAAAAGTTTTTTATCGGAAATAAAAAGTGTGACTCCCAGTCGACGCCGACGACGCCGACGGAATCAGCATCACTATTTGTTGACCATGCTTCGCAGGCAATACAATTAAGCAAGGCTACATAAGAGGGGAGAAGCAAGCAAAACGGTTCACTTGGTCTACAAAAATGGCGAGTGGAAGGAAAATAAATACACTAGTTAGAATTATAGCTCTCTATAGTGTCTATCTGGGACTTTTAATGAAATAAACAACTGACGTAATACTTAGATGTTGTCATACGGATTATGTTTCTTGTTCAGGAATTTTAATTGTCTAAGAGCCGGTCACAAATAATTCATAAATAGAAAATTTTGATGTATGTTATAATTATAGGATTCATCCCATTGAGGAGAATTCTTTCCAATGCACCAGGGAAATATGAATTACGTATTGATCTCGAGGATTGGGATGGAGAGAAGAGATATGCAAAATACAGTATATTTGACATCGGTGGACCAGAGGATAACTATAAACTTGCTGTATATGGCTACAACGGAAACGCAGGTGACGTAAAAATATGCTACGCCATAGCAAAACCTAACTCTTAAGTTATATTTGTGAGTTGTTTCTCATCTCAACTCAACTGAGCATGTGAACTACATTCTGCTAGTATATATTAAAATTCCAGAAATTTTGCATTTTACTTTAATTATGGGGATTCATACCTGTCTGTTACAAAGATTTATTCCACTGCGCAATATTTCATTTTTTAATTTTTACTTTTTTTTTATAAATTGATGTTCTATGTTTTGTAATACATGAAATTTAATACTCATGCTATTTTATTTCTATAAATGCTATTAACATGTTATCAGACAACATTTGTATATAAATATCAAATACATTTCAATGAAAACTCTACATCTCACTTTTGGTTACCTGCTGGGAAAGGGCTATCCTCTTGGCTCTCATTTATGACGTCTAATTGTGAGTATGTTACTTTCCCATTTGTATCCTGGGTCAGGTGTGGTACTTGATTGTATCGATTCCTGATTTTTGCCCTCTTTTTTACTTTTATACACAGTCCAATAAAAACACAAGAACATACTGGTTTCCCTACGACATAAAGTCAGTATTTTGTTGCACCTCTAGTATATTCCCGATGGGACAAAAATTAGGTCCCATGTAAACTTTGTGACAATTTTTGGCGACCTATATCAAATTTAACTTTTTGGTTTTAGCAACAATTTAAACTAGTTCACCAATTTGAGATCTGCGTCTGGAGTGAATAGTTGAGTCATCAAAATGACGCTACGCATATACAGATATTGAAAGTATGTTAGCCAGGCAAAGTTTTTTTTATTGTTTTAGTGCTCGTGACACTCAAGATTTTAAATAAAAGAGTGTACTTCAAAATGCACTTATCCATGGGCCCATAAGCCACGTCCCTCAAAACCCTGTTTTGATCGAGGGTGTTCATATATGGCATAATAATTGGTAATGTGTTTAGATTATAAGAAAGGCTCAGATCTGATCACAGATGGGACTTTGGGTTCAAAGTTCAATATCAAATATATTTAGAATCTATCTGTCGTATGGCTCATAACACGAACTCTTCTTTCATGTTTTGACTGAGGGTGTTCATAGTTGACACAATGGTGGCCTCTGGTGTGTAAATTACAACAAGGGTTTAAAATTACCGTTATGACTTTGGAGTTAAAGGCAAATTAAAATTTGCCTAACAGCACTACCAACCCAAAGCGCTAGCAGGGATTATATAGGAATGCCGTCGTCTATCCGTCCTTCCATCCATAACACGTTCTTTTAGTATCTCCTGAACCCTTTCAAATTCCCCAAGCTTTCGTCAAATGTACACCTCAGTGAGACAGTATGCAGAACCCATGACAGACGCAAGTTCAATGTGACATTTACAGGTAATGGAATATAGCTTTTAATTGCGTGTATGTTGCATAATCTCTTCAAGTCTTCACGGATTTTCATTACACTTGTAAGATGTTGGCCTCAGTGCCAGGATGTGCTTATATCTCACATATGCAGACTCAAGGCCAATGGCAAAATTGAAGGTAGTTGAATGTCATGGCCTTATCCTGGAAGGAATTTAATCTAGCTTTTGTTCGAATAATTGTCTCAGTTAGATGATGTGCGATACCTGTCATTTAACTATGCCTACGTAAGGCCATGGTCACAAGAGGTGATCACAAGTTTGAACCTTATATTTTATGTCCACATTTTATCACCTTTACTCCTGGAATTATTTCATTAAAGTTTGATAAAAGTTCTCTTTCAGTGAGAGGATATATACAAAAATTATGTCAACACACTGGCCTCAGCTGTATGTCACACTTTCAGTTCACGAATTGGAACATTTGACTTCCTGCCACCCAGTTAACAGAAAAAAGTTGTCGAAACGTTGAAGGAACGTTTTGTTTACGTTAGGGGAACGTTTGATTTTAACGTTTAGAAACCACATTTTGCCATCAAGATTGATCATGGAATAGTTTCTATCGTCATTCTCCTCCTTCCACTGAATCGAAAAAAATGATGTTTTCATTTACACGCAAAATAATATGCTCATGTACTGGTTTAATGCCTAGTCTAAGCTTGGCCAGAAAAAGTGTGTTTAAGTAAACAGACCATCTCGACATGACAATGACTGTTGACTGTGACGTTAAACCAATTAAAAACCAAAACCAAAGAGCCACAAAATGGGCTCCAGGGGAAATTCTTATTTATATAGTATGGTCTCAAATTAATTAACGAAACCGCTGTAGTGTAGTAGATAAGTCACTTGCCTCGTAAACCAGGGGTTGCGGTTAAGACTTTGAACTTAAGCCCCGTCCCCGTGACCTTAGATGTTGGTGGGACGTTAAACACATTCAAACAAACAAAAGAAAAGAACACGCACTCAATTTCAGCGTGATGTTTTACGGGATAACAAGTACTGAAATGGGTTCTGAGTCCAAATAATTGGTATGGAAAATCTGGATAAACGATCCTTCCGAAAAAGAGAACCTACAATTTGCGAAAACAGCAGACTCGGTTTTATTGAGTCAGTTTATGAGAATTAATGGAAAGTGCAACAATTCCCATGCCCCCTAGCACCGACTTAAGCGGTATTCTGCTTTTCGTTAGAACCCAACATTCCTGAAGAACCAGAATATGAAAAAATATCGACACTATATTGATGAACAGGAAGCCCAAAAACAGGTTCCAGATGCCAAAATAAAAATGAAACATATCATTAGATCATATCATACGACACCAAATCATAAGACAAAAAATAATTCCAGCAAGAAAATCCCACATAACTAATGTTTTGGATCTAATTACTTATATATGTGAATAAGTAGGACTATGGTGGCCATTTTGATGACGTCATCATTCTGACCAGACGCACAACTCATGTGGGTGTACTGATTTAAATTGTTACATATGCCCCAAATATTATTTTGAAAAAGGTCACCAGCAATCGTCACAAAATTTACACATGATTCCCATTGGACATAAATTTATTATATAGCTGATTTCATAGACCTTCCGTACTTTTCCAGATTTCCATCGGGACTCAAGTAGCATGTACTTATATCACATGACTTTCTCAGCCAATCAAAATTTGTATCATTACCATGAGACCGAGCAGCCATGTGCTCGAGGCCAGCATCAAAACACAAAAAGAAATTCTGCTTTGTAAGCACACAGGCTTGTAAATATATTGCAAATGGAGTGAGGATTAGTTGTAAGGGGCCACTTAGAGCCGCTTTGTTTGTTTGTTTATTGTTATTTTATGCTTTTCAAACAGCACCCGTTGTTGTTTACAGGCTGATGACGTCAGTATTTAGTACGTCACAGCACTGGTGTTACTGACCCAGTGTTTATGTAAGCATTTCACCATTTGTAGAATGACTCCAAATATCGTCAAAAATCATTGGTAATGTGGCATCGAGCTAGCAAGTCAATCTAGCGCTAATAATTCGTAATATAACCGAAAACTACATAAATTCGCACGTTTTCACTTGTCGACATTGGGTATCTGCAATGTTTATTTAAATATACGTCACGTTGTTGGGAAGTTTTTTTGATTGGCCAGATATTTTTCTAATCGGGAGAGCTCGGAGCTAATCAGAACATGTCAGGAAAACTCGGTATGAAATAAGCTTTACTCCCTTAGGTTTTAATAAGATCTAACATTTTTTGGAAATTGTAAAGACGTTCCAGAACGCTTGGTGCTACACTATACCACGCTTCACATACTCGCGTCCTATTCTTTTCCTTTTAGTCCACTACTGGTCAAAGACTGGGAGGGGGAACTATAGATTTGCTTGATTACGTCTGTCCCTCAGTAATGCTTTTGTGTTCGGGCCATATCTCCTATATTATTTGAGATATGTATCCCAAATTTCGTGGGTAGGTGCATCTTGGGATGGCAGAGTGTTGCGGTTCATGACTGAGTTACTGTGATCTTGACCTCCTTTCTAGAAAAATCGTGCCCAGAGTATAGCTCAAACATTTTGTGAGGTGGGAATCCAAAATTTGGTATTTTAATGCGTCTTGGGACACTGTGACCTTGTTGACCCTGACTTCTGACCTTGTTTCTAAAATAATCGTGCCCAGAGCATATCTCTTATATCTTTTGTAGTAAAAATCGCGAATTAGGTGAGTGGATGCATCTAGGAATGGCGGAGTGTCGGATACCATTTTTGAGTAACTGTGACCTTGAACTCTGACCTCATTTCTTGAATAAGCGTGTCCGAACCATATCCCTACATAATTTGAGGTAGGGATCTAAATTTTGGCGTGTGTGTGTGTATGTATCTTGCGATGGCGATGTGTTTGTACCATAATTTTATCACCCTGACCTTGTTTTCTGACCTCGTTTCTAGAATAGTCATGTCCAGAGCAGACCTCCTACATTTTTAAGGTAGAAATCCGAAATTCGATATGTTGAATCATCTTGGAATGGTGAAACGATGCGTACTTTTTCTGGTCACTGTGACCTTGACCTTTGATCTCATTTCTAGAGTAATTATGTCCAGCGGATTTCTCCTACTTCATTTGAGGTAGGAATCCCAAATTTAGTGTGTGGATACATATTATGATGACAGAGAGTCAAGTACCATTTTTGGGGTCACTGTGTCCTTTACACGCCAGCGGTGGATGTGATGGTCAAATTGACCTATGGTGATTATAATGGCAAACTACTATTTGAGTGGAAAATTATGAAAAATGTGATTTTTAATGTGGTTATCTATAACTTCATGTTCGGAGATACAAACCAATCAATCGTACTTATTGTTTAAACTCTTCGTATGCCAAGGCAATAAATATATGCAAATTATAACATGCCCTGGAGATGATTTAAATAAGCCATTGGTTACCATCAGATCCTATCATTATAATTTTGTATTTGTCTCGTATGCCTTTATGTATTTTTTAGAAATTAAATATTTTCAAAACCAAAACAGATTGAGAAAAATATCAATATACATAAAGAATGGTAAACGTGAATCACCAACGCATTTATATTAGAGTCATATGTTATCATTGATGCACTGTGTTTGTACCATTCTGGTTGTATGTTAATTTCTAGGTGACGACATGGCACGACATTCAGGAAAAATGTTCACAACAAAAGACAAAGACAATGACGAAACTGCTGGCAACTGTGCAGAAGTCGTTCATGGAGCCTGGTGGTATGATTATTGTAAAGATTCAAACTTGAACGGATTTTATCACACAGAAAACCCAACAATTGATAGAACTGGAATTATCTGGTACCGATGGAAAGGCCAATATCACTCACTGAAATCAACAACAATGAAAATAAGACGTGCCTAGATTAGTTCTGATTGATTCTGTGCCGTCAGTTTTTTTAATATTTTGTAAATATACTAACAGAGTATGAAACATTTTAAATTTAGAGCTAGTATTTGGCCTGATATTACTCTAAATGGTTTGATTATTTGAAGTAGATAATGCAGCTATTCATTGGTAAGCATTGGCGTAGCTCCCATCATGCAATTAATAACGTGCGTAATAAAAATAGTAACATTCAAGGGAGGTAACCTTATGTGGTAAAAGTGATTTCCATGCCATAAAGAACTGCTCTTAAAGGAAAGAGCAAATTCTTTCTTTTAAGAGAAGTTCCCATAATGAAAAGGGACGCAATTGAAGAGAATCACTGCTTGATCCAGTAGTCTCCCTTTGGTCTGCGTATCTTTTTCAGCGTTCTGGCTACGCCACTTGAGACTTGCAAAACTGTAACTGGCAGATTTCTTACATAAACAAGGACATTATTTAGGCGTGACAAATCCTGCCTTCCGAGTTTCCGACAAAGCAAGACTCAAGCCAGCCTCCTCAGCTACAGAGACAAGCTAGAAAAAATTCACGTGTAGCAAGTTTAGATATGATACTTTAAAAAAATTGAATATCAAAGACACTGATCAGATTGATCCGATGGGCAGGCTGGTCTGCATATTTGCTGTTCTCAAACCCCGAAGACAGGATTTCTCGCGTCGAGGCCCATATCATACTTAGCATGATATAATACAACGATAAAGATTCATGAAATGATAGTCTGCAAATAACATGTCTATTGTCTGCTGCAGATAAATACATACAAGGTTTGTTAACATTAGGGAATTAACTCGTGTAGTCTAAGAGTTTTTTATTATACATGCGTGTCTAACACGACACGCCAAAATATATGTAAAACTGAGGTTTCCTTACACCAAAATGAGCAAAACAAAACAAAAAGCCATTAAAACAAAGACTACGTCTCTAGAAACCCAATTACAACATAATAATGAGAAATAAATGCCTTTGGGTTAAGACCCACCTGGACTTCTTTACTTATTGGGCACGCCGGTAGGCCCAGAAAAATGAGCTCTCTTCTTCGAGACGTCTACACCCCACTCATTACTTTAATTGATAAAAACAAGATAATGATATAAGTTATGATCAGTTATCACATGACGAGTGTGAATTATATAACGTCGTGCAAATCACTTGTGGTTTACAGATATAGAAACTTAACCTTACGAAACGACGTCCATTATTAAATGATGCGTAAATGATAGCAAACTCTTGACGTTTTCACGCCAAAAATGCGATTTTTAAGTAATTGTTATGTCATGTCACAGTGATAATATTCTAGCATTTGTGCTCCTGTATTATTGAGTTTATTAAACTAGTTGCGAAAAAGAGATAAAATGCTCAACAATCCTCGCATTTTATCTCTTTTCCTCAACTCGTTTAAAACTCCGATAAAACATGAGCACTCATACTGGATCATCTATTTTACAACGACAAAGATGCATAATCTGTGCGTCTGCAAATAACAGGGATAGATAATTATTATATACAATTTTTGCGGCATTAGAACCTGAGAATACCGATAATGACCTCGGCTCCAATGCCTCAATAGTCAACGATTGTTTTATATAATTTCTCTAAACAAAAAAGGAACAAGAACAACAACGAAATCTTGGCCATGGACTGTCTTGAATTTCTTTTTTTGCATGACGACTAACTGATTTCATTCAGTTAAAAGAGGAATGAATGCATAATGTTTTTGAAATTAAAATTGCAGACAGAAAGAGACCCAGATTAAATGCCGCATAATGTGGCATTCATCAGGGTCTACGCTGTTTGCTAAGAACAGCCACCAGTTTTTTTTTTGCCACACCAGAATTTGGCAAAATCACATCATCTTTCTAGTGGTGCAAAAGACTCAAAACCACTAAAATACATAAATACAGACATAAGGGAGCAAAACATATATGATTATGACTAAAAAAATATATGCCATCATAATGAAAAAAATGGTCAAAGTTAAAAACCCCGCGGGGTTTTTAAACCCCGCGCGGGGTTTTTCCCCCACATTTTCAAATGGGGGAAAAACCCCGCAGGGTTTTTTCAAAAAAATAAATATTAAAATTTGTTCAAGAAACAAGTTTGTTTGATTGTAATTATTGCAGAAAATGATTGATATGGCTTAATTCAAAACTTTGATTTCCCCCGCGGGGTTTTTCTCCCATTTCAGATTGTGGGGGAAAAACCCCGCAGGGTTTTTTGAAAAATTCAAATTGACTTTTTTGAATTATTATTCATCACAATGCATAATAAAAGGTATATCAAAAACGTTCAGCATTATATTGTGCCTCTAGAGGAAAAAGAAAATTCCCCCGCAGGGTTTTTCCCCCGCGGGGTTTTTCCCCCACAAAATAAAATGGGAGAAAAACCCTGCGGGGTTTTTTATCCAAAAATAATATTTTTAGTTTTTAGCTCAAAGAAGCATTTTACACTCTGTGTTCAAAGTTGTGAGAGTTTTATATCAAAACAGAGAGATTTCAATTTCTCCCTTGGTGGGAAATCCTAAAATATACGTTACCAAAATGGCAATGTATCATTTTAGACTGATGGCTGAGAATGTTTTGCTCCCCGCTAAAGAATTTTGCAGACACATCGTATCTTAAAAGAGCATTTCAAGCTGCGTAGAATAAGACATGTTTGCATGTGTACGATTTGGTGTTTGCCTCTGACAGTCTGTTACATATGTTACCATATAAAATTCAGAAAATGAAAAGTTAAAAGGCTGTGCTACAGAAAGAAGGCATTAAACTAGCTATTTAAATCACGCATATAGTCTGCCTGCTGGATACCTAAGCTGCAGATAAAAGTTTTAAAGCAAAATTACGGCATCCTAATGTGTTATGTGCGTTACTTACATAAAACTACCCTTTAAAAACGGTAACTGTGACCAATAGCATTTAATTTTACAGCTGATTTGTGAATTTTTAAAATGCTTTTAATCTAGTTGTACTAACACACTTATTTGGCTTATAGAAAAAAATACAAAGTGTGTTTATCTATCTTAAATGCATTGCCTTATATAAGCAATTAAACAACACTACCCCAAGTTTTAAGGAGCCCAATTCGGTAGGTATTATTTACGTAAAAATTATATAAAATCTTCCATATTTTGATAGTCTTGCTCATATAATAAAGAATCATAGATTTTGCATGTTAAACAACAAGATAGGAGTACTTGTTACAGGTTGTGTTACAGGTTGTAACTTATGTTACCTAACATAATAAATTAGCAAGGCCATTGACTTGGTGTAAGAGATGATATTTCAAAGAGAAATGAATATTTTTCGCATGGTTTCTTATAAATCTCTGGGCTTTGGTGCTTTAGTCTTAGGAAGCAATTCATTGCTCTATTATCAAGACCTTTTTTACAGATGTTATATCTAAACTTTTACAATATTTCCATATATGTATAATACTACGATATAGATAGAGGGGCGTGGAAAATAATAGTTTCTATTTTAACATGACAATTTAGTATTTGTCAAATTGGTTAAATGTTTTAAAATATCTTAACTAATCCTTATCCAAGTCGTATACAATATCTATCATTATATCTGCTTGTGTGGCAAAATAATTGCTCGTCTCATCTCATCACAACCAGTAGAGTAATCAGACAGAATTATAACTGTAGTCTAAGTAAGGGCCCTTTGGAATTCTGTAGACATACTTGTATTCTATATTAAATATAATGTACACAGTGGTCAAGAATAAATCAAAGGATGAGAAGATCCAATTAAAATCAAGTTTAGCTCATTTATTGCCCATAATTAGACATTTAAAAAACATCAAACAAAACCATCATTGCAGACGACCTTAATAAAATAATAATAATAATAATAATAATAATAATAATAATAATAATAATAATAATAATAATAATAATAAAAATAATGATAATAATAATATTCTTTATTTCCTCCACATGTGAAGAGCATACAAATAAAGCACAATTACAAAAGCAAGATAGAAACATTGAACATAAATACATCATATACATTATTGGTTTGGTTTTAATATTTTAAAACCTGTTTGTTTATATATCGATATTCAGATTTGAATCGTTTCATTCAAAATCAGGTCACCAACATCCATGCTGTATATGACAATAGACCACGTCAACACTGATAAAGTATTATTGTAATGGTATTCACCTATTTTTTTCTTATTATTAATCTATATAATAAAAATTAACTTGACCAAACAAAGAAATCATGATCACCATGCGTGACATTTGGACTTCGAATCTTGAAAGGTAATTTAATAGCCATTTCTTTTATCGGGACCGACAAATCACTTCGAAAAATTGAATTTTTCGGATAATCGAAATTCGAATAAAAGGTAGTTTTATTGCAATAGATAATAGAGAAAAAAGTCAGGACTGTCCGTAGTCTTCGAATAACCCAGTAGTTTCGGATAATCGAAAATTTGGCTGGAAGGTTAAAAAAATAAATGTTCTTTACCACTCCCCACTTGTGAGAAAGTCGACCTTTCAACAAATTAGGTTGAATTCAGCCCAGCATGTTTGGATTAGCATAAAAGAAGAATGGGCAGACACTTTTGTCCCCATTATAGGGCGCCTCTGAGTGGGGTACCCAAAAATAAGCTCTTGTATACACAATTTGTTTAAGTTATGCACAAATTTGGTTGAGTTCTACCCAGCAATTCAGAAAGAGACTGCAATTTAGCCAGAAAATGCACACTCCCTGAGGCCCATGCAAAGGGGATCCAAAAAGCAAAAAACAGTGATGCTCCTGCTCACCCACTTGTGCAAGTAAGTCACCAAACAAATTCGGTTGGATTCAGTATGACCGTTTGCGCAGTCGGTAACGTGTCTGGCAACAGATGTGAGTCTGAATCCAGGGGTCGCGAGATTGAATCCCAACCCGGTCCCGTACTTTCGTGGAGATTGATCATGAAATAATTTCTACGGTCATTCTCCTCCCTTCCGCTGAATCATTCAAGAATGGTTGTTGTTAGTTACAAGTGAAAGTATGTGCACGAAGTACTGGTTAACTGATTGTTAAAGCTTGCCCAGGAAAAAGTGTGGTTATGTGAACTAACTGTCCAGCCATGACCATAGCTGTTGACTTGGGACGTAAAGCAACAAAACAAACAATCCATTTGCAAGGTGAAAGTATTGCAGGCAAATGGGCAGACCGAAGGACACTTTTGACCTACATCCCACATCATTGGGGTATTGGAATTTTGCTGTTGCATACACCAGTTGCATACACCAGTTGCTCAACAAATTTGGTTGGATAATCTGTCCAGTTGTTTAGAAGATAGCATAACAAACAAAAACCTGATATACAGACGAAGGCAATCGCAATATCTCCAACACCTTTTAAAAAGAGAATGGATAAAAAAAAATCAAATAAAAATAAGCCCCAATGATCAGCCTGATTATCCTGTAAATTCAGTAATTAACCTGCTTACATGTACCACACTAACTAAGTGTTGTACTGCCATAAATGCTGCTGTAAATAATAATGATAATGGTAAAATTGTATAACCATAATGAACACAATTCAGTATTAAGCGTCTTTCATCAGCATTTAAAGAAAGAAACAACTAAAAATGGCTTTGTTTCTGAGAAACTAAATTATATGATGAAAAGTCTCATGCAAGTATAATCTATAAGCATAGAAATATGTTCTATTTACTCACATTGTCTGTTGTAGGATTTATTTTGTGCAGTTTATGCAGTATATATCCAAAATTAACACAGGATTTATCAAATAGTTAGAGCCTTGCAAACCATGAGGTTTATTTGAATCTTTTTCTGGTTTCCTGCAAGATTAAAGAATTTCAGCTTGAGTCATTGAAATGAGAGAACCAGGTTAACACAGTTATATCATATTTCAAGGTCAGACTGAGTTCAGAATATAATGGTCCTATGCAAATCTAGGTTGGGATTATTTGGTATTAAATGGAACCAAATTATTTACTAGCAGTACCAAAAGATTCCATTTAATCCCAAATTATATGGATGTGTTGAATTGATGAAGTCCCAGAAAATCTTAATAATCCCATTTAAAGTACCTACTGGGACTTTCTGGGATTAAATGGAATATTTATCCCAGAAAGTAACATAAAATCCCACTTATATTTTAAGCAGAATTGTTTGAGACTTTCTGGGATTTTCCAGTTCCAGATAGTGACAGAATATACCAATTGTTCCAACTTTTGGGATTTAATGGAATTCCATTAAATACCATGTAAAGTGAAGTACCACAAAATCCCAGGAAGTTCTATTCAAGCAGAATTGGAACTGGACTGAGACTTTCTAGAACATTCTAGAACATACCAATTATTTGGGATTATAACATTCTTCTCGGCCCTGATCTGGGTCCTTACTGTTTGCAAAGGTTATCAACAGATGACAAAAGTCTTTGTTAACAGAACAGAATATATCTTTATTGACATAAAACTCAGGCCACTCATAGATAGCGTAAAGGCATAAGATACAAAAACAAAGCATATACATGATATACATAAAATACATGAGTACAAAGAGCATGAAAAAGGTGAAAATTAAAATGCGAGCAAAATCAACCCTGAAAGAGCCTTCTATAACTTACAGTAGGCAACATAATCGACTGTTGTTGCTTCATTAAGAAACAAAATAAAGCTTCACATTATTGATTATAGGCAATTCGCATGATTTGACATATCATGTGAACTGTCTATAATCAGGTTATTCCCATGAAATATTAAGCCAAGACATAGTAAGAAGTATATTATCGTACTGATTGACTCTTTTAGGCTTAGGCTGCACATGAACATTTATTCATTATAATTTCTACAAAACTTGATAACTTTACAAGCTTCCTGGTATTTGCTGAAGAAAATAGTTCTTTGAATTTTATAATGTTAGGACTTTTGTAAAAATATGATCTTAAATATTTCTTTCTGTCAGATATAAAGTGATCACAAACAAAAAGATAGTGAAATTCGTCACCGATATCATATTTGCTACATAATATGCATTTTCTGTCTTCTAAAGGTGTGTTTTCCCAGCGACCAGTTTCAACCGGAAGCCGATGATTACTTAACCTAAACTTTAACAATGAAGAACAGTGTTTCCTATTTAATTTGATTGGGTAATTTTCAAAATTTAAATCTTGCTTGAAAAGAGTATAATTCTTTCCTTTAGAGGATGAAGTTACTTTGTTATGCCACTCCTGAACATAAAGGTCTGATAGAGTTTTAGAGATTTGATTTTTGATTGATTTTGGGTTTTCTATGACTTCCTTGTTTAAAAGATCGGGACACCCTACAGATATTAGAATATGTTTAATAAAATGGATCCATTTATGTTGATGGATGCCACCATCATATTCTCCTAGTAGAAGTAAGTATAACCATTTTGATAGTTTTGTTTGTTTACCATTCACAATATTCATCCAAAAGCTAATAATACGGGTTTTTATTCTAATGTCTACTGCCTTGCAACCTAGTTAACAAGGATAGTTAAAATGATATAATTCAAAATAACAAAAGTTATCAAGCAGGATACAAAATGACAATCTAGCATGAAGCACATTTCTTTATTCGCTTAATATTTTAGAGTTATGAATTATAACAATACAATAGAACCAGAAAGATCTTTATCTATAAACTTTTTTGTCGTCTGCTGACTTTTTTTTTTTAAATTACTTTTTTCAATAAATTCTTTCAGGAACGCACTATTAGAGTGTCAATCCTTTTGGATCAAGATCAGGATCGACATTCTTCTCGTTCCAGATCTGGGTCCTTACTGTTTGCAAAGGTTATCAGCAGATGACAAAAGTCTTTGCTAACAAGGATAGTTAAAGTGATATAAGTTATCAAGCAGGATACAAAATGACAATCTTGCATGAAGCACATTTCTTTATTCGCTTAATATTCGAGTAATGAATTATAACTTAAGTTGTTATGTGAATTGCATGATGTTCACTATTAATGCACTCTATGTCTAAACTTAGTAAACATAATGTGCTCTAGGGTGTAAGGTTTTTGTTTTTACACACCTGAAGGTGCCGTCTATGTCTGCTCCCAAAATGATACTCCCACAATATATACTCCCAAGCAAAAATCCTTTTAAAATGCTAAACTATTCATTTTAAGTACATGTTTGTAGTTTGTATATATATTTTTAGTGAATATTTTGTATGTATGTATGTTTTCTTGCTTTACGTCCCAAGTCAACAGCTATGGTCATTGCGGGACGGTCAGTTCACTTAACCACACTTTTTCCTGGGCAGGCTTGAACAAGCGGTTAACCAGTAGTTTGTGCACATACTTTCGCTTGTAACTGACAAAAACCCTTCTTGAATGAATCAGCGGAAGGGAGGAGAATGACCGTAGAAATTATTTCATGATCAATCTCCACGAAAGTATGGGACCGGGCCGGGATCGAACTCGCGACCCCTGAATCTGCAGTCAGACACGCATCTGTAGCCAGACACGTTACCGACTGCACTACGCGGCTCGGTGTGAATATTTTGTTCATTTCTCTTCTATCGATTTATTATTTTACCTATCACAATTCTTGCACCTTACAGTGTGGATCCTGATCAGCTGGCCTCTCAGAAGCTAGCTGATCTGGATCTACACTCATAGGAAATAGTCATAATCAGGCAGTATCCTAAATTTCTTCTGTGTTTTTGTCGAATTTTATGTGCATATAATTCGGAGAAAATTAACAAAAATAAAAATTAAAGAAATATGATGACCTGTAAATAATGTAAAATGGCCCATACCATGCTGTACCTGGGTATAACTTGTTTTGAAAACAGTATAGATCTGAATCAGCTGGCCTGAAACCAGCTGATCAGGATACATATTGTTTTCTACTTTGGTTATAAATGCATACTACTAAGTGGAACCCTGCAAGTTGGATAGATATACACTGCTGAAGTTTCTCTTTGCCTACAATTGTTGTCTGCTGATAACCTTTGCAAACAGTTTTAGAACCAGATCAGCACCGACAAAATGTCAGACCTGATCTGAATCCAAACTGTTTGACTCTCTGATAGTGATAATGAAGGAACTATATAGTAAATTAATTTAGAAAAGACAGCAGATGACAAAATACCTAAATAATTTCCAACAAGCAGAGTAAAATAGAAATGGATGCTTGTCGAGACAAATAGGGTTACTATGTTATAATAAATGCACTTGCATAAATATAAAATTAACCTTTGTCCTGCTGAACCTAGATATATCCCGTTTTTGGAAACAACTGATCATCAAAATTTTGTCATCTGCTGATAACATTCATGAACAGTTTGGAGTCAGATCAGGACCAACAGTATGTTTGGTCCTGATATGGATCCATACAATTTGACACCTTGATTTTTTTCCTGAAATTCCTTGAAAATATTTATTTTGAAAGGAGTCAGCAGACGACAACAGAATCACTAAGTATGTTGCATGTTAAGATTTATATAAAAAATTCAATGCAGTCTGATCAGGCACTATTTTTTTTGTTCTTTGAACAAAATAATTTATTTACTAAAAGGTAATTCTAGAAGACTATCATATTTAACTCTTTCCTTATTAGCTGCTTCTCATCTGTATCTACACTGTTTGCTAAAGCTGGTATGTGATTGACAGTGTAAAACTGAAATTTAGGTGTTTATTGGGATAAGTCACCAGGTAATAGCCTCACCATGTGGTCAGAAGCCTGATATTTGTTGCCAGGGTAACAAGAACACTTCAATTTAGATGAACAAATCCAGTCATGCCCACATTCATGTTTTGAGGTCTGCTGACCATTAAAACCAAAAAGATCTTTTTTAACTAGTTGAATACTTTTTATGTCTTTTGCAAAAATTCTTTCAGGAACTCAATTAGAATGTCAAACATTTTGGATGCAGACCAGGAATGACTTTCAATTGGTTCTGATCTTGGTCCTTACTGTTTGCAAGGTTATCAGCAGACGACATTGTCTGTCTGATAAAATGTTATACACAGTAACAAGGGTCTTTCTACACATTTCTGTAGTGACATAGGTCACTGTTCTACAATATAAAATGCAAGTTGTACCTTAAATTCAAATACAATACAATAGAACCAGAAAGATCTTTTTTCTATAAACTTTTTGTCGTCTGCTGACTTTTTTTTTAAAATAACTTTTTTCAATAAATTCTTTCAGGAATACACTATTAGAGTGTCAGTCGATTTGGATCAAGATAAGGATCAACATTCTTCTCGGCCCTGATCTGGGTCCTTACTGTTTGCAAAGGTTATTAGCAGATGACAAAAGTCTTTGTTAACAGAACAGAACATATCTTTATTGACATAAAACTCACGGCCACTCATAGATAGCGTAAGAGCATAAGATAAAAAAACAAAGCATATACATGATATACATAAAATACAGTGTACAAAGAGCATGAAAAAGGTGAAAATTAAAATGCGAGCAAAATCAACCCTGAAAGAGCCTTCTATAACTAACAGTAGGCAACATAATAGACTGTTGTTGCTTCATTAAGAAACAAAATAAGGCTTCACATTATTAATTATAGACAATTCGCATGATATGACATATCATGTGAGTTGTCTATAATCAGGCAATTCCCATGAAATATTAAGCCAAGACATAGTAAGAAGTATATTATCGTAATGATTGACTCTTTTAGGGTTAGGCTGCACATGAAAGTTTATTCATTATAATTTCTACAAAACTTGATAACTTTACAAGCTTCCTGGTATTTGCTGAAGAAAATAGTTCTTCGAATTTTATATTGTTAGGACTTTTGTATAAATATAAACTTAAATATTTCTTTCTGTCAGATATAAAGTGATCACAAACAAAAAGATAGTGAAATTCGTACCCGATATCATGTTTGCTACATAATGTGCATTTTCTGTCTTCTAAAGGTATGTGTTCCCAGCGACCAGTTTCAACCGGAAGCCAATTATTACTTAACCTAAACTTAAACAATGAAGAACAGTGTTTCCTATTTAATTTGATTAGGTAATTTTCAAAATTTAAATCTTGCTTGAAAAGAGTATAATTCTTTCCTTTAGAGGATGAAGTTACTTTGTTATGCCACTCCTGAACATAAAGGTCTGATAGAGTTTTAGAGATTTGATTTTTGATTGATTTTGGGTTTTCAATGACTTCCTTGTTTTAAAGAGCGGGACGCCCAACAGATAATAGAATATGTTTAATAAAATGGATCCATTTATGTTGATGGATGCCACCGTCATATTCTCCTAGTAGAAGTAAGTATAACCATTTTGATAGTTTTGTTTGTTTACCATTCACAATATTCATCCAAAAGCTAATAATACGGGTTTTTATTCTAATGTCTACTGCCTTGCAACCTATTTAACAAGGATAGTTAAAATGATGTAATTCAAAATAACATAAGTTATGAAGCAGGATACAAAATGACAATCTAGCATGAAGCACATTTCTTTATTCGCTTAATATTTTCGCGGTATGTATTATACAATACAATAGAATTAGAAAGATCTTTTTCTTTTAACTTTTTTGTCGTCTGCTGACTTTTTTTTTTTAAATTACTTTTTTCAATAAATTCTTTCAGGAACGCACTATTAGAGTGTCAATCCTTTTGGATCAAGATCAGGATCGACATTCTTCTCGTTCCAGATCTGGGTCCTTACTGTTTGCAAAGGTTATCAGCAGATGACAAAAGTCTTTGCTAACAAGGATAGTTAAAGTGATATAAGTTATCAAGCAGGATACAAAATGACAATCTTGCATGAAGCACATTTCTTTATTCGCTTAATATTCGAGTAATGAATCATAACTAAAGTTATTATGTGAATTGCATGATGTTCACTATTAATGCACTCTATGTCTAAACTTAGTAAACATAATGTGCACTAGGGTGTAAGGTTTTTGTTTTTACACACCTGAAGGTGCCGTCTATGTCTGCTCCCAAAATGATACTCCCACAATATCTACTTCCAAGCAAAAATCCTTTTAAAATGCTAAACTATTCATTTTAAGTACATGTTTGTAGTTTGTATATACTTTTAGTGAATATTTTGTTCATTTCTCTTCTATCGATTTATTATTTTACCTATGACAATTCTTGTACCTTACAGTGTGGATCCTGATCAGCTGGCCTCTCAGAAGCTAGCTGATCTGGATCTACACTCATAGGGAATAGTCATAATTAGGCAGTATCCAAAATTTCTTCTGATGTGTTTTTGTCGAATTTTATGCGCATAAAATTACAGAAATATGATGACCTGTAAATAATGTAAAATGGCCCATACCATGCTGTACCTAGGTTTAACTTGTTTTGAAAACAGTATAGATCTGAATCAGCTGGCCTGAAACCAGCTGATCAGGATACATATTGTTTTCTACTCTGCTTGTAAATGCATACTGCTAAGTGGAACCCTGCAAGTTGGTTAGATATACACTGCTGAAGTTTCTCTTTGCCTGCAATTGTTGTCTGCTGATAACCTTTGCAAACAGTTTTAGAACCAGATCAGGACTGACAAAATGCCAGACCTGATCTGAATCCAAACTGTTTGACTCTCTGATAGTGATAATGAAGGGACTATATAGTAAATTAATTTAGAAAAGACAGCAGATGACAAAATACCTAAATAATTTCCAACAAACAGAGTAAAATAGAAATGGATGCTTGTCGAGATAAATAGGGTTACTATGTTATAATAAATGTACTTGCATAAATATCAAATTAACCTTTGTCCTGCTGAACCTAGATATCCGGTTTTGGAAACAACTGATCAGGATCCACAGTTTTGCATTCAGTTTACGGTCTTGCCAAAATTTAGCTATATTTGCTCAGCAGTACAGGGTTAAACAATTTAAATTTGATAGTTTGTGTAGAATTGTTTTTTTTTGTGTGTGTGTACATATTCTTTATTTTGAGGGCCTCATGGAAGATAAGTTGTACCACTAAATGTTGTCACCCTCTTTAAATAAAGACTTTACTTACTTACTTGCTTACTTACCAATATACTCCTGAAAGACCTATTCCATCATTACAATTGATTTCTCCAATTTTTTTTTTTTTTTGATTTGATTTGATTCTTTACGCCCCAGTCAATAATTTTTCAGTTATGGCGGGATGGGTCTACCTGGATTGCACAAGTACTAATGCAAGGATTAAAGTGTCCAAATTAAATGATAGCGCTTCAATCATAACCCTTGATTGAAGTAACTCTAATGAATTTTTCAGGAATACCAGACTGTCAAACCATTTTGGATCCAGATCAGACCCAGCAAAGTCATTTTGATGTTCCTGGTCTGGTTACAACCAGTTTACAAACTGTTACTAGCAGATAGAGGGTTAACATGATGACCATTGTCATAATTTTCTCTAATGAATTTTCAGGAATACCATCAGAGTGGCACACAGTTTGGATTCTGATCAGGCCTACCGTTTTGACAGTCTTTATCCAGATCCAAACTGTTTTCAAATTGTCCCTAGCAGGTAAAAAGGTTAATACGATGCATACTGGGGATCGGAGATTGCTGAAACGGGCATGGACATCCGCCCGGTCTTGCTAGTTGCCATAGTAGACATCATGGGAATAGACATTTTGGCACAGTAGACATTTCAGGAACAAACATTTTGGGGGACATAATAGCACTAACCCAGTTAATACATACTTCCACAAAGAATGGCTTGTAAATTTTCAATAATTCCTCCCCAGTCACAAATTGAATTTCCAATTGAATGCATCCATCTCCAGTTGGGATTATAATTACACTCAAATATTAAAAGTATGTAATGTTAGGAAACAGTGCAGAACCTGATCAGAGGTCACATTATGTCATATCTGATCTGGTTATGTACTGTTTGCCAATGTCCCCTAAAATGATGGATACACCCTTGTCCTGCTGAAACCGGATATGTCATCTTTAGAAAAGAGAGTAAATCCAGAATCAGCTGGCTAAACCTAGTGAACACATCTGTGGACATGAGATCTAGATCTGACTGCTTTCCAGACAGCATAAGATTCCACTGGAAAACAGAAGTGAATGTGCCATATTCATATTTATGCAGCAGAACAAGGGTTAAGGCACTGATCAGCAGAGGACAACAAAAGCTTGTAAAACTATCCGCATGCAAACATTCATGACCTGACCTCATGGTGTGCTGTCAATTGAAAATGCACATGCTAAGTTTAGTGTTCAGAAGGGCCTCTTGTCTTGACACACAAATGACAGACACACCATTCACATCTTGCAGACATATTTGAAGGCAATATTAAATGTATAGCTCAGTTTTAGCACTTAATAGCCAGGTGACTTAATATGTCCAATTCCAAATCCACTATTTGGCCTCCAGATGAAAGTGCTTATAAGAAAATATTTTTCAAATTGTTATTTCAAAACCAAATCCAGGAGTGCAGTGGCTCAGTGGTAGAGTGCTTGACTCGAGACAGATGGCCCACGAGTTAGAGCATCACCGGCATCACTGCGTTGTGTCCTTGAGCAGGACACATTAATCCTAGCTTAGTCCTGGTCCTGGAAGACCCATCCCTTTATAGCTGAAAGATTGTTCATGGGATGTAAAGAATCACATAAAATAAAACAACCAGAATAGATATTCTGGATGTTTAGATAAAAACTCTCATTTGGTGATATAGAGGCTTTTAAAGGGCTATTGAGCGGTTAACCTATACCTGTGTACTATATGACTAAATTCCCAGTATGGCACCTGTCCTTGATTTGGCTGCAGGCAGTCTCTTATCCATTATAGAAAATTGCTAATACACTTTAGGTATCCAGTTGAATGTGCTTAAAAATCATATCAAAAAACAATTTTCTTGATGCTCAAAAGAGCCGTCTCAATGAGACGGTTCTTTTGAGCACCCAAAACAAAGTTCAAATGATTGAAAAATTGCATATGTTCTCACAATTTTGTCAATAAAAGTTCACTTATCTGGACTTATGTTAGACCAAACTCCATGTACATATAAACTCATCTATTTCAATATTTAAAAGTTATACAGCTTAAAATTATGCATTTTATTAAAACAGATGACATTTGATTATTTCTTCAGTCTTTTCTATTTAACCCTTAAAGCACCAATCACGACTGCAGCAGATGACAAATATGGTGACAACTTTCCTAATTTTTGAAAAAAAATAAGGTATGATATTTCATGAGAATCGTCTGCCAGCAGACTATTCTCATGAAACGTCGTGCCTTATTTGTTTTTTTATTCTTTGAAAAAGCAGCAAAATTTGCAATTGTCGTCTGCTGCAATTTGTATGTGGCACTTTATGAGTTAACTTTTTTGCCTATTATTGTTGTCTGCTGATTACTTCTGCAAAATCTAGAGGCGGCCACTGGCCCCCTTTAAGTGGCCCCCTTTTGTATCAAATGGCCCCTTGCTAAAGGTAGAGTTGGCCATCATCAACATCATGCAAATGGGCAAATATTAGACAGTGTTTTTCCATCTGATTTCACATGAAAATGACCACTGAAAATTTAATGGATTTGTTAACACTGAAGTCGGTCCTAATCTGGATCCAAAGTGTTTGATTATGGATGATTTGTTTCTTCAACCAGTCAATAATTTTTCAGTCATGTCGGGATGGGTCTTCTGTGTTGAACCAGTACCAATCAGTCTCAGGTTAAAGTGTCTTGTACCACTCCTGATTTCCTGCTGACATTGAAGCTGCCCATCACTGGCCATCATTCGACAAGCCAATCAGTTTGTCAGAACTTGTTCCTTATTTATCACATCCAGAAATGATGGGTTAGGGATTCAATATTGGAATAGAGTCCTAATGGCCAAGAGGGATGTTATATGTTCAACTCTTGCTGAGACCATACTGAGTAGTTAAAATTTGGCTCAGTGAGTAACAAATCTGTACTCTTATCAAACATTAAAATGAAAGAGGTATAATTCCCTTGAATCACATCAGATATTGCTGTAAGTTGGTGACTGTGGTCTATGGACTCCTTAGAACTGGACTTTCTCTGAGACCAAACTATCTTATCTGTGAGATGCTGTTCACCCTGAAAAAATTATTGCACAAACCAATATGACATATTGTTATATAACTGGAGAGAATCCCATCTCCTGATTCGGTGCCATGATTAACCGAAATCAACAGATATCACCGAAATCACCAGAAAATCACCGAAATCACGAGATAAAAGTAAGAAATCACCTTTTTATAGTTTACTTAATGCAAAAATATGATAAGAATTAGTATAATATGCTTATTTCTAGTCTGTTTTTAAAAATATGTTGATAAAAAAAATCACTTTCAAATTGCTATAATGTGTTGCTATATTTTTTATTGAAATATTTATTTGCTGGCACATTAAAATATAAGCCTTTTGTAAACATATCAATTATTCTACTATCATTTATATCATATAAAGGCATAAAATTAACATTAAAATGGATATTTCCTTTTTTCTGGTGATTTCTGAATACCTTGAATTGGAAATTGAAATGTACATTTTTTTTTCATATTTTAATCAAAGTAGAAATAAGCTTATTATTCAAGTTGTTATCCAGCTGATCAGGATGCATATTGTTTTCTACTCTGCTTGTAAATGCATACTATTAAGTGGAACCCTGCAAGTTGGTTAGATATACACTGCTGAAGTTACTCTTTGCCTGAAATTGTTGTCTGCTGATAACCTTTGCAAACGGTTTAAGAACCAGATCAGGACTGACAAAATGTCAGACCTGATCTGGGTCCAAACTGTATGACTCTCCGATGGTGATCATGAAGGAACTATATAGTAAATTCATTTAGAAAAGACAGCAGATGACAAAATACCTAAACATTTGCCTGGTCCTGAAGTCAGCTGATCAGGATGTATATTGTTTTCTACTCTGCTTGTAAATGCATACAAATAAGTGGTATAATGCCTTCAATGTTGGCTCCCGGTACCGTTAGTTTAACAGGTAACAGGGTCCAGGGCGACAACGGTAAACATTGCACTTACTGTACCCTGCAAGTTGGTTTGATATACACTGCTGAAGTTACTCTTTGCCTGCAATTGTTGTCTGCTGATAACCTTTGCAAACAGTTTTAGAGCCAGATCAGGACCGACAAAATGTCAGACCTGATCTGGGTCCAAACTGTATGACTCTCTGATGGTGATCATTAAGGAACTATATAGTAAATTCATTTAGAAAAGACAGCAGATGACAAAATACCTAAACATTTGCCTGGTCCTGAAGTCAGCTGATCAGGATGTATATTGTTTTCTACTCTGCTTGTAAATGCATACAAATAAGTGGTATAATGCCTTCAATGTTTGCTCAGGTACCGTTAGTTTAACAGATAACAGGGCCCAGGGCGACGGCGGTAAACATTGCGCTTACCGTACCCTGCAAGTTGGTTAGATATATTCTGCTAAAGTTACTCTTTGCCTGCAATTGTTGTCTGCTGATAACCTTTGCAAACAGTTTAAGCCAGATCAGGACCGACAAAATGTCAGACCTGATCTGGATCCAAACTGTTTGACTCTCTGATGGTGATCTATATGGTAATCTATATAGTAAATTAATTTAGAAAAGACAGCAGATGACAAAATACCTAAACATTTTCCTGGTCCTGAAGCCAGCTGATCAGGATGTATATTGTTTTCTACTTTGATTGCAAAGGCATACAAATAAGTGGTACCCTGCAAGTTGGTTAAATAAACACTGCTGAAGTTACTCTGCCTGCAATTGTTGTCTGCTGATAACCTTTGCAAACAGTTTTGGAACCAAATCAGGACCAACAAATTATTGGGCCAGATCTAAATCCAAACTGTTTGACTCTCTGAGAACTATATAGTAAATTAATTTTAAAAAAGACAGCAGATGACAAAAATATCAAAAAATTTCCAGCAAGCAGAGTAAAATAGAAACGGATGCTTGTCAAGATAAATAGGGTTACTATATTATAATAAATGCACTTGTGTAAATATCAAATTAACCCTTGTCCTGCTGAACCTAGATATATCCTGTTTTTGGAAACACTAACAGTGTGGAAACTGATCAGCTGATCGGGATCCACAGTTTTGCATTCAGTTTACGGTCTTGCCAAAATTTAGCTATATTTGCTCAGCAGTACAGGGTTAAACAATTTAATTTGATAGTTTGAGTAGAATTGTTGTTTTTTTTGTTTGTTTGTTTTTTATGTGTGTAAATATTATTTATTTTGAGGGCCTCATGGAAGATTAGTTGTACTACTAAATGTTGTCACCCTCTTTAAATAAAGACTTTACTTACTTACTTACTTACTTACTTACTTACTTACTTACTTACTTACTTACTTACTTACTTACTTACTATCCAATTATGGCATTAAATTAATAATAAAATTGTGATTTCCTATTTTTATCTGGTGATTTCGGTGAATTCACTGTGCACTGAATTTGAAAGTGAAATCATAACATTTTTTTCATTTCTTTTTAAAATCAAAGTAGAAATAAGCTTTTTATACTAATTCTTATTATATTATGACATTAAACTAACAATAAAATGGTAGTTTTTTCTTATTTTTATCTGGTGATTTCTTGGTGATTTCTGCTGATTTCGGTTAATCATCGGACCCTCCTGATTGGCTCAATTTGTCTTCATAAATCTCTGTCTACCTGAAAACCGGTCTAAACTGGCCTACAAGTAAATATTGCATGAAAACCAGCTCAAACTAGTTTCCAGAAGTTAATATTTTGACACTAATATCACCATCTGTAGAGCTAAAAATAGCATGATTAATATAAAACTAACATGTGCTGCATGAAATTGACATGATTTGCTGTTTCACATCCCAGACTTTCATGATCTTTTTGAAAACAGTTTTGTATTATCTTGTTTGTTAATTTATCTTTGTTTTGAAAAAACAAAAAGTATAAAAAAAAAAGTTTTATATTAATTAAATTTTACGTTCCACACTCAGAGAATTAGTATCCTTTTCAACATGCAAAATACTATGTTTAAATATTTTGATAACAGTTGATAAAACTTATGAGAAAGTCCTTAGGCTGAAGGTTGAACATAACTTAAACAACAAAACAAAAAGTAGAAAAGTTTCATTCTTAGTTGAAACGCCATACAACAAAACAGTTATTGACTTCAACTTCGGTAGACATAAGGATTATCTACCCTGTTTCATTCCCTTTAATTTGATATGCAACATAACTAATTCACACCGGGTAGGCGGCAACATCGAACGCTGAACATAATCGAGGAACTGCGATCAATACATGTATGTACAGCTGCTGTTATAAATAAGTCAGTTTATCTGGGTTTTTTTTTATAATTTATAGCAGTATTTTAATAAAATTGGTTTCGCCTATCTATTCTGAAATGAATCATGATTTGTTCTATGCAGGTGTTGTTTCTGATAAACAAGTAAAATGAACTTACAGTCGGCCGATCGCAGACAATGGGTTCTTAGCTTTCTTTCATATGAGCTCCGTCACAAGAAAACCTTTTTTTTAGATGTGTCTGGTGATGTCCAAACGGACCTTGGAAGGAGTACAACTACCCTGCCGTATATATTGTAGAACTGGCAGGCTCATCGTGTGGCCCGTTAGCTATGTGGTCAGAGTATTTGCACGGTCTTTGATAGGTCCCGGGTTCGAGTCCCCATCTGGTCATATGCTTTTTCTTCACATGTGTCATCTACACACCCCCCCATATTGACCCGTCCTGAACTTGAACCCAGGACCCTCTCAGAATGTGGGTGTATGTTTACCACTGAACTGTCGGGCCACACAGTAGGCATGTGACATAGGGTTTGATCCTGAGCCTTCCAGGTCCGATTTGAGTTTATGGATCAATATAAAACAGAAAACATACTTATAAAGCTCGGATATATATATATCGGACAAAAGCAAACAAAAAATTGCTCATTGATTGCCAAAAACATTGATTGCTATCGATAACCGATTGCCATTAATGAAGTTTTCGATTGCCTTAGTATCATTACCATCATCCTTTAAAACAGATACTGCGCTTTTCACTTATTAGATAGAAATTATTGAATACACACAGGATATCCACCAATAATTTAATTTTACCCTTCTGTTTCTGAAAGATCGAAATACGACAATGAATGCGAAAAAATATACATATTTTTCAGTATTAAGTTGAAATAAGTAATGATCAGAAATAAAATGTTATTTTTCAGCCAACTCTCACACATTTTTTGGACAAATATAACACCAAGCACATTTCTTTGATCTTACCTAAAACTGATATCATGCTTACTTTTACTGAAACCTGAGCATTCAAATGAAAAAAATAAAATATTAAACTTACCCAAAACGGCGGCTGTAAAATATAAATATTGATCAGAGTTCCTCGGTTGTATTCTTGTTGCGCCTACCCAGTGTGTAATTTCAGAAAAGAAAAAAATGATCTTTTGACCACACCCCAGGGGTCAAGGGTGTGTGTTGGCACAAAATATTAGCTAGCATGTTATTGTATGCTTCATTCCCTTAAATTTAATATGCAACATGACTATATTCTGAAAAAAAATTGATTTTATATTTATAAGCCTATGACATAATGTGAGGTGATGCTACATACCAAATATCAAGGCTCTAAGCCTTGTAGTTTCAGACAAGAAGATTTTTTCAAGTTTTCCTTATTAAAGCCTATGTAAAAAAGTAAATCATGTGACCACTGAGGCGGGAACATTTTTGGCCCCAGGAGTATAACTTGTAAAAAGCTGGTAGAGGTCTACTAGGTTATACTTCATATCAAATATCAAGGCTCTATGATTTGTGGTTTCATACAAGAAGATTTTTTCATGTTTTCCATAAGCCTGTGTAAAACATGTGGCCCCTTGGGACAGGACCATTTTTGGCCCCAGGGTCATAATTTGAACAAACTTGGTGGACCTGGATCATAGTTTGAACAAACTTGGTAGAGGTCCACTAGTCTTGGTGATGCTACATACCAAATATCAAAGCTCTATGCCTTGTGGTTTTAGACAAGAAGATTTTTTTATGTTTTCCCTATATAAGCCTATGTATCACATGTAACCCCAGGGACAGGCCCATTTATGACCCATGGGCATAATGGGCATAATTTGAACAAGCTTGATAGAGGTCACTTAGATGATGCACATACCAAATATCAAATCTATATGGCTTGTGGTTTCAGACAAGAACATTTTTAAATTTTTCATCTTGAAAATCTATTTTTAGCCTGTGTTGACCAAAATCATTTGAACAATTATCAAAGAGGGCTATATAAAGATCATTCCTGCCAAGTTTGGCCAAAATCCAGCTAGTAGTTTAGGAAATGTCCTTTGATGCAAATGTTGACCACAGACGACGACTGACTTCCAACGATCACAATAGCTCATCAAGTGCTTTGAAGCAGGATTTCTGTGTAGTTTGGTGAAATACCACCAAGTGGTACAGAAGACATTATTTAAAGGAAATTGTTGACGGACGACGGACATCCTATGATCACAATAGCTCACCTTGAGCCTATACAATTGACTAGTAGTACTTAGTACATAACAATTGGTGACTTGCAGTGCTCTGGAAGAATGTGGGTGGGGGATTTGTGTTAAACACATCTGTTTTACTTATTTAGATAATTGTACAGCTACCTAGATTCTGGGTCAGTCTCTCAATGTATTGCAGTAATCTCATCAGCGCAAAAATATTTACTGTTCATACTAAGGTCAAAATCTTACCTCATTTATCACCATTCAGCATGTTCAGCTGAGGGACCAAACTGCCTGCGGTGTCCCTCTTGTCAGTGAAGTATGTGTTCATCATAGAAGCCTCTACAGCCTCCTGGCTACTGATAGCCATACTTATCCTGCAATTCTGGAATGACTTGGACTGCTGGATGGCAGCTGTTGCATGTTGATGCTCTGAAGAACATTTAAATATAAACAAAGTCCTGCTGAGTCTGGATTTATCCTTTTTTCAAATACATGTACTGTCAATTAAGATCAGCTGGTGTCTGTGGAGCTATCCGAGCAAAATCCTTACTGTTTTTCAGTCTGAAAATATACAAGGCCCTATATTAGGTCAGGGAAAACAGTGTTCAATCTTAAGCCTTTGACCCCTTGCTGAAAAGCTAGAGTGGGCCATCTATTACATTGTATGTGGATGGGGAAATATTGAGTTATATTATCACGTGAAATCAAATGAATATCACCCAGATTTCCAAGATTGAACAGTGGAAAAGTATTATTAGGCCAAATATTCAGCTATGAAAATCTTAAATGGATCAGGGTGATTTCAAAAATAATGCATCCATTTCTATAATCAATGTTTATAGACTATCTAAAGCAGATTTATTGTTAAAATTAATTAAGATATGTAATTAATGTTTTTCTTGCATCATGCCAAGTTTCATCGCTTTAGAATGTTCCGTTCAAAAATTACATGGAAAAATGTCATCCAAATTGTCACAAGGGTAACACTTTTTTGTGACATTTTTTCCCTTACCTTCAATTCAACTGTAAATTGTATTAAACACTATTCATGTATAGTCAAATGGTGAATTGCAGTTGAAATATAGCATAAAAGCTGTAGGAAAACAATCTTTTCATTTTTTTTAAACCAGATAAATCGGAAATTTGTAACCTTTTATAAACACACCCTTTCAAATTTTTGTCATACAGAATTTCATATGATTGGAGTAAAGTGAATTGCCTCATAAAATATACAAAGTTTTATTCAAAAGGAATGCTGTTTTAATGACTAGCTGTCTTTAAGCTTTCTAAAGGAACCAACTTGCCTATAAAACAACAAGTATGATTTTATGTAGCCAGTACTGAATAAAACCACCCAGATATGTCACAAGTGTAACATTTAAAGTTTCAACCATCAGCATTTCATTTTGTTTTGCATTTCATAGCTTTTTTGCTGTTTTTCTGGTCAAGGGAGCCCCCAAAAAACATTATGAGGAATTGTGGTGAAATCCTTAAGCTGCTGACTTTGTGGCATGATTTTAACTGATGTCACAAGTGTAACACATTTAAGGAATATGTGATAAATGCATATACATGGCAAATCTTAAATGAAATATTACTTATTTGGTCTTTTTAATAATTCTTGAATGCATAAATATAATTTAAACACAACAAAAAGTCAACAACTTCACCAAATGTGTAGTCAATACTAGTTACGGTCCAGCAGGAATGATACTTCCTCAAGCCCATATACTAGTTTCATTATGAAGCTGGCCATCCTTGAGCTACATTCTGGGATAGGAATCATGCTAAATTCAACACTGAAGAAATCAGACAATCTTAAACCAGACTATAACTTGATTTAGACAGGTATACTTTAAAATGTGATTTGTGTCACAAGTGTAACATATATTATGGATTGAATTCATCTCACCTTTTCCTGTGTTTGGTCAAAGGATGATCTATTCAACAATTAATTTGATATATTTTGGGATTTAGGGTAGTTATTCACTCTTTCGATACAAAGAAAACACAAAATGGTGTAAACAAAAAGGATAAAATTTTGCACTCACAAGGAGGGAAAGGTATTTTTTCACAATTCAAAAAATATTTACAGGAATTTATTGAAAAAAACCAAAAAAGATGCTAAGTTGTACATACTATAGTAGGTTAAATAAAGTATAAGAGATAAGAAAAGACAAAAGGGTCATAATCAGTTCCTTTGTTTGCTTGTCACAAGTGTAACACAATTATTTCTTTCTATTTAAGCCTTAAATTTGTTACAGATTCTTTAGAATTGCAAAAATGGTATCAATCAAATCATTCAATTGATAATTTATCCCACAATGATTAAAGTATTAAATTTAAAGCATTGTCCTAAATTTTATTCTTAAACCAGTATTTGTTTCTGAAATTTTGATGTTCCCTGGTTAAGAGGATGTAAAAAAGATAATGATAGAGCAATTTTGAAATTTGACCCCCAATGTCACACTTCGGATGCATTTTTTTTTAAATCACCCATCAGCGGTTTCAATTGGATCAAATATTATATTTATTCAAATTAATTTGTACATGTATGGTATATACAGCTTGAAACAATAAGATAAGGAAAAAAACTCTAGAATTCCGAGAATCGGATGTGTCGCCTGGCCAAACAGAAGTCAATCAAGGCAAATTTGTCGAATTTATATTCCGGGCGAAGGGTTACTTTAGAGAAACTTATAAATGACAAAATATAAATCGTCAAAAACGCAAGAAACGCACTCTCGCGGAAACACTGCTGATATGGGTATAGGGAATAAGCGATTGCCCCCCCCCCCCCCCCTGTAAAAAGATTGGACCCCTCCCAGTGGCGTAGCTTCCTTTAGGCCATGTAGGCCGCGGTCTACACTTTTTCAGAAAGTAAAAAAATATAAACGCCAAAAATGCAATAAAATGGAGGGGGGAGGGGGTAGGGGGTGAGTAAATCAGAAAGATATTCCAAATTATCCTGATATCAGACGTCACCCATTACCCACTGTAGAAGAACTGTTGTTTGCGTTCCAGGACGAGCTGTCACGTGATGTTGCTAGCCTACCCAATAGGAAATGAACCATCGCACGAAGCTTTGCAACCTGTATAATTGCATTTTCACCATAATTGGAGTCCTTTTGACCATGCCACCGACGTCTGCAACATGCCAAAGGTAGCATGAAAAGAATTAAAAACTACTTGCGCTCAACAATGATGTCTGCCAGGCTGTCCTTCGTAGCGATGATCTACAGACACTTGATGTTGACAGGGTGATAAACATTTTTGCGTCAGACAAATTTAATGCAGAAAATTAGTTTTTTTTTCTAAGTTGGCTTGTGATTAATAGTTTTGTTGCTACCTGCATTTAGATATTGAAACTTGATGTCGCTTGTTTTTCAACATACATGTACAGTACATTGTATCTTTTATTTGGGATGATCATTACAATGTCACATGTCTTCTTGCTATGTAGGCTCCTATAAGCCTTCTAACCCTTAAAGCACCAGCCAAAAACTGCAAATGAAAGACGCGTCTGCCTAAGTCCTCTGTTGCATATATTTGCTAATATTATTGACTAATGTCAGTATTGAGGCAAACAGTGTAGACCAAGATCTGGATCTCTCACTGTTTGTCGAAGATGCTTGTAAAACAATTCAGCAGATGAGAAAGCGGACTACTTTTGTAGTGATTGGCCATTTAATGGTTAAAAGAGTATGATACCTGTCCCTGACTCCCAGTTCGATGATTTTGTTTTTTGCATTTCAGCACCGTAAGTTGATCAAACTTGATAAGCATATTAGGCCATATGGGCGATGATGGTGATAACTACCTGTAATTTCTAACAATCACATGAACGCATTTATAAGTGCGAAATAATCGCAAAATCCATATTTGGACAGTCTAGGACCGAAAATTTTTCTGGGGGAGCATGCCCCCAGACCCCCCTACCATTAGGCCTACACATTCATTGAAGCCAAGCTACGCCCCTGCCTCCCCTTGGAAAAAATGATAGACCCCCTCTGGATCCTTGGAAAATTACAATTTTCTTTAAAATAAACCATTGGACTTCTGTAAAATAAGTTGAGGACTAAACAAGAAATGTCACAAACACGTGACGAATGCCCCCAAAGGAATTGGTCTAGCATAAGACACATTTGAGGAAAGTAAGCTGTAATATAGGAGATATGCTCCAAACAGGAAAAACCTAGAAATGAGGCCAGAAGTCAATGTCAAGGTCAAAGTGACCCAAAATGGTATGCACCACTCTACCATCCCAAGAGGAATCATCACCCCAAATTTGGGATTCCTACATCAAATAATATAGGAGATATGCACCAGACTCAATGCAGTTTCTAAAAACTAGGTCAGAGGTCAAGTTCAAAGTCACAGTGACCCGATTATGGTACACGGCACTTCGTCATCTCAAGATGCATCCACTTACCAAATTTGAGATTCCTTACCCAAATAATATAAGAGATATGTTCCAGACATGATTATTCTAAAAACTAGGTTAGGTCAAGGTCACAGTGACCCGAAAATGGTAAACAATACTCTGCCATCCCAAGATGCATCCACATCCTAGGATTTAGGCTCCGGCCGCAATAATTCTTAAAACTAGGTCAGAGGGCAAGGTCACAGTGACCCGAAAATGATATGTGACACTCTGTCATCCCAAGATACATTTACACACCAAATCTGGAATTCCTATCTCTAAGAATATAGGAGATATGCACCAGACTCATTGCAGTTTCTAGAAACTAGGTCAGAGGTCAAGTTCAAGGTCACAGTGACCCAATTATGGTACGGGACACTTTGTCATCCCAAGATGCATCCTCACACCAAATTTGAGATTCCTGCCTTAAATAATATGAGATATGCTCCGGACACGATTATTCCAAAAACTAGGTCAGAGGTCAAGATCAAGGTCACAGTGACCCGAAAATGGTACGCGGCACTCCACAATCCCAAGATGTATCCACATACCAAATTTAGAATTCCTACCTCAAAGAATGTAGGAGATAGGCTCAGGACATAATAATTCTTAAAACTAGGTCAGAGGTCAAGGTCATAGTGACCTGAAAATGGTATGTGACACTCTGTCATCCTAAGATGCATTTACATACCAAATTTGGAATTCCTATCTAAAAGAATATAGGAGATATGCACCAGACTCAATGCAGTTTCTAGAAACTAAATCAGAGGTCAAGTTCAAGGTCACAGTGACCCAATTATAGTACGCAACACTTTGTCATCCCAAGATGCATCCACACACCAAATTTGAAATTCCTACCTCAAATAATGTAAGGGATATGCTCCGGACACGATTATTCTAAAAACTAGGTCAGAGGTCAAGGTCACAGTGACCCAAAAATGGTATGCGACACTCCGCCATCCCAAGATGTATCCACATACCAAATTTGGAATCCCTACCTCAAAGAATCTAGGAGATATGCGCCGGACACGAAGCGGGACGGACGGACTGTGCAATTACTATATGCCTCCCAAAGTTCCTTTGGGGGCATAAAAAACCCAAAGAAAAACGTTGTCTAAGTTTTTTTATCTTTTTATGACAGATAAACCTGGACGCCCCACCTGACGAAAATTCCTGGATCCCCACATGTAGGCCTATTGATACAAATCTTGAGATTATGCTCGAATTCCTTATAACAATAGCTGGGAACTTTTCTTGAAATGGATAGCTTTTATGACAGGCTGCATATTGTACCAAAGGCATTGAGTGTTCTACTGTTGTTCAAGCTCCTAAGACATTAGAGATCACATCAAAATGATCGCAAACCGATAGCCGTTCACCCCACCCACATCCAAGTTTTTCAATAATTTGTGAATAATCGGTGAAATTATAATTAAATTAATCATGGTGGGACAAAAGACAATGTTTTTCCTTCGAATTAAGCGCAGACTTGTGAAAAAATCAGAGAATTTGAATGAATGCAGCACGTTTTTCATCATTTTCCTGTTACCCGTAATGTAAAAATTCACTGTCCAATTCACCTCGGTACATTTGTTTATGTGCCGCTAAGGCTGTGACATCACGGCGGTCCCGAGAATGCAGCATCATTTCTTCTGGTTGTGAGGTTCTATCGACTAGTGGTAGGAATCGGCTAGATTTTTATAATCGATCATTGAAAATAACAAGTGACCAATGATCAATCATTAATCGACTAAAATAAAATACATTTTATATATGGTACATATCATGCCAGGTATGTCTAAGATGCCTTACGGGGTCAAGTTGATTGACCAGACATGTTAGGTGTTCAGAGTGTGTACCAAAAAATTAATTTTCTCAACCAAAACATATGTTGTGGGTACTCAAAAGAACCATCTCAATAAGACGGTTCTTTTGAGCACCCAAAACATATGTTCAAACTGATGGATTAGTATATATTTACAATTTTACACTCAAAACTTTTGTTTATTTAAACCTATGTACATTATTTGAACCATATGCTGTTCATACCAGAAACTGAAAATGCAGAAAAGGGTCATATTAAATAAATACACCAAGCTAAAAATTGAAGGCCAATGAAGCAGAAGGTCTATACTGAGTAATCGATTATTGAAAAACTACCGATCAATTAATCAGTTCACTGAAAATGACCAATGATCGATAAGCTTGATAAATCGGCCTACCACTACTATCGACTGTACATATACATCTATATTGTACTGTCACAATTGACTTTAACACAACAGGCTCGGTCCCCAGTGGGCCCGTTCTATCTGTTCTGCCAATGGTTTGTCTGTACCGGCTTAAAAATTGTTATTTAAAAGGCACTGTCTCGGGGTCCGGTACCGGACCCCTAGACTACGGGGCTACGGGTCCGGTACCGGACACCGAGCCACGCCTATGAGGACTATCTCGGGTCCGGTATTTTGTGAAACAACTACTCGGCATGTCTAGGGATACGGGGATGCGTGTCCGTACCTGCACGTATATGTAGTAACTGTTATTTTACCAACAAAAACTCGTGTTGAAGTTTCACTTTGCTTCGTCCGCCATCTTTGATCATCTGTATTTACTGTCACACTATTCAAACAAGTATAAGCTTATACAAAAGATATAAGACAAGAGTGAAAAAAACATAACTAGATATAATTTGTCTTACTCTATTCCTTTTATTTTTCTTATCCTTATTTTTTTAATAAGGTCATGAATAAAGGCAATTAATGTCAGGGGGAACTTACTATCGCATCTGACAGTGAATTGGCGCAGGGTTTGATGTCCTTTAATTAGTGTTTGTTTCATGTTCTTATTATTTCTTATCAATTTATTGTTGTTATCTGTCTACTTGATTATTAACCTAAAGGTAAATACCAATTTGCACTTTCATTGAAGTAAGCAAACGGTGGTTGCAGGTGCATTGTTTAATTGCTTTCATACCGGCTAATTGGTCACATAACTGTTTGTCTGTCTGTCTGTCCGCCCATCCATCCACCACAACCACCAGTGAAACGCATGGGCCGATGGTGGTCCGAAGTTATTCAAAATAAAACAGCTTAAAACATGGGCCGATTTTGGCCCGATATAACATGCTAGCACGGGAAGTTATTCACAGCGATGAGACGGTTCTTTTGAGCACCCAAAAGCTTCAGACCAAATAAGCACACAAAATCAGACCACTGTCGAACACCAGCCAAACGCATGGGCCGATGGTGGCTCGGTAATAGTATGCTGGCACAGGACGTTATTCACAACAAAACAGCTATATATGACTATTGAGCTCTATGAAATGTGGTGCTCAAAAATTTATGATAGGGATCTAACATCAGTTGGGCGTATTCATGATAAGATGATCCAGAGGGGGGGAGGGGCTCCGGAGCCCCCCCCCCCCCTGAAAAATCATAAGAAATATAGGGTTTCTTAGCAATACTGATCAGGATCCCCTGAAAATTAAAAAGCTACTAAGCCAGCAATGTTCGGGCATCATTAGCACGCCAGTGAAGCGCCATTTATGTTCTGCTAGATTATTCCAGTCCAGTCTTTGTAGCAAACAGTGTCGATCCGGATTAAACTGCTCTCCTAAGAGCAGTCTGATCCAGGTCCACAAGGTTTGTCTGTACGGAGAAATTAGCCATTGAAGTAAGCATAAGTTGCATTTTCCTTACATAACGACCCATATGTCGTCTACTAGTTCGTTATTGAAATGCGTCTTTGAAGCAATCAATATCTCATAGGAGCAGTCTGATCCTGGTCCCAAATGTTTGTCTGTACGAGGATATTGGCCATTGACGTAAGCATGAGTTGCATTTCCCTGACATAACGACCCATAAGCCGTCCTTGTAGCAAACTCAAACTGCTATCCTAGGAGTAGCCTGAACCGGATTCGCAATGTTTGTCTGTCCGTAAGACGTCTTTGTAGCAAACAGTTTGGACACAAATCTGACTGCTCGCCTTGGAACAGTCTGATCAGGGTCCACGGCGAAATTAGCCGTTGGCGTAAGCATTTACATGTAGCAGATAACTCCAGCAGACGTAAATTTTAGATGCATTTCCGCAATTAAGTCGTTCAACCTATGTAGATCCATTTGTAACGTCTCGGTAGCAAATAGAGTGGACCGAGATCAGACTGTTATCATAGGAGCAGCCTGATCTTGTTCAACACTGTTTGTATTTATGCTAAAAAGTCATTTCCTTTTTGGACCATATCAGCTGTTTAAAAAAAAAACAAAAAAAGACTCAGAGTCTTCTTATAAAGCTATGTCCGAATGTCAAAAGATACCAGCAAGATCGACTGCCGTTGTCCCAGTAGTGAGTCTCTTTGAAAGCTACAGACTATGTACGATTATTTGACACTGCTCACTCATCTCACTAATCAGCTGCAAACAAATAGTTTAATTGGTTCCTTTAATTGAAGATAAGAAGATAATTGATTTGTTACAGGTGAGTTAAGTTCTTTTTTTACTTTACCGTTATTATTTATATACTTTTTGTATAAGCTTAATTGTTTGAATAGTGTGACGCATGGCAGTAAAGACAGATTGGTTTCCCTTTGAGGATCAAAGATGGCGGACGAAGCAAAGTGAAACTTCAACATGAGTTTTTGTTGGTAAAATAACTGTAACTACATATACGTACAGGTACGGACCGGTCACCCGTATCCCTAGACTTGTCAGTAGTTGTTTCACAAACTACCGGACCCCGAGACAGTCCTCATAGGCGTGGCTTGGGGTCCGGTACCGGACCCCTAGAATCAGTGTCTAGGGGTCCGGTACCGGACCCGTAGCCCCGTAGTCTAGAGGTCCGGTACCGGACCCAGAGACAGTGCCTATTTAAAAATGTGACAATGCAAAAGTTTATGTAAGCTGTTATTGTTATTAACAGCCCTTTGACTGTATTGTCTCGCAAGTAGTCAACTCTTTCACTCAACTCAACACAAATTTATTTGCAAATCACAGTTAATCACTGGTTATTTTCTGTCTACAGAGGCAGGGCCAGGGGGTGGGGAACTTGTCAGCTTGTAGGCAAAATGAAAGTAGCTAAAAACTAATTGACAAGGCAAAATCAATTTACCTTTCATCAGCTAGTTGTCAAAGTGAGCACATTCCAGTAATACTTTTCTTGTAAATCTCACTATACCTCTGTAACTAGTAGAAAATAGAATGTCAAAAAGATTTAGTAATCAATCTGCCATCTTAGTTTTTTTAACTACCCAATCCGTACTCTATCTTCCTGTACACTCCCCAGGAGTTTGGTGCATTGCTATAGGCGCGACCCCCGTCATGGACCCTTGGATGCATGAAAGACACTGTGTAGTCGGAATTGGTACATTAATTAAGATCTGTGAAATTGATCTGCTTTAGACCAGGATCTTTCTATAGGATACACACAGGGTTGTAGAAAAGACCCAAATTTCTTGATGCCCAACCCATTCTATGATTCCTAAACAATCAATGAAGACCGTGATCAGATGCTACATTCTGCTGCATCTGATCCTGGTCTGCACTGTCTGTCAATGTACTACATATTAACCAGTTTATAAGATTGCAGTTATGTATGATAGGTACTACAATGGCCGTTATTAATATTATTGCTTTTATCTGCTGTTAGAACTGTTTCAACCCATAAGACGCATCCTAACATGACTGATAAATGGTTGACTGGGAAGTAATGAATCGTGCTAAACAAATAATATCAGTGCTACCTGAACAATATTTTTTGGGCCGTTCGGTGGTGCAAACTTGGTAGTGATCACCGCTGATGCAGTGCATGGCGGACGAGGGGGGGGGGGGGTGGCGGACAAGGGTTGGGGGGGGGAGGGGTCATCGAGAGAATTGTTTTATGGCCTTTAATTACTGTAAAAACTTAAATAATATGAGCTCTAAATGTATAACTGATCTCAATCATTAATAAAACTGATAATCACTCTTTGGTGAAAACCCCGCAGGGTTTTTCTCCCATTTTATTTTGTGGGGGAAAAACCCCGCGGGGGTTTTCCCCCGCGGGTTTTTTTTTATTTTGCTTGAAAGGCTTCAAATGATGAGAAAAACTTCAATTCAGCTTCTATATTGTTTTGTAAAGCAATACAATTAAAAACAAACCTTTTTATTTTTTCAAAAAACCCTGCGGGGTTTTTCCCCCACAATCTGAAATGGGAGAAAAACCCCGCGGGGAAATTAAAGGTTGGAATTAAGCCTTACCAATCATTTTCTGAAATAATTACAATCAAACAAACTTATTTCTTGAACTTATTTTGATATTTATTTTTTTGAAAAAACCCTGCGGGGTTTTTCCCCCATTTGAAAATGTGGGGGAAAAACCCCACGCAGGGTTTTAAAAACCCCGCGGGGTTTTTGACTTTGACCATTTTTCTCATTATGATGGCATATATTTTTTTAGTCATAATTATATATGTTTTGCTCCCTAATGTCTGTATTTTTGTATTTTAGTGGTTTTGAGTCTTTTGCACCACTAGAAAGATGATGTGATTTTGCCAAATTCTTGTGTGGCAAAAAAAAACTGGTGGCTGTTTAAGACAAAAATGATCATCAGAAAAAAACTACAATGTTATTTAGAAATTGTAACCTGTGACCCCTTGAATTATACAATGGACCATTCCGAGTTTATGAATCAATCCAGAAGGGCATCAATCCAGAACGAAGAATTCATAAGTGCATTAAGAGTTTTGCTAAAGCAAAGTCTTGAATAACTTGTATATGGTGAAAACCCAAATTTTGTAATTTCGTGCTGATGTCACTCACTAAAAAAAATTTACAGAAAAACAAGCAAGTTTCATTCTGAAAGCACATATGTGATGGAAAGTTTCTATGAAGTCTATTATAGTAACTAATATTGAATGGGGAAAACTCCTCCCGTGCAACATATAGTTATATTGACTCGAGTGGATATGCACCTGGGCCAATCAGAAGATGTTTATTTATAGATTATATAATAAATGTATTCGTTATATGACTGGAGAGATTGGCATGTCTCCTGATTGGCCCAAGTTTTCTTCATAAATCTCTATGTCTACCTGAAAACTTGTCTAAACTGGCCTACAAGGTGATGTAGGATAAAAACCAGCTCAAACTTATTTCCAGAAGTTATTTTTTTCTAATATTACCCTGTAGAGGGCTAAAATAGCATGATGAGTATGAACCAAACATGTGCTGCATGAAATTAGCATGATTTGCTGTTTTACTCCCCCCTCCAACAAGTAAATTGAAGACTTTAATGAATTCTAACAACAGTTTTGTTTCGTTTTGTTTGTATATTTTCTTTGTTTGAATAAACAAAGTGTAAAAAAGTGTTTTATGATTATATTTTACATTCCGCATTCAGAGAATTTATATACATTTCAAAATTCAAAATACTACATTAAAATAGTTAATAACAGTTGCTAAAACTTGTGAGAAAGTCCTTATTCTGAACAGGACTTCAGCAAAAAAGTGAAAAGTTTTCATTCATAGTTGAAACGTCATATAACAAAACAGTTATTGACTTCATTTCCGGTAGACATAAGGATTTATCTATCCTTAAAAGTGATTTTCACCTCGGCCTTGCTGCCTCTGTGAATATCACTTGTTCGGGTTGATAAGTCCTTATGTCTACCTCATTGAAGTAAAAAAAAATGTATGATAGTATGTAAGGCGTAATTACCATAATTATAATTTTAGGACGTCGCGTCTGGGAGTGAAATAACGCCATGTTTTTAAATCGATAAAACACTAGTGGTTAACAGATTTACGGGAAACGGTATGACGTCCATAACAACGTTGCTTACATAATGACAAAATTATAACGCTTTTACGCCAGAAATGAGATTTCAAAGTATTATTAATGTCATATGATAAATAGAATCTAAAATTCGTGCTCTTATATTATTGAATTTATTAAACTCGTTGCGAAAAAGAGATAAAAAAAACTAGGCAAGCCTCGCATTTTATCTCTTTTCGCCAACTCGTTTAGTAAAATCAATAAAACATGAGCACTCATGTAAGATCCTCTATATTGTAACCATAATTATCCAAACAGTTTATATTACTACAAGACTGGGAAACTGACACTGAGCTTTGACATTGGCGTATCCAGACAAATGTACATTTGGCACATGAAATCCTGACCCTGTTCCATTCCAACTGCAAAGAAACAGACAAACCTGAGCGGGTACAGTCTGTTTAGTAAATTTGTAATTCGTTGTATCGAAACATAGTATCTTAACTAAACGCAGTCAATAGTTTAATATTTTGGCAAGTAACAGTAGATAAGCAGACTGTTTGAGTCTTACGTGGTCAGAAATCATAAAAACTTACTTTCTTATGACTAGCACTCCATCACAAGAAATTCATATGAAAAAAATAACCACTCAGTGCTATTTGTAGGCGCCTTTGTATTAGCACAGCATCGCCAATGCCAATATTGAGTACATCCCCCCAAAAAAGCACCAATAATGGTGCCCACTAAACGTACCACTTTAACTGATATGTATGTCTCCGAGACGGGAGACATATTGTTTTCCCCTTGCGTCTGTCTGTCTGTCTGTCCATCCGCGCGTCACAAAATCGTGTCCGCTCTATAACTTGATAACCATAAAAGATATTTTGACGAAACTTCATACATTTGACTTGTCATGTACAAAAACCATAACTCTTGATAGTATATTTATCACATTATTCCACTAGGAACATTAGTAAAAGCAAGTTTGTGTCCCTTCTGTAAATTGAAAACTATTCAAGCTATTTGAATGATACTTCAAACAGTTGTAGAACACAATGAGACAATATGTCAAGTGTAAGAACCTGAATTTTCTTTATCATATTTTTAACTTACAAAGAACCATAGCTCTCCTTTGTTTATTGTTGGAGTTATTTCCCTTTGATCATTTGCAATGCTATATCGTCACAAAATCGAATCCTCTCTATAACTTGATAACCGTTAAATGTGTTTTGATGAAATCATACATTTGTAAAGCACAATAAGACAACGTGTAATACACAAGAACCATAACTCTTGCTTCTATATTTTTTCAAATTATTCCCCTTGGAACCCTTGTAAATGCAAGATTGTGTCCATTTTGTAAGTTGAAAACTATTCAAGCTATTTGGATAAAACTGTGGTGATAGTAGCTGTAATTTGACCAATAGTAAACCTGGTACGTTGGATTAAGTTTTACTTTTTGTGTAATGTGTTGATTTTAACAAGTTTTACCTACGTCGTTTTAGCAAAAGCAGGTCTAGTACTGGGTCCACTCTGTCCATCTGTCCGTCCGTCCGCAACAATTTTTGGGTGCCTAGTTTGTGTAATCTGTATCTCCAAAAGTTATCATTCCTTTATATTCAAATTTTGTAAAATGATTGTTCACACATTGAATAAGGGTTTCTCCTATTTTGTGCACAATTCACGATTATTTTCTCATTTTGCGGGGTATTGACCTTAGAGACATTTTTACGTCAAAAAATGTTTACATGGTGTCTGGTTTGTTTAATCTGGAACTCCAAAACATTTCATTCCTATATATTCAAACGTAGCATAATGATTGTTCACACATTGGGGATGAGCACCTCCTATTTTTCTTTACATTTGATATTTCAAGCGAAGTTGAACATAAACATTTTATTCCCATCGAAAGTGGCAGGAGGTGTCTGGATTTTGCAATGTGTAACTCAAACAGCTTCATTCTTTTATATTCAAACTTTGCATATAATGATTGTGCACACATTGATAATTTTGTGCACATTTGATATCTTTTATTATATTTTTAAGATTGATGAACTTAGACAGTATTACGTCTGCACCACCTTTGGGGTGCTTACATTGTGTAATCTGTAAAAGTAATAAGGTTGCAAAGATCAGGAATCGATACAATCAAGTACCACACCTGACCCAGGATACCAATGGGAAAGTGACAAACTCACAGAAGACACCACAAACGAGAGCCAAGAGGTCAGCCCTTTCCCAGCAGGTGACCACCAAGCACATATAAACAGACGCGCACAAAACATAGCAAACACAAGACAGAACAAAAACATAAAAGATCCACAAAAGAAGTACCGCCTTGGAACGGTCAGTAAAATATTTTACTGGAGGGCTTAAACCGGTTTAACGGCGCCAACCTCACCCTTAATTCAGATGTGGATCAAGACACATAAATATTTGGTTTGCATGAAAGACCCCTAACTTATCAATGCATCATCTCCTAAAACATATAAATCAAGATATAACAAGGTGATTAAGCAAAGATAAGGACTCAACAGTAAATTAAACTGAATACCGGAGCAAAAGAAATCCAACAGGTAAACCCCGGTGGGCCCGACAAACAGCCAAAGCATCAGGCCCCTACCATCTCATCAATAGATAAGTCTTTAAGTCTGAACCATCATAGAATCTGAAGTCCGACCCACCAGCGTGCAATTAAAGAGGAAAGCAAAGTTGCCAACCGTGATTGGGTTGACTACCAAGCATGCAGTCTGTTGCAATACATTAATGTTATAGCCAATCTTTTTATAATGGGAAATTATTTTAATGAACTGCGCTGAAAAATTATTAGAGCCAACAATCTTCTTCAACTTATACACCAAGTCACCATAGAAATCAGGTTCCGAAAGTCCTTGGCGCAAGAGAGATTTAAGTCCAACTTGGAATTTAGAAATCAAATCATAGTATCGTCTATAAAATTTTGAAAATGTTTTGTGAAGTTTATGATACCGATAGCTCAAAAGTTTATGATACCGATACCGATAACTCAAAAAGTTTATATTCCTGTTTATTCAAACCATGCATAACGAAGTCCGGCATATTGAAAATGATCACCTCCTACTTATATGCAGCTTTGATATATATGTTTTCATACTTTTTTGGATGTTGAATGTAGACATCTTTACGCCATAACACATAGATTTATGTCTGCAACACTTATAGGGTGCCTGCTTTGTATAATATATAACACCAACAGCTTTCATTCCTTTAATTAAAACCTTGCATACATACACATCTCATTGAAATTCCTTGGCATGTGTGCGGGGATCAATTAATTTACATAGTCTCCCCTTATAGATATGTCAATATACAATCAATATTTTGGCGCAGCAGGTCCAGAGCAGAGTTAAGATTTGTCTTTAATTGAAAAGAATTGTTAGCATGTCCTTTTTACACAAAAGTGATACCGTTGAATGAATGGATATAAACATTTCACTAAGCTATTTTAGTGACACCGCGTCGTGGCTAAATACAGATAAGCCATGACAGTGGCGCGATTGGTAGGCAACTAATATCTAAACAATAGAAATCAACGTACCCTTTTTGACGCTGCCGTAAAGAGCAGATAGATTGTCAAATTAATCCGTGATCCGATTAAGTCATGCGGTGTCAATCAATCAATGAAAGCGTTCAATGCACAAGCAGTAAACAGTTCAATATTATCTTAATGACAAGAAGCTTACACATTACATTATACTCATAAAATGTGAAGTCATGGAATCACGAGACCGCCTGTTCCCATAGAACAACGGCTTCGGATTATGGAGGTGACTCAGACGGGACTTTGATAAATTGTAGCAAAGCAAGAGGGTTCGAGATCTTTAAGGCGCTTGTCTGAGTCTTAATGATTCCTTAAGGGGCCATAACATGACGTTAAATACCAAAAAGGCATAGCTCTAGGTAAATCAATTTAAAATGAGAATAAGGCGTGCGTTGCCTTATGAGCCTATGTAAATCATTTCACTCCACTATGAGTGAGGTCGGTGTTATGTTAGAGGTAATGATCAATCGATCTTAATAGTGGACCAATAGATGATGGCATAAACATTAAGACATAATAGTTTCAGAATATAGAGTTTTTTTTATTATTATTTCTCTTTAGAAGCTTATGTTAATCAAGTGACATCATCACATAGTGGCCCTTTTGGAGGCCATTTGGGACGAGCCATAACAAAGTGAACAACCTTTTTAGAGGTTCAACTTTGGATTACTTGACTGTGCTTTTTGTTTTTTTCATATCAGACAAGCTAAGATAAGCAGTTTGTATCTAGAATAATGTTTAAACGTTTTCACAACATATGGTATATGTCGTGGGTTGGTCTGTTATTGTGAATATTTTGTGGTCATACTCATTTAGGGGATAACTGTATTCAAAATTTTCATTTGGGGAGGTATATCGTGGGATATACAGCCGGAAATTTAGTTTAGTAAATCGTGATTTCCGAACGTATATCCGACGATATACCTCCCAAAATGAAAATTTTGAATAAAGTTATCCTCATTCTAGTGCGCTTCTGCAGTTTGAGCTCAATTTGAGCGTTGCAAGCCCCATAAAGCCGCATGTCGTGCAACGAAATGTGACGTAATTAATGACGTCAAACCATTTCCGACAGTATATCGCAGGAAGTTATCCAATCAGAAGTGGCGTTACAAAAGCAAGTGCATTAGAATAACTTTTTGATATACAAATCTTCTCAGACATCAGCAGTTTCTGACATGATATTTTAAGCTTCCCCTATACCCCCCTCCTGGTGGCCCACTATCCAATGATCATTCCTGTGAACTTTTGTGAAAGTCCACCAAGTAATTTAGGATATGTTGTTTAAAGCAAGATTTTGATTGACAGACAATGGACGGACGGACGTTGACGATTGACATCAAAGAGACACAAAAGCTTATCTTAAGCCCTTAACTTTCCATATTCATCTGGGATTTGGACATTCTAGTCTCTTCTGTACCTCCAGTGTAAGAGTGAGATTCGTGATGCATGTCGTGACTATACTGGACTCTCTCTCTCTTGTGTGTTTCTTGGTATCCTTTCTTAATTGGCAATCATCTTGCTTTAATAGGAAAAGAGGGCTGGTTATTTTAGCTTTACTCAAATTGTGTTGTGGCTGTCTGATTTCTGTGCCTTTTCCTCACGGTGCAGTGGATTGGTCTGCATTTCCTAGTCATACTCACTTATTTTCTGGACTCAAAGTGATATAGTGGAGCAGATAGGTAAAGAATAATGCAGTTTATGATGCCAGCATGCAATTTGGCATGAAAGTTCCATATATACTTTTTTTTATAAAAGAACTTTAGTAACTTCAATTTTCGACAATGACGTCCATTTTAAATCCAATATGGCCGCCAACATAAAATGAACATATGCTATATAGATTACATATGCTATTTGGGGTCCAATTGTGTGGCTGTAATTAAAAACGGACATCACACGCACAGAAAATACGCAGAGAAATAATAACTAGACAGAATAGACAGAGCTGAAATTTCAAAATTGGCGGTCATTTTAAAACGATTGCCCTGGGTGTCCTAATATAACTGGAAGTGGTGGTTAGAAAATTTGGTCGCCAATCTCAACATAACACTCCTACATGCGGAAGTTAGTTAACAAAGCAGTCACTCTGCAGTATTAACTTCAATAAGGAAACACCATGTGGGTCCGCAATAAGTATATTCAGCAGCTGTTAACATACAGATCACAGATACAGTTACACATAACCATACTTGGTTAAGCTCAAACGATAGCATTTGCATATTTCACGTCAATCACTCTTGCAACAGCATTTTGTCAGCTGTTGACAACTTTGGGCAGTTGGGGCAAGTTAAGTGCGCACAATTTCCAACAAACCACCCTTCTTGACCATGCTCCATTTCTGATGGCTAACAGTTTCCATTTGGCATACCAACTCCTGTCCCCATATGCGCCCGTCCTGATATGCAGCTTGCTTAACATTTTTTTATCAAAGCTTCATGTGTCAGTGGAATTAAATAATATTATGATCTAAGTTTCCTTGTGGAAGATATAATTATTCTCCATTAACAGCCACAAATTGACTGGATTTGTCGTACACTGCAATGACAAACATTTCCAACAAAAATCAATCCTGATCACTAATTCCAAGTGGATAATGACGTAACTTGGCAACTACCTCTGTAATTTGTGAACAAATAGTCCATGTTTGTCATGTTGTCTTCTTGCCTTTACCGCGAAAAGATAAGACTACGTCACAACCAGTTAAATGATAAAATTCCACTACACCGCTGAGAGCCATCAGAATGACAGATGTGATGAATAAAAATCCATCTAAGATACTTGACTTGTACAAACCCAATCGTAAAATTCCAACGTGCTTACAATTGAATAAACACTCACTGATATTACTAAAATGTCAGTGCCATTTGCTTTGCTATTATTGATTGTCTCCTTATGCAGAGTTTCTAGCATGAACAAGCAGTCCGGTGTCTGCTTCCTTGAAATACACATGAATTCTCTGTACTCATATCTTGGTTACAAAGCATGGTTTCCTCTCATGTGGTAACTGTTATATTTATAAATTACTCTGTGGCTTTTTCTCTCAGGAACAAAAATAACTCATGTTCCTACTATCTCTTAGACAACTTTGCCATTCTGAGGGAATTTTACCAGAAGCGGGTGCCCTGCATCTAGCTCAAAAACCTATTTTAGATATTGATTTTGCCTTAAAACAGCAAGATCTGTAAACATTGAAACAAATATATGTCTGTTGAAGTACTTTGAAGCATATAATAACCTCACCACTTGGAATAGTAAGTGAGTATGATCAGGAAATACCACAATCACAAACTGCAGACAACCCCGTGGCATCGCGAGGAAGAGCCGCTCAACCATCACGAGACACCAGGAAGACATATTAAGCAAAGCAATCAGCTCTCTCTTCCCCATCAAGATGATTGCAATACTAGAATGGATATAAAGTAACGTACAACAAAACATAGAACAATTACAGACTCCCACAATGGGAATGACAATAAACAAAAAGTCAACAACAACAGAACCACCGCCTTAGAACGGACAGCAGCCTAAGCCACCGGGGGGCTTAAATGCATTTTACTGGTACCAAATCTTCGCCCTAGATTCTGCCGTTGTTGAAGTACAAGAAATGTTCAGCTCGCATGGAGGCCATCTAACTAATGCAATGTATCATCATGGAAGTTTGTCTTGCAGTGTTGCTTTATAGTCAAGAATTGGAAAAAGGTGAGACTTCTGGCATGACAGAAGCATTCCGTTATCACCAAGAGACACTGGGAAAGATTGTTTTACGTTGCCTGAAAAATCCTGGAGATCACATTCTCTTGATTGACAGAATATAATTTTTTAAAAAAAGTTATTCGTCCTTCAAATGTTTCTGCTTTAGATCTTCAGGTGTTGGATCTGTTTATTGTGGAAAAAATGTGTTGCATTTTTTATGATATCATAGAGTTTTGATCTCTTTCCTACTTGTAAGCTCTCCATAAAATTGTCGAACTTTTATCAATTTTTGTCAATATGAGTAGTAATGGGCGCCACTCTGGACCCAAAATTTTTAAGCCTGAAAAGAACTTAGAATTTTTCAGGCTAAAATTTTGGGTCCAGAGATGACTACCCTGGTAAGCTTGAGTGACTAGCTGTGAATAACTTAGTTTATTTTTGGTGAAATTCTGGCTGGGCCTATAATTGTGATAGTTTCCTGGGCTATCTGGGAATAACTTAGTTTATTTTTGACTGCTTTGTAATAGTTTACTGGGTTGTTGGGGAATAACTTAGTTTATTTAGGGGTATTTTGGTTAGGCCTGTGATTGTAATAGTTTTTCTGGTCATATCCACTGGTGGGCTTGTGATTATGATTGTTTCCTGGGCTGTTGGGGAAATAACTTAGTCATTTTAAGGGGGATAAAGATTCTGCTGTGATTATATATAAAATAACTTAGTTAATTTCAGCTTTGAAAATAACTTAGTCATTTTAAGGGTGATGAAGGCTCTTCTATGGTGATATATAAAATAACTTAGTTAAATTCAGCTTTGAAGATAACTTAGTCAATTTATCTAGAGTAGGTGTGTACTAAGATATGATTAGGCTGCTTGAAAGTATTTAAGAATTATACTTTTTCAGATTCTTGCATGAAGTCGTATTTGATAGCTAGTATCTATCTTATGATTAAGTTAGAGCTTCTGTTCATATCTTAGATAATCATCATTGACATGTAATAGTATTGGGATTTAATGATCAGATGTTGATGAATGTGTCCATATCGCTTGAGATGTGGATGCAATGTGGACCTTCACACGTACAATATGGATGCAATGTGGATCCACCACATCTCCACAATTTGAATGTGAATGTAATGTGGAGCAATGTGGATGTATTGTGGAGCAATATGGATTTCCACATTTCAAATGTGAATAAATGCAGATATATTGTGGGTCAGCATAATGGAGATTTACGTTAATTCTTGGATAAATTCGAAATTAATGTGAACCACCACACTTTAAATGTGGATCCACCACATCTCCACATCTTGACAATGTGGATCCACCACATCTTCACATCTCCACAATGTGGAGTTTCCACACCTACACATTTGACAATTTGACTTATACCCTCTCTCCAATCAATCCCTTATAGACTTGAGAATTGGGCTGCGAATAATTTTTTGGTGTATGATTGTGAAAGATTTCTGGTCGTATGATAGTATCCTGGTCCTGTTGTGGAAATATATAAAATAACTTAGTTAATTTCAGCTTTGAAAATAACTTAGTCATTTTAGGGATTATAGTATGTGGTGATATATGGTGTGTGTAATAGTCAAGGCTACTTAGTTCTATGCGTCTTAAGAGTCTCTTGGTCAATCAAGACCTCAACTCATAGAGGCATCACTCTGTAGCGTTTACTAGTGTATAGCTAGCCGTCTCAAGCTTACTACTACTGATTTTTTAATGGAAGAACAACAAAGACTGGTGAACATTTCTATAATTTTATTGCCCCGCTAACTATAACTGATTACAATGACAGAGGATTAGGGCCGTCCCTCTGTTCATTGTTTACAATAAGAGTAATTAAAGAATAAATGCCATCATACAAAGTAGAATTCAATTAAAATGTTTTAAACATTGATCCAGAGCCTAGTTGACTTTGAGTATATCTTGGTCCTATTTTGTTCTGTTGCAGCTGACTTGGTGCATATTTTGACCCTGAACTCTGCTGTAATGAGCCTGATTTATCATCTTCATCTAAGGAATAGGATGGTGGGTCATATTCTTCAAGTTTTCCATCCAAAAGGTATCCTCGTTTTTTAATAGCATATCTCAATGCTTCATGCTCATCAAACTCATCATCATCTCGTAGTCTCTTTGCTGTAGCTGTTATCTTCTTGTGCAAGGGGTCTTTCTTCATGGCCTTAGATACTTTAAGAAAGCGCTGGTAGCGATCAATGACCTCTGCTCTGTATCTAGGTTCTAGTTTATTAAAAGTGACCTCCTCTGCTTCATCTGTGTCCATGTCTGGATGTTTCTCTACTGTATGTTGTACACCTTCATTGAAAGTGGCTTGTAGGTATCTATGAGCTCCACCAACAAAAATTTTCCAAGGATCAAACTTGCTCTTTTTTCTAGAATAATGTTGGTCTTCATCATCTTCATCAGTATAGTCTGTATCACTTTCGTCATGAATACCATAATCTTTGTCTGTATATTTCCCAAAGATACCTTCCTTTTGATGACTTCTAGAAGTCCCTGCATCCGATTCTTCAGACATAGTAGAGTCTTCATTTTCTGACATTGTTTCTGACTCCATATCTTCACTGCAGATACCACTTGTCAGATGTCGTCTCAAACTGTCTGATCTTGCAAACTGTCGTTCACACTTTGGACACTGATGTTGACCCATTGAAATCGTTTTGATAAATGAATAGCTTCTCTCTGATTGTGTCCTTTTATACATGTAGTGACATACAAACCCACAGTTTTGTCAATATTTCTCACAAAAATATGACATTTTCTACTCTTTATTATTTGCATGTACTTCTTTTGCTGCAACACTTGAGAGAGGACTGCATTTTCTTGTTTTGCTGTTCTCTTTTGCAGAAGAAAAATTATTTCTTTTATCACATCTTTGCTCCACAATATTTCTTCCCTTCATATATTTCTTCTCTAATGGCATTCTTTCTAGTTGTCTTCCTATCAGCTTACGAAGCTCTCTATGGCACATTCTACAGTACTTTGGTGGTGTTCCTTGCTTGAGTTTACTATCCAACGCTGTACTCAGCCTTTTCATCAGATATCGAATTTGTCCATAGCTCATTTGATATTTAGTTGATTTTTTAGAAGCAGGTTTTATCATATCATCATTGCAGCTTGTATTTTTCTGTCTTGCTGAGAGATCCATTCTTCTTCTTTTAGTGTTCGTAGAACAATAAGACATGTCAACCAGAACCATCATATTTATACTGATAGCAAAATTGATCAACTTTTTATGCGTTTGAAGTGTAATTTTACTAAAGTTTTTCCACCAACAAAAGGGACAGACCTGCCAATTTCATCTTTGATATCAATATGAACCTGATCAATATAAGATTTTGCCAAAGGTACATAATGTAAATTCACAAATTCTTGATGCGATTGAGTGCTAGATTTTGACTGTTTATAAGAAACAATTCTAAGTATAGGAGCTGTTATATTTCCAACGCAAGTGTAATCTGCAACATCAGAATAAACAAACATCTGATGGTGGGTCATGTTCAAATCAACAGCATATGTAAAAGCCTGGTTATCATTCCCAATCAGTTTATTTGAAAGATCAGGATTCAATCCAAGTATTTCTCCAAGAGACTTTGAAAATCTTATTTGAACTCTATTTGGATTTTCAACATGTAAGTTTACACGATTACCTGATTTCTTATAACTTAATGTGATCATACTGTGGATTTGACGTAGAATAGCTCCACATTTTTCTTCAATTGCAATCTGAATTTGCTCTACTAAGTGCTGAGGCGAATTATAGTTTCCTGCTGGGATAAACAATTTTATTTCAGGACAACTTCCATTTTTCATGCATACAGTATTCATTTTACTTTTCCCCAGTCTTTCCAAAACATTTTCATCGTAGAAGTGAATATAAAAATAGTTGCTATTATGTGAAATGTTATAAACTTCCGAAGGAGTCATAATTTCTACCAACGCGACAACCCATTGTTCTTTCTGGACTTGAATAGGATGATTTAGCTTTGTGGTAAATGAGAACTGTTTATTTTTAGGGAAAATATCCATAGAACTATCACTCAGTAAGCTCAGATAAAATTCGTCCATGATCGCATATGTGAAACAACCACCACACTTGATAGAAATATAATGACAATTAGACTTTGCTTAACGTCATATATATGAAATGGCTACTATCATATTAATCATATAAAGATGGAATATATAGCATGCAAACTTTGTATGTAGTGCAGATCTGAAATATCAACTATGTGAAGATGTATATTCCACGTTTTAATCCTAGACATATTCATTAATTTGTCAAATATGTAAATGTGGAAAATTCACAGTGTAAAGAGTTGAATAATTAATAATGCATGGGCTAAACATTTTTTATGGACCATCAAAGGTGATGGATGGTACTAAAACCAAAGATTAGGTTATCAGAAGTTAACTATCTAGAGATTTTTAGATGGAGTTAAGTCCCAGTCAACAATATTACAGTAAAGTCAGGATCCTCCCAGAGACAATAAAATAGAAAGGGAGAATAGGATAGAAGACTAAAAGGGCTCAATACAATTTGCATCAAATGAAACAAATATTAGCTTGCCAACAATCCAAATATGATAGAACCATCTCTCTGAAAGCTGTCATAGCGAATGTACCATGCTACTATCAACTTGAGATACAGGGAGAAAATAGTATTGATTGGAGAGAGGGTATAAGTCAAATTGTCAAATGTGTAGGTGTGGAAACTCCACATTGTGGAAATGTGGAGATGTGGTGGATCCACATTGTCAAGATGTGGAGATGTGTTGGATCCACATTTTTAGTGTGGCGGTCCACATTAATTTCGAATTTATCCAAGAATTAACGTAAATCTCCATTATGCTGACCCACAATATATCTGCATTTATTCACATTTGAAATGTGGAAATCCATATTGCTCCACAATACATCCACATTGCTCCACATTACATTCACATTCAAATTGTGGAGATGTGGTGGATCCACATTGCATCCATATTGTACGTGTGAAGGTCCACATTGCATCCACATCTCAAGCGATATGGACACATTCATCAACATCTGATCATTAAACCCCAATACTATTACATGTCAATGATGATTATCTAAGATATGAACAGAAGCTCTAACTTAATCATAAGATAGATACTAGCTATCAAATACGACTTCATGCAAGAATCTGAAAAAGTATAATTCTTAAATACTTTCAAGCAGCCTAATCATATCTAAGTACACACCTACTCTAGATAAATTGACTAAGTTATCTTCAAAGCTGAATTTAACTAAGTTATTTTATATATCACCACAGAAGAGCCTTCATCACCCTTAAAATGACTAAGTTATTTTCAAAGCTGAAATTAACTAAGTTATTTTATATATAATCACAGCAGAATCTTTATCCCCCTTAAAATGACTAAGTTATTTCCCCAACAGCCCAGGAACAATCATAATCACAAGCCCACCAGTGGATATGACCAGAAAAACTATTACAATCACAGGCCTAACCAAAATACCCCTAAATAAACTAAGTTATTTCCCAACAACCCAGTAAACTATTACAAAGCAGTCAAAAATAAACTAAGTTATTCCCAGATAGCCCAGGAAACTATCACAATTATAGGCCCAGCCAGAATTTCACCAAAAATAAACTAAGTTATTCACAGCTAGTCACTCAAGCTTACCAGGGTAGTCATCTCTGGACCCAAAATTTTAGCCTGAAAAATTCTAAGTTCTTTTCAGGCTTAAAAATTTTGGGTCCAGAGTGGCGCCCATTACTACTTCTGATCATATACGAAGACTCGCAGAGCGTTTTCGTTGCTCGATAATGCGATAAGTATAAAAAGTTCATATGCTGGCCCATATAATCTGCGCCTCGTCGCGTGAAAACGTCTCTTCGGGGTGTCCGACAAAGTGAGATTTAAACCAGTCTCCACAGCTACAGAGACTAGCTAGAAAATTGACATTTTGCGTGCAGCAAGTTTAGATATGATGCTTTCCCAAAAACGAAAAACTAAGGCGCTGATCAGCCTGCGCAGACGCGCAGGCTGGTCTGCGCCTGTGTTGTTCGCAAACCCTCGAAGACCGGTTTCCTCGCGTCGAGGCGCATTCTAATGATACACTCTAAACACAAGTTGGACTCTGATCATAATGCTACAATGGAATCTATACTAAGCATACTTGACATGCATCTAATGCGACGAGAAGATTGATATACTTGACTGTATTTTACTTCATCAAACTACATGGCAATTGATATTACGCTTTTCTTCTGTTACATTTCCGTACGTAAGCCATGCAATCATATAATCAACAAACTGAGTATATGCCCAGCGTGGATTCAATTCAGCCTGAGCATCCACCCAGTCTGCTCCGAGTCTTCTTTGTGTATGCGCTCTGAGAATAACTAAGGAACCAATCTTTCTTAATGATGACAGTGAAGGCTCTGATCAGAATGAACAGGCATCTAGGCACAGCCACATTGGTGTGTTTTTTCATGTAGCGGCCAAAATATTATTTTACATAATTATATTGGGCACCGTAAAACCTAACACCAGATAATGATGCAATTTTGATACAATATTGCTCTTTTGAAACGTTAATATTTGCTTTATTTCTGCTTTATAATTAATTTTCTGTAACGCGCATTATTGGCGCCAGGTATAAAATGTGTGAAAGTACTAGATACTAAGAGACATTTGATTTAATGACAGGTTTTGTGATAGGTTTCGTGTATGTATTATGGCCCTTAGTTCCCCATTGTTAGTTTTCACCCCCAGTCACCAGCGTTCAGTCTGTACTAGTTAACCCAATCGAACTCTACCTAAAATGGAAGATATTTTTATAATAAATTCAGGCAATTTAAGGAAACCAATAACATTTTGCATTTTATCTTAAGTGCAAAACAAACAGAAGCCAATATTTGGACACCACAACGTGTTATTATACGACTGGAGAGAGTCCTGTCTCCTCTCCTGATTGGCCCTATTTGTCTTCGTAAATCTATATGTCTACCTGAAAACTGGTCTAAACTGGCCTACAGGTTGATATGACAGATATAAAAAAAAAAAGCTAATCCAGTTTTAATAAAAATGTAATTATGAGTTCCTTTAAGGGCAGTGGAAACATTCAAAAGAAAGAGTGTGGGCCAGACAGGTCTGTCTCGGGTAATTAATTCTCATAGGTGACCCTGAATGAACTTGCAATAAAAGCCAACAAAGCCGTCAGTAAAATGACTATGTATTTTTCTGATGAAAAACATACATTTTTTGTTTATTTTTGCCTAAAGAAAATACATGCCAAAGTTGAAAACCATAAACATAAGTTGATGTAACTTGTTAAGTTGCCACGAATTACAGTATCTTTATGGACATCAGAACTTAAAGAAAGTATTACTATGTGAGTTCTTTGAATTTCGTCAATCCAGATGCCTACATAACCATACCGAACATCCCCAGAAACTAAATCTGGAATTTCTTGATATAGAGCTAAAATAGCACCTACTTGAATCCAAGTTTCTGCAAGAGCATCATTGCAGGAAGTCATCTTAAGACCTTCCACTTTTCTCCTAATTAAGCCACCAGTAGGAGGACTTTATCGATATTCAAATTAGATTGAATTTTGTGGCTGTCCTGTATTATAATGTTAGAGGGTTCCGATCATCTCGTCCCCATGAACTCTATGATGTGGCCCATTTTGGGCCACCCTTGACTCTGATGAAGAATAAGTTTGTGCCTGTAGTAACAATGACTTTGAGCCTCTTGTTTGCAGTTAAAAACGAGTGTCACTGTGATCTCTGAGTTTATCTTACAGTATTACATTTTGTACTATATTATGTTAAATTAGCAGAGCTCTGCTATAAGAAAAAAACTGTAAATATACTTTGAGTTTATTATATTGTTAACAAACCAATGTATTTTGCACTCCTCTAGATACTCTAAAACCCCTCTTTTATCTAGTAAACTTGTGGTTTATAAGTTTGAACAGTGTTTTATGTAAGTTTTTCTCTAAAACACAGATTGGCAGTTAGAACGGTCTCTTCTCACAATCAATGTTTTAGGCAAAAATAAAGAATCCTTTATCTTTTCAATCTACAATGTCAGTTTAAGCAAACGTAAAATCGTAGTTTATTAATAGTATTAATAACGTAATAGTATATGAAGGCTTTTCCATCTCAATATGCATATACATTGTACTAGTCTTTTTGTAAAGCAGGTGTCCATCTAAACATTTTAGAATTATGAAAAATGTTATGGGTTAGCTTTTGGTTGTCTGACAATAAACTTGTGGAATTTATCTGTGCAAATGAGATCGAACCGAGTTTGGTATTTAGCAATTTATCTATTTTGACTCCTAATTACATTTGGTAACATGGAACTTGTTTATTGTTCAGATTTTGTTCACTGTTTGGCAAGTCATTTTTAAAACAAAAACTGACTAGTTTAGTTCAGTGTGGCACAATAGAGTGTGCTATGAATAATGAATCACGGCTAAAGTGAACTATCCCACAAAATTGTCGTTTTAAAAAAACTAAAGTAAGGTAGGATTGTAGGCATCAGTAAAAATCGATGTCTTATATGTGCTTCATAATGTCAGCAAAACCATTTTTCAACTCAGCATGTTGTTTAGCTTGGGGAAGAAAGACATGAACTATCTTGATTTTCTCCGTTATATACATTTGTGGTTTGGTTCGGTTTAGCATCACACCACCTATATATAGGTACACGTATGTATTAAAGTCGACTTTAAAATCATCAATTGAAAACCTTCTTAAGGTAACTGTTAAAGTTCCATCTGAATTAACAAGGCACAGTTTCAGACGACACCATCTTGCATTCTTTAAATCATAAAAAAAGACTGAGCTCTAAAACGCAAAGGCGAATTCAATCAAAGAAACTGCAGATAAAAGAAGGCCATGGATTGTCAAACCAAACACTCATTTGTTTACTTTCATATGATCATTGTATGAAAGTCTTTGAACATAACTTACCAGATAATTCCAATCGAATCAGCTGAAGTGAAAACCGTTTTCTGTATTTGAGCCATGACATGCCAAAACCTACTATTGAGTGTGCGCTGAGGGAAGACTCAGATCAGACTAGGCATCCGCCCAGTCTGATCAGAGTCTTCGCTGTGCGCTCAGTGGTAGATTATGGATTCAAGTTCTCTTCATGCGAACAGTGGTGACTCTGATCAGACTAAGCTGGTGTAAAGACTGACCTGAGTCTGCTTTTGACGCACATTCACTGCGTTGGTTTTTCACCTTTGTCTGAGCCTTGACCAAAACATGAATACTATGCAAGCAAGAATCAAATGGTATGGCTTGACTATGCGTAAGCACATGGGTTGCTCAGCTGAAAAGTTTTGTCTGAACCCTCGCTATTCGCATATGCCTATAGTAAGATTGCAGCCAGTCGTGTCAGCCTTACAGACTATTAAACTTGCAAGACTTATTACAATGTATATCTCCTACATTTTCCCAATTGCGAATTGTTATACACGTTGTTGGTCAGCAATGAGTGTGTTACCAAAGACGGACATAGAATACTCAGATCAGACAATGCTGATGCCTAGGCTGATCTGAGTCACATTGTTGGTTTTCTTATGTCGAGGCTGTTCCTGTCCTGCCGAAATAAAATATGCTACAAGTGTCAAGATCTCGTGTGCTAGGTTACATGCACTCGGTTAGACTGCAACCAGCCGACTAATACAACATGCAATTACAATTTGACAATACTTCGTATACCGCCTGTATATTCATATGCGCTGGGTGCGAATGGTCGGGTCGAACAGCTGCTTTAGCTGGTTGCATACAATTGCAGAGCATAAAATTTTCTTTTGTGCCTTTTCTGCAAATGTTGCAATACGTTAGGGCGTTATTGTAAACAGGACCAATGGATCTACTTTTAAATTTTCAATCAACTCGTAAAATTAGATAGATGATTGGATTTTAATACATCTAGTCTTAGCGTGCACTTATTTCTTAGATAGTATTTTCCGCAGAGCCGTCAGAAGCTGTTCAACATTCGGCGCTGTTGGGTGACAATGAAAATGTGGACGTTAATATTTTTACTATTCGCCGCTGGAGTTTTTACAATTAAAGGTGAGATGAAATTTAAAAATAATACTTCCACTGACTTGAATCTAAATCTTGAAATCGTTGTAGAACATAACCGTCATAATATAACTTCTATTCTCTCAGAATGCATAATGAAACACAAGATTGAAACAAATCTATCAGCTAAATAAATGACTTTTTTACAATTTGTTCTAAAAGTTGCGCGCTTAGTTGTCAGGGACTAAAACTTACCGAGCACTATAGAAATAAAACAACTAAGTTGTTTTAATAGTTCAATTTTTCAGTAGACATCATATTTTGAAAAATGAATGTACAGAGATACCTTGAGTTCTAATATACTATGCACAATAAGTTTAGCAATTGTTTTGTATGGGTGAGCCCATCCACACCAGATCTCAAGTTCCATTTGCTGTCATGAAAATACAAGCGCCGAACAACTGACAAGAATTTCCATTAAAAAATACGGAATTATAAATCGCAGCGGCCGTGCCAATGTGACGTTAAATTTTAAGACTAGCTGGTAACGTGGGTATTTCTGATGATTGGACAAAGCCAAACAAATTTTCAAGCGATAATTTGGTCACCGAAAATCAAAATAGCATAGCAAATGCTGCAATTTTCTGAACTTTCTCTGAGAAATAAAGGACAAATATTTCACAATTTGACGTTTTTTCAATGCTTTTACGTTATCGCCTTTAAACGGTGTTTCTAGTCGGGTGAACCACATTGACAAGTTAAACTGTTTGATGCCTTCCAACACATCCAGAAAAATAGTGTGAAATGAAGCATCTTCATGGCTTAAGAGCACGAGCCGAAAGATAAAATCTAACATCACCGTTATCTCGCAAATGCGTCGCACCATTTTCCAGCAACTTTAGGTTTTAATCAACAATAAGATGAGTTACATTGTAAGCATATGACATCTTTGTAAACTGAGTCTCTGTTTAATTGAAGCACCAATTAACATTAGAAGTTTAAACAAATGATGACTACGTTTTCACGTCATTGATGGCAGCATGAAATCTCTATCACATCTATCACATAACCAATAGTTTTTATACGGGTATGATGCATGAGGAAGATGTAAGACCACCAAACAAAAAAAATCACATGCTTATCATTTTACTTAAAACGGATGTGATTTTTGCTTACTGACTCCTCCTGAAATTCTTGCTCTCCCCAAATGCCTATTTAAAGGATGGCGTCTGTAAATTCGTGGTTTCAATCGCCTAATATCCTGTTCTCGTCATTGCAATTGAAATTGTTCGATATTGCACAAAGATGAGCACATTAAGATGGGAAAATAAGAAATTGCTAAACTTATTGTGAATAGTATTTATGTAGCTTGAGGTACTCACTTTTCTCACTTTTTTGCATGATGGGCAATTTTTATAGTGTGTCATCTGCTGATGTTTTTGTCAAAATAAACACTTTCAAAACCTTAACAAAACATTCTTTCCGGAGTACCATCAGAGTTTCAAACTGTTTGGATCCAGAGTATGTTTTTTTTCTGGGTCCAATCTGTTTGTAAAGGTTATCAGCAGACAACACCACAAGACGTAAGGTTTAGTGTCATGCATAGGTATTGCAGCAGAGAACAGAAAATATCTCATAATATGGGGTTTTATCTTGGCACAAAAAAATTTAGCTGTTATGTTTTTAGAAATTATTTTTCGCGATATTTTTTTTTTATCTTCAGTTTTAGCAAATTGTGTTCGCGGTGAAAGTTGTAGAGGAGACATTCCGCCAACTTCTGCAAAATGTTTGTTGCGTGTGGCACAAACAGATTTTTGTGTACATAGATGAAGATTTTGCTATGAATTGAATTCGTCCAAAATTCTAAGTATTTTATCTACAGATAAAATTAGTATAGGCGTGGACAGAAAGGGGTATTCTCATAAGTATTCGTAAGCGGTGAATATCCCGTTATTCAAAGGTTGTGTATAACATAAAACTGCCGTATGCATGATCAGAATTTACGGTACATATGCAAAATTAACTTTGGGCAGGCTCATTTGCTAGGAACAAAGGCTGACCTTTCGCAAGTCGTGCCATTTTTCTCTTGTGCAAGTGCTCCAAAATGGACGGCTTTGAGATGATCCAACGGGCTTAACACACGAGCGAATCATGCCCGATTTTAAATACATTTGAACAAACCATCCATCGCTTTAGTAAGTGAATTGAGGCGGTGCAATGTAACTTTTTGATTGATATGTTTGACTTGGTTTATTTGCACTTTGCTGAAAATGTTCAAAGAGTGATTCTATGCACATAGTTAACTGCATCATCAGAAGTTGGTGGAGATGTTCTTGAATATTTTTCATCCGGATAAGATTTTAGAAAAATGAAGCGGTAAAATACTCTCGCCAAAATTAGTTCTAAAAACTTTACAGCTGGAGGTTTGGGTTTATTTTTTTAAATATCAACTTTGATGTTACACCCTATGTGGACATACTTACATGTATGACAATTTGAAACTAGCATACTTGTGAATTCTAAATTGTTTCAACATTATCAACACTTTACTTTTATGCATTGATGTTTCAGACGTTGCTCCTTTTAGTGGGACATAGGCAAACTGTGCAAAACCAAAAACGCGGCGTCTCATCAGGTTCTCCACTATTTGAAAACAGAGTTTTCCTTTAAGATTTGAATAAAAATGAAAAAAATCCAACAACCCTTAAATTGGAAATGGGCTCATCCTACTGATAGAGGTAGGCAAGTCCATTCGGCTTAAATGGGTTAAACTTCGAATTCTAAACGACAATCAGCAGTGTGTCCTTGAGCAAGGCAGTTTATATGTATTGTTTAGTACTGGTTCATCCAAGAGGAATGCCATGGTCTGCACTATTTAGAGCTACATCCTATAAGACGCTATGCATATATCTGTTTAAGTTTTGGTAATCAAATTATTGCCTCTATTTGAATTCCTCATATACTCCAGGTTGTCCGGTTGAGTATTCCAGCAGTATTTACAGGGATTGTGATGACTACTGGTTCCTTAATCACAGGACTTCTGGTGTGTACCGTGTGATACCGAAAGACATGACAAGAGGCTACGATGTATACTGTGAAATGACCGCGGACAGTGCTTGGCTGGTAGGTCAGATTTCATTGGCTACAAGTACCACATAAATTACTTGTATAGGTCGCCCAAGCGCTACTGGCTATGTTTACATTCGCTTGTTTACAAACATTGTGAACAAAACTTTTTTAAACTGTTTATTGTTTGTCAAAATTGACCCGAGACATATGAATATTCAATGACCTTTCACTCAGTCTTCGTGAATCTTCGTAAAAAGTGCGCTTTAGATTGTTGTACAATTACTTATCTGAACGAAATTAGTCACAATTCCCCGATAGCCTAGTGGATAGTCGAGTGTTTTAGCCCTCAAAAGATGTGGGTTCGAGTCCAGTAGCATTTAATGTTTTTTTTTTTTTTTTTTTTTTTTTTTTTATTATCGATTTGCTAGTCTTTATTCTTGATTTTATGCACAACTGGATATATTTATTTGAATTTGGCATGCGTTTATGTAACAAATACAACACCGCGATTAATTTTCAATAAGCTTACATGTGATTAACGCTTTGCACGCTGAATAAGTTTTGAGACTTTTTATATCATCTGCTGACTTTTAACTCTTTCAAAAACTATCAGAGTGTCAAATGGTTTGTATCCAGATCAGAACCGACCGTTCTGTTGGCACTGAACTGGGTCCAAACTATTTGCAAATGTTATCAGCTGACAAGGAAAGAGTGGGGAGCTTAGGGAAATAATGAATACAAAAGCCGCTAAACACAAATTAAAGATGTAAAGCTCATCACAAGATGACGTAAAATATAAGAACAATATTAACTTAAAAAAGAAAGCAGTTTGACAATTATACAAAAAAGGATCCCTTCCAAGTTTTGATCCAGGTATGCTTGATTTGTAAGTAGTCAACTAACCAATAGGCTATCAGACCATTTGCATTAACGAATAGACATTATCTTCGTATTCTCTGCAAAAGCGTGACCTAGGTCGGAGAACTCCACGAAAACGCACGAATATCACGAAGATTTGGGCGAAAATTAATCAGTCTATGGTCAATTTTGACAGACTATACTTGTAACGGTTGGATGTACACAATATGATTTTTTTAAATAAAATTGTTCTTATATTTTATTTCATCTCGTGCATAACTTTTGTATTGAGTTGCTTATGTATTAATTATTCCCTTGATTTCCTCATGAGTGTTACATGTAATTCGCAAGGCTCATAGAAGACACTGAGCTACGTGTGTGTTTGATGCATAGATAGAGAATACTAGGCGAGTGTCTTTTTATATCACGTTTACCAGGCAAGGCTTTGAGTACGCGTGTTGACATCACGAGGCTTGCCGAGCGATTCAACATGTGTTCTCAAAGCCGAGCCTGGTAAAATTGGTATCAAAAGACGCAAACCTGGTATTCTATTTATCAGTTTACCCATTGTTTCACTCTTCAAACTAGCGATTATGGCGTAATTTTCGATTTTTGTGTTGATTCAGCGTCATTAGCGACGTCATTCAAAAAGTGCACGTCATCATGACCTGATAAAGGCCCATGTCGCGAGATAGACAATGTTTATCAGGTAACGTGCAACGCTGCAGTTAATATGAATGGTAACTGATAAACATATATACATGCAAATTGAAATCAGAGTTATCCATTTATGCACAAAACCGAGAATAACAAATAAATAAATAAATTTATAATTTAATAAAATGATAAAAATCGAATGTTTAAATGGTCTGGGATTCGAACAGTCAAAAGCTTACTTATTACGATAATTCCTGACGATTGTGAGAAATTGCATTGAATATTCACATTTCTCAGGTTCTCCGGTTATCTTACTCCCTTCCGCTGATTCCAAGGGTTGTTGTCAGTTACAAGCGAAAGTATGTATGCGAATTACTGGTTAACCACTTGTTCAAGCTTACCCAGGAAAAAGTATGGTTAGGTGAACTGACCGTCCCACCGTTGCCTGTGACGTAAAGCAACAAAACAAACAAATATTTCTCAGGTCAATCTTTTAAGGTAAACTTGACAACAATTATTCTTCGCCCAACACCTTTCTTTCGTTTTCTCGAAGTACTCTTGCCTGGTCATGATTTTTCTAATCTTCATTTAACTATGCAAATGCTCTGATGATTGAGTGGTCACTTCATTTGGTACTAGATCACACATACCTGCGTAAAATCTTGGAAAGCAGTATATATTTAGTCATTGTCAACTGTAGGCATAGTTGAACCGCAAATTTTATACTTCGTAAATTTCACACAATGTTAAAAATTGGTACCAATACGTCACATTTGGCAAATGTGAAATTTACGCAGGGTCAATTTCGATCATTTTTGGGGTGTAAAATTTTTGTATCAAATTTCACATTTTATATTATTTAGCGTGTGAAGAACTGGAACGATTTTCTCAGATGTAAAGAATTGGTACTATTTTTTTCAAAAATGTGAATAATCGGTACCAAATCCTCAAATGTATAAAGAGTCGGTAACAAATCCTCACATCTCTGAAAAATTGATATCAATCATCACATGCGAAAAATTGGTATCAAAATGCACACGTGTGAATAACCGGTACCAGATCCTCACAGATGTGAAAAAATGGTACCAAATTATCAAAGATGTGAAAAAAAGGTACATAATCGTCAAAGATGTCAGTGACAAAACTGTAAAGAATTGGAATCGAATGAAAAATGCAGCAATTTTTGGGGGTAATTTATCAATGTGAGGAATACGCATGTATGCTTTATGAAATTTGAATTCGTGCGTATTTTTCACAAAATGTGAGATATTGTTACGAAATATGTTACGTATTGATACCAAATTTTCACGTGCTGTGAGGAATTGATACCAATTCTACAAAGTGTGAAATTTACGAAGTGTGAAATTTGTGGTTTAACAAGGCGTTCTGTTTTGAATTAAGAATGTTCTAATAGTTTTCGTCAACCTGTGCATTACTGTTCAGTTTGTTATTTGTATTTAGTCGCAAATGTATTAATTAGTCCTTAGGTTTCTACACTTTTATTTACAGGCGGTAACTAATCAAATAAGCTCATTGAAAACATAGCACTATGCGGTTTGGATAAATAAACTATGTCAATCCATGTTACAGTATCTATTTAATATGTACACAATCAAAAATAAACGAACAGACAAATGAATAAATGGATTCATAAAAGAAATATCATAAAAATCATTTGACTTGTTCCAAGATTCAAACCCATATTTTTGAATACTTACGACAAACTTATTCTGTTTGACTAAGTTTACGAGAAATTGAATACTTCTTGCATTCAAATAATTATACGTACCACAATCTAAATTGTGCTTTTCACCATGGAGACATGTATATGCATCATAGAATATGGATATATCTCAGGTCAATTTTTCGAGCTATACGAAGGTTCTGATAGTAATCTAGACATAACAAGTGTTCGATTCCTGTTTATTACATATATTACATTGATTTTAACATATGCATGACTTTTGTGTTACAAAGAATGTGACTACTCCAATCCAATGGTTACGATGCTGTTTCTTATCAAAAGTCTTGGATTGCCTTGTGCGTTTCATTGGTGAAAAAACTAACATGATTTTTCGTAAGGTTAACCTTATCGCTACCTTCCTTCAAATACACATACCACCTTTATAGTCTAGATGTTAAATAGTCAGTGATTAACTATCAACAATTAAAAATGCATTATTAATAATAACAATATATACTGCACAAAATAACATATTTAACTACCCTTCAATATCACAGACATTGGTCAAAATTCACAAGGAGAACTAGTAAAAGTAAGAAAGCGAGCAAAGATCAGGAATCTATACAATCAAGCATCACACCTGACCCCACATCACATAAGTCTGCCAGTCTGTTTACAATAAGAAAAAAATGCTGCTCTTTACTGAAGGTTTTGTTTTAAAAGCATTCAGAGATTCAGAAATTTGGACAACCTGGGCAACAAGTTCCACGGAATGAACGAGCTAGAAAATGCCCAATTATACTGCTCAACAAAAGCTTAGCACGATTTGACTGTCAAGTCCAGGTTTGAATCATTATGAAACATTTTATTTGGTGTAAATCAACAAGTATGGGGATATTAATAATTAATGTTTTTCATGTCCGCCAGACAAAACGTTATCTGGTAAGGCGTTAGTGGATTGGCGTTACATTTTATGCCATGCACATAAAAAATTAAAGCTTTTGATTCTAACTAAAAGTAAATGGTTCTATAAGGAGTGTTCAACTATGAATGCAACCAGCTTCATAACTTTCTTCACATACATGCTACCACAATTGGTCAGCCCTTTCCCAGCAAGTTACTGCAAGGTAGCAATGAACAGACGCAAAAGCATGAGATACACAAGACACAAAAAACACAAATGATCCACAAAAGAAGTACCGCCTAGGAACGGTTAGTGAAAAATATTTTGCTGGAGGGCTTAAACCGGTTTCACTGCGCCAACCTCACCCTTAGTTCAGATGTAGATCAAGACACATAGATGTTTGGTTTTCATGAAAGACCCCTAACTTATCAATGCATCATCTCCAAAAACATATAAATCAAGATATAAAAAGGTGATAAAGCAAAGATAAGGACTCAACAGTACATAAAACTGAATACCAGAGCAAAAGAAATCTAACACTCATGTAAACTCCGGTGGGCCGGACATGAGCCAAAGCATCAGGCCCCTACCATCTCATCAATAGATAAGTCTTTAAGTCAGAACCATCATAGAATCCGAAGTCCGACCCACCGGCGTGCAATTAAAGAGGAAAGCAAAGTTGCCAACCGTGATTGGGCTGACCACCAAGCATGCAGTCTGTTGCATTATATAAATTTATAGCCGATATTTTTATAATGGGAAAATATTTTAATGAACTGCGCTGAAAAAAATATTAGCGTCAGCAATCTTCTTCAATCTATACAGCAAGTCTCATAGAATTCAAGTTCTGAAAGTCCTTGGCGCAAGAGAGATTTAAGTCCAACTTGAAATTTAGATATCAAATCATAATATCGTCTATAAAATAGAAAAGATTTTGCAAAGTTTGTGATACCGTTAGCCTTGTTTAAGAAGTTTCTGAGTTAACAATTTATTGCGAATGTTGAAGTCAGCAACAATGCTAGATGCTCTAGCAAAGCGAATGAGTTATAGACTCCATAGGATGTAGAGCGAGGAATATAACCATCTAAAAATGGGAAATTGACAATTTCAAAATAAAAATCGTCATGTTTATCATAATTTTTAGTAGAAACAATATCATTAGAAATTGACAAATGCAAGTCGAACAACGTGGCTTTGGTATCAGAAGTATTAGCTTTATCAAGTTGGAGCTCTGAAGGGTATTTTTGACTTACCATATTGTCAAATTAAACATTATTAATGTTTAAAAGACTTACCATATTGTCAAAATAACATTATTAATGTTGACAAGACCATGCATGGTATTTTTTAGGTTTTTTCTGAAGTAAAGAATGCGTTTTTGTCGTTACATGCAAAGTACGGAGAGCCTTCTCTTTTGAACGTTCTTTCAATAAGCTCAATAAGTTAATCTTTAATTAAATTATGAGGTAAAGTAGTGTAAAGAGTAGAACAATCATAAGTAGACAAACTGGTCGCATTGAGATCTCTAGCTTTAAGTTTATCTAAAATATCACCTAAGTTAAAGACAAATTGGCATCAGAATTTTGATGCGACTTTGAGTAATATTTTCAAAGTTGCTTGAAGAAAAACGTTTATATAATCATATTTCAATTTCGAGTAAGCAGGGACGTTTATGACGTCATTAATTTTAGTATAAGCGTCATTTTGAGTATACTAATCTGATGGTGACGTAATAACTAAAATCGTTGTATTTTTTTTCTCTGCGTTTGCTGAAATTATTCTAAATATGCTAAAAGTTTTTTTTAAACAAAATGCGCTGTCCTCTATTAACAAAGTTATCACATTTAAATCATTTTTCATGCATTTTTCTGTTTCGTAGCGACGAGTTTACATTAATTAAAATATGTTCAATCTGTCTAGTCCTCAAGACCAGGTGAGTAACTTTATTCTAAATAATGTCTATAGCCGTCAAACTTAAATTTTACGTTCAAATTAATAACTTAGCTACAATGTTATGAAAACAAAATTAGGTATAGGTTCAGCAGCCCCTTCACTTAAGGCATTTCTGACTTTATAAAGCGGATTTTCAGCGTTTAAAAAGTATCCACTATTTATTAATAACTTGTAGAAAGAACTCAGAATGAGCAATAAACATATTGTCTTTGAGTCATAACTAGTTTAACTGTTGCTTCGTGCATTTTGTTAGAAATAAGTTTAACTGAAAACTGACAGGTTGTGTTTTGCTTACCATTAATTTGCAAAAGTGGACACGATTCGATGTAACTAAACAAAAACCTATCGGATTTTCAAATTTTTCACAGAATCTTGTTATAGGAACATGGGGATAATTTACTAAGAAAATCAAGAATTATCACCTGTTTGTCGAAGAATTATATGCTCATCTATATTTTCGATGCGTTGAGTTTGTTAATGTACTAGAGAGACCCTCATTTAAAGGGCTATAACTCGATTGTAATTTTCGTTACGACTGGTGCCGGTTTAAAAGCGGCATATAGTTCTTTATAGAAACGTTCAACATTTTGTCGTAGCATGTATGTGAAGAAAGTTATGAAGCTGGTTGCATTTATATTTGAACACCCCCCCGTAAATAATTAAAAACGTTGAAAACATCAGAGAACGGTGCCAGTTAATGTTTCGTTTCTTTGTTTCAGTATGACGTTAAAATGCTCTATATCCGTGTCTTGACTTTTCAGCGAACTGAATTAAGCGTTCAGGTAATCATTTTGATGCTATAGTAGCACACGCACTCGGAACAGTTCTGTTAGTCAATGATTTGAAAACGTCTTCTATGGATAGCGTTACATTGTACCGCCTATATTTAGCCTAGAATTTTGGTCAACGTCACACTTCATGAATCAAATATTCAGAGACAAACTTTTATAAACGTGCCTTACCCTTAGTTTTCTTTCTTATGGCAATATCTTAAACCTGAAAACGAAAACCCTTTTAATTTAGCATGTCTACACAACAGAAACAGTGCTGTTTTGACTTGCAAATGTCATTATTAAAACGACGTTAGTGGTTTCCGAGACTTAACGTTTGCTTCAAAGCTTTTTAGACGATCTTTTTCAGAATGTCTGATTTGGCCTGACTTGAAAAGAAGCGACTTTATAAGTCGATAGTGTATTAATTATGAATTGCGAATAATGCATTTGAAACACGCTTTTGGTATCCTGGGTCAGGTGTGGTACTTGATTGTATCGATTCCTGATCTTTGCAACCTTACTTACTTTGACCCCTCCCTTGTTTTACATAACAAACGACGCAGTAGAAATCAAATTAAACTACGCACTATTACGCTTTTATTAACTTTAACATGTATCAAATCATAATTTCAGCAGATATTTTATAATTTGAAATAATTAGCTCACATTTAACTTAATATTTAATTTTTCCGTGCTTAACTTTGCTGAACAATATATGTACATGTATAGCACTATACGTGAAAAAGGCACATGCAATGCACTATTTTCGCCTGATTATGAGAGTGTGTTTGAGAAATTTGTGTAAGTGGCCTTACTATTTATCCATGTTATTGTGTCGCTGGCGAAGCATGGTCGGTGTCGGCGTCGTCACCTTCGTTGTCGTCAGCATCGTCGTCAACATCGTTATTTTGACTGAGTAATTGCCTTTTTTTTAACTATTTTGTGGCTAAATTGTGGTTTCCTCTCAGTAACATTTGAAGGGATGCAGCAAATTCATTTAAAGTTTACAGAAGGGTAAGGCGTTATTAATTACAGGCCAAGTTCGAATTTGGAGGTCATCTACAAAATTTTGACTGGGTTATGGCCCTATTTTGACTTAGGTTTAGGCTAATGCAAAAGATGTTTTGGCTTTTTGTGAAATCAACTTCACATTTCCCCAAAGCCATTATATCTGACAACTTCTTACTATATGCCATGATAACCTAGACGCTGTAGGTATGCATGGCAGTTATTAAAATTTTAACCCACCCAAGGCACCATAGGCGGGTCAGAGGTCAACTATTTAAACTTCTCAATAACTTAGTCAGTTGTCAATATTTTTCTGAAGTTTTGCATGCAGACAGAGGTACAATAGATATGAAACATATCAAACAGGATTTTAGTTTGAAGGCCTGCATCCGGCCCCCTGCGTGGACTTTGAGGCCAAAATTCATTTTTTATAATATGGCCATGCCACTTATCAAATTAAAGGGAACAACGCATGCAGCAACATGGGATCAAATATTTACTTATAGATCCCTCTCCCTCCCATCCATGGGTGGTGGGGTCAAAAGGTCAAATTTCAACTTTTTAAGAACATGGTCATGTTTTCTATGAAAAATTAAACGGAATGATAAATGCATCAGCATGCAAGCCCCTATTCTGTCCTTACACACACCATCGACCCCTGGGGTGGGGTCAAAGGTCAAAACATTTTTTTTCTGAAAGTTGTCATGTTGCATATCAAATAAACGGGAAAGGGGCATAGAGCACATTGCAAGCACATATTCCATTCTTACACGCACCCTGGGTCCCTTGGTGGGGTTATAAGGTCAAAACATTTTTTCTTCTGAAAGTAGTCATGCTGTATATCAATTTAAAAAGGAATGGAGCTTAAAGTATCATGCAAGCACATATTCTGTCCTTACACACACCCTCAACCTGTCGGTCCGGTTAAAAGGTATACAAACCTGAATGTGGTCATGTTGCATACCAAATTAAAGGGAAAGAAGTATAGACTAACATAGAAGTAAAACCTTTGACCTTACACACATCCCTGACCTCTGGGTTAGGTTGAAAGGTCAGATATGGAAATTGTTCAGATAAATATTTTTATTGAACTAAGCGCTAAAAATAGTTGATAGGTTTCCAAGTTGGAGACGATTGACATACATTTGACGGATTGGCCTTGTTTGACTTCTGTTTTGCCAGGTGACACATCCAATTCTGGGAATTTGAGTCATACTATAGGGCTTTATAATATGTAAGAACAGCTTTGGTTTACTTAACTCTAACATCCAACCACATCAAACCAAGCTCCTGGAAAATGGTAGCTGATGGAGAGCCAAAGTCCTTTTATTAATTTGGTTCATGCTTTGTGTGGCTGTTGATGTTATGTGTCTTTTCCTCAGGGTGATGTGGATCGTTCTGTGGTCTTTGATTGGCTTTTTCTGATTATAATCTATAGCATTTTTAGAATAAGACGCACTGCCAGGTTTTGCAGAGTTTTGATAAACTACATGTATCAAGATTTGAAAAAAAAAGATTTTAGTTCCCAAGTGATGAAGTTATAAAGTATAGAAGAAGGCAAAGATCAGGAATCGATACAATCAGTTACGACATCTGGCCGAGGACACCGTATGGGAAAGTATCTATGGTATGATTGTCCAAGGACACGTATTTGGACATAGACTGATTACTGCCATACTACTTTTTAAGATGAAATACCTCTTCAGAGATTTTCAAAACACTTTAGGGACCAAGGTAATCGAACTCCCTTCGCTGAAGGTTTCTATTTTTATCCCAGTAAATGGTTTATAAGCTTCTTACAGCATCAGTGTTTTACACACCATTCATTCAGTAAATTGGTCCAAACAATGGCTAGTGAAATTCAACCCTCTGCAAACTGATAAAGTTCTATTTACTCTTTACTATTTTTGAGACTTCTTCCTCAATTGATTTTTGATAACACTCCGATAAATTTGTCAAAGATCGTAAACATCTGGGCATAACTTTCATCCACAAAGGCCAGTGGCACACACATATAGAACATATTATAAACACAGCATTGAAAATATAAGGCGTATTGCGCAAACTCAAACTCACTTTGAGCAGAAATGCATTAAATCAAAGGATCATTGACACTTGCTATGGGTAAATGCCTATGGTTTTCAGTAAAAATAAAAGTTTGTCAATCGTCCCTTTTTTCACCTTTAAGCTACCCTGACCTGAGTACTTTATGGTTGTGAAATCCGTTTTTGATATTAAATGCTTCAAAGGCGTAACATTTTGGGTAGAACAATCAGTTTTACATTAAGATATATAGAAATCCGAAAACATTTTTTTAAAATATCATTCCCCCCGTGTGCCAGCAAAAGCTTTTGCATGTATATGTGTTACCATATTTTACATATTGTATGGAAGTGGCTTGCTGGCACAAGGGGGGAGATGTTCAGCAGCCCAAAAACCCAGGGCCTAAGCCCATAAAATGCCTTTTTTTACCAAATAAGAAATTAATGACAGTAATGAAGTTCTCTAGAACCAACCTCCTTAATTGATTTGTATTCTGTGCTAGTTTAATATAAAGTACTTAAAGATTAAAGGTAGAACTAGCAAGGTTTTATTTTTTATCAGAAGAAAATCTCACTGTTATTAAATGACACATATTTTGCAAACGCCCTGTACTTATCTATTTGCATGCTAGGGAATTGTTCATGTTTTTATTTTCGTCTGCTGACTTTCTTCAAAATTGAGTTTTTAAAAATAAACCACCCAGGACCACCATCAGAGTGTCAAAAAATTTGGATCCAGATCAAGACCGACATTCTGTTGGTCTTCATCTGGTTTCAGACTGTTTGTAAAAGTCTATTGGCAGACGACAAAACTATCCACTGGCATGCAAATAGTTTAAACAGGTAAATACTTTAGTGTTCAATATATTGTCTCATATAGGGATATACATGCATATGTATACCATAAATATTCACGCACTTTAAATACATTTAACATGCTATGCTCTCTAAACAAAGCAAAAGTAACATTCAAAGGATCTAGTTAGAATCAGTTTTACTTTCCAATGCTGAATGGGACACTTTCATTTCTTCAAAAATATTTATTCTTTTGTTGAGCTTACAGTTTTGTATTATTTACGGTAAATGTAGTCTAAAATGTACAGGTAACTTCTGAATTATCTCCCCAAAATCATTTTATTACAAAACATATTTTGTTTTTAAAACAATTTCATCAATTATCGTGATTCGTTAATACTCTGCATATGGTATGTTCAATAGATGATACCATGCCTACCAAATAAATCAAGAAAACGTGCAGAAATCACTTTTAAAAGCACTTTTTATTTTCATGAAATTTTGGACCCCCTCCCCTTTCTACCCGCCATAACTCTCGAGTGCGTAGGAATTTTGAAAATATTTTGCTAGCTGGCTCTTGCAATTAGATTTACCTATTGCACTGATACTACATGCGACACACTAGAAGCTCAAAAGCAGCGTTCTGGGGTTCAGAAAAATAGGCGTATAAGGCCCAAACCGTCATTGATCCTTTATTTATATCACTTATTACCCATCATAGAGTATACATTATTAGTTTGGGATGGCTGCACACAACAAGACTCTAACAATTTACCGAAGATAATAAAAAAGCAGATTGTATTGTATCTGGACAAACCAGATCGATATTGTTAGTAGAATTATGTAACAAATGTGGCTGAACAAATCTATTAGAAAGAGGACACCAGCAAAAACTGCATTTTATGTATAACAACAACTCCTCAACACCATATAATTGAACTAATATTTCATTAAGATCATGCATACCATCAGAATGTGGAATACTCTTAACGAAGGTCTCAAAAACCAGCCAACGATATCGTCCTTCAAGCACAACCTGCAAACTACTACTTTCCTAAACTACAAGTTCCTTTCTATTTTGCATTAGGAAACCGATATTTATCAGTATTGCATGCTCGAATTAAAAACAATTGAACTAATCTGAAAAAATGATTTATTTATCAATCATCTTCGTGACAAGCCCCTCTATAATTAGTGCAATAAAATAGAGGATGGTCAACACTACTTCTTTCATTGCAGCAATTACAGAAATGAGTGTTGTCTATTTTTCGAAGCTGCAAGAGACTTTCAACCTCTTAACATAAACTTACTGTTTTGTGAAAATAATATGATTGACAATACACTTAATTCAGCATCATTAGAGCAGTACACAATTATATAACGAACACTAAACGTTTTAACAATACTTGAAATAGTTTTTTTTCTATTTGATAGTTTAAATATACAGTATTTATCTCACTTTATGCTATACTAAATTTACCTTCATCAGAGGAGCTAGCCTGCTCCTTGAGACTGGTGGGCTCAATGACTGGTAGAACGTTGACATGGAGTATTCGATCAATGTAATAAATTTTATGAGTGGGGAAAAATTTCCAACAATTTTCTGCGATTTTCTTACAGTACATTTATTTTGTCCAAAGTCAATATATGTTTAATACCTGATAAACAAGCAACATCTAAACAGGACGCATATCAGAGAATTAAAGACAAGCGGTATAGGTGTCCATCCACTGGGAAGGGCAGGATGGGCAGAGACAGATTGTTTGCCTTTAAGAATCTGAATAATGCTCACCTGCACTCAAAATATTTATTTATTTATGTATTTATTCACTATGATTTTGTATAGTTGATGATATGTTTTGCAGCCATGTAAACATTCTTTGATTGAACTTGTGGCCCAAAAAAAGTTAGTGAGTGTGATCAAGAAATACCACAATCACAAACTGCAGACAAACCCGTGGTATCTTAAGGACGAGCCACACAACAATCACGAGACACCCGAAAGACAAACAAAGCAAAGCAATCAGCTCTCTCTTCCCCATTGAGATGATTGCATAGCTAGAATGGACACAAAGTAAAGCACAACCAAACATAAAACAATTACAGAATCCCTAAATGGGAGTTACAATCAACAACGAATCAACAACAACCCCATTGCTGTAATGTGTGGCAATAAAATATGCATAAACTAATTAAATTAACACCAGATTTGTATTCATTTGAAGGCTGACTGCTTCAGTCAACCCTTGGCATGTTTGTTAATTCTTTGTGTAGTAGGCTCAGAGTGGGTCGGGCTAGGATTTAGCATCTAGCCTTGGACTGACAGCCAGGCTAATATATAGTTTACCACAGCCCCTGGGAAAACATAAGACAGATACTTCGCGGTTATGTTTTGTGTTAAAATATGGATGTTTTCCCAAGAGGCATTTACCCTATTGGAATCCCACTAAGGACTAAAGTTTCAGTCATTGAAATGCAAATACTATAATATAGTACAATGCTCCGATTTTTATGATTGTAGAAATTCTACCTTGTAAAAATAGAATCTACAGTCTGGTTTCAAGAAGTTCCTGTGAGACCAATAACCTAGACTGCAGGGCTCAACACTATGGTTGGCCCCAGCACAAATGATTCTAATTGATTAAGATCACATATTTCGATATAATGTGGTGATATCAATGCTGGAATGATACTAGGGTATAAATATCATATTGTTGTCCAAAATAATGCTATTCATTTATCAAACGATAGATACAAATATATCTGATGAAAAAGGCTTATCAAACAGCAAATATATTACAAACAGAATGAAATCTGGTACAAATAGTAAGTCACTCAAGGGAAGCAACTACTCTTTAAACAAATTTGAGCTTTTTAAAGGGGGCATTACTACTCCTCGACAAGTTTTAGCTTTCTAAAGTATCTACCAATTAGGTCTCTATTACATATCCTGTATCATTCCATATCCAAGCATGTATTTTCAATTATAGTGGAAACCATTGTTGATTCAGATCAGACAGGTTCGCCAGAAGCCAGCTATCTGTATATACAAGTTAATAATGGCACTGCATTAAAATTCAGAGCTGGAGTTGAATCGTCTGGTAATGAAATATGTCATCAGAATAACCGAAAAGCTCAAAAGCTTTCGATTAGAGACAGGCCCCAACTTTTTTTTTATTTTATATAATGGAAACTCCTGCATTCATCATTAAACATGATTGAGCTTTCGTTTATAACATTATGTGATAAACATCAAAATATGCAGCTGAACTACCGCAATTGATTTATCAAATGTAGATAGATGTATGATTCCATTTAGACTAAAATGGTTACCTAAAGTCACGTGTTATTACAAATTTGACCGATATTGCAGGTATTTCAACGACGTATGGATGGAAGTGTAGACTTCTATAAGAAATGGACGGATTATGAAGTTGGCTTTGGTAATATTGAGCAAGAGTTCTGGCTTGGTAAGATTTTCACTTCATTGCAAATTATTGCCACAGCGTTTATTAGTACCATAGCCGTATTTTGGAATATATGGTTGTTTGTAAGGCTCTCTGAGAGGTTTATTATAAAAAAAAATGCAAAGTGTAGTCTGATAGTAGAAATTATCGAAAGATATATTCAGTAGGGATGAGCAAATGTACCACATGTAATATAATTAAATTGACACTCAATAAAAATGTATAAAAGAGGTCATACTGTTACTTGTACTTTTTTATGCTTCGTGTGAGAAGATTTACTGTTTATCGGATAGTTTGGTTAACGATTACCACAAAACGAGAAAAAACAACTTGGTCACTAGGCCATATATGATGTCTAAATTCAATGTTGGACTTAAATCTCTTTTGCGCCAGGGACTTTTGGAAACAGAGTTTAATGACGTCTTAGTGTATAAATTAAAGAAAATTATTGGCTCTGATAATTTGTCAGCGCAGTTTTGTCAAAATAATTTCTCATTATAAATAGATCAGTTATAACGTTTATGTATTGCAAAAGACTGCATGCTTGGTTATGAACCCAGTCAGGGTTGGCAATTCTACTTTCTATTTTCAATTGCACGCCCTCGGGTCAGACCTCAGACTCTTTGATGGTTCTGACTTGATGACGTATCTAAAGATGAGAGGGTTAGGGCCTGAAATTGTGTCTGTGGTCTGTCCCACCATAGTTTAACTGTTGGATTTCTTTTGCTCCGGTATTCAGTTGTATATAATGACAAGTCCTTGTTTTGTTTTTTTGTTCGATCTCCTTTTTGTGTCTCGATTTGTATGTACTAGGAGATGATGCATTGATAAGTTAGAGATCTTTCATGCGAACCAAACATCTATTTGTCTTTATCGGCAACACAAATCAGTGTGAGTTAGGTAACGTCAAACATGTTTTAATTCTCCAGTATTTTTACTGACCATCCCAAGGTGGTGTTTCTTTTTTATCCTTTTTTTATTTGTGGTTCGTGTTCGTCTGCCATAGTGCCTTGTATGTTCCTCGCAGCTTTGTAGTCACCTGTTGGGAAAGGGCTGGTTTCTTGGCTCTCTTGTATGTGATGTTAACTTGTGTTTTTATCACTTTCCCCTATAGTGTCCTGGGTCAGGTGTGGTATTTGATTGTTTCAATTCCTGATCTTTGCCTTCTTACTTTCTTTGTTCCCTAGCCTAGGTTCTGACTAAGGTATGTTCTGTTTGCTATCGTAAAAATCTATATTGGATCCTCCAGGGGTTTTGGGGATCCAGGGAGAAAGAATATTTTTCAGGGAGCTTGGGAGGACTGGTAATTATTTTAAGGGAGCTGGGGAGCAAGCTCATAAGTTTGGGAATTAAGGGAGTCCTGCCCAAAAGTAAAAAGTAAATTTTAAGAATCTCACGTTAAAAGAAAAGCCTCCATTTTGTTTGATTTTATTAAAAATTCTTTGGATTCTGGGGGGGGGGCTGCCCCAGACCCCCTTGTTACATGTTAATATATATTAACTTTCGTACTAACATGCATATATAATAATGGTTTTTGTTGTTGATTTATTGTTCTTAAAACTGTTGATTTTTAGGTTCATAATAACGTACTTTGGAACACTCAGAATGCACCAGATCGCATCATTTTTTATCAAATTTCCAGATCTCCCTAGCACAAGTGTGAATCCACATCCTTTCAGGACTACCAACGCGCTTGGTATGTAACTCTCACCGGTTAATTAGCTGATTTCTATTAAAAATTTGAAACATGCTGATCTTATTGGATGAAACAGAAATTAAACAGTCGTAAAAAGGGCTAATTGCAATTATAAAAAAGACTTTGGTTGCTAACAATAGATTATTTCACTTTGTCTGATTATTTTTCCTAGTTTTAAGCTGTTCAGTTGGCACCTCTCCCCACAAGAAACCCAAATGACATGTCCCTAATTTAAAAAAAAAATCAAAATCTAGAGAGCATCCTCCATACCAACTCTACCTGGAACAGCAACAGCATTTTAATAATGGTCTTATACTTTTGAGCTATACATCCTGTATTTCATTGAAATAATTATATGCCATGTATTCCTTGGCTAAGAAGTGTCTTTACATGTATGTCGCAAACTATTTAGGGAACATGAAGTCATGCGTTCGTGTAAAGCTTCATAGTTTTTAAGTATGTGAATTTAATCCTACGTAGAGAAAACTTTTTTGAGGGAGAATTGGCTTATATTTGGGGGATTGGGGAGAAGCTGAACTATTTTTAGGGATTTGGGGAGCAAAGGCAAAATATTTTAGGGAGCTGAGGAAATTATTTTCAATGATTTCGGGAGATCAATGCATTATTTTCAGGGATCAAGGGAGCACATACCCCATGTAGGGGGCCTCTATATTGACAGGGGCATTTACCTCAAAATGGTATACACCCCTTATAACGAATATTGTACCATTCATTCTGCTAGCCATACGGTGAGACACATGCCACCCTATCAGGGTCTGCACTGTTCAATATGAAAACAAAATATCATTTCTGTGTGTAAACAAACAATTTCAAATGAAACCATACATTCCATCCAAAGTAAGTAACGGTGCAAAGATAAGGAATGGATACAATCAAGTACCACACCTGACTCAGGATACCAATGGGAAAGTGACACACTCATAGTTAGACACCACATTTGAGAGCCAAGAGGTCAGCCCTTTCCCAGCAGGTGACAACTACCAATCTATTGTTGTTGATTCAGTGTCTAGTGCTGCTTCCATTTATTGTTGGGGTTCTCTGTGTGGTCTAAATTGTGTTATCATATAATTATAGGACTCCTTCCATTGAAGAGAATTCTTTCTAATGTACCTGGGAACTATGAACTACGTATTGATCTAGAAGATTGGGATGGAGAGACAAGATACGCACAATACAGTCTATTTGACATCGGTGGGACAGAGGATAACTATAAACTTGCTGTAAATGGTTACACAGGAAATGCAGGTGATATTTCAGAAAAACTTATCCCGGGCTTGTATGATTTTTCTTCGTCCACAACTCAAGTGAATATTCGATTCATGCTCGTAAATAATAAAATGATAAGACTTGAGACAATTCTCATGTTTAGTTAGCACCAATATCTCAACAGTTGTAATATTGGATAACATTGCATGCAAATGACTGCATGCTCAGTTAAAATACTTCACCGGGGGTTACTAATTTTAGCTTATAAAAAGATTGGCTATAACATTAATGAATTGCAACAGACTGCATGCTAGGTGGTCAATCCAATCTTGGCTGGCAACTTTGCTTTCCTCTTTAATTGCACGCCAGTGGGTCCGACTTCAGACTCTATGACAGTTCTGACTTAAAGACTTATCTGTTGATGAAATGGTAGGGGCCTGATGCTTTGACTGTTTGTCAGGCCAACCAGGGTTTTCCTGTTGGATTTCTTTTGCTCCGGTATTCAGTTTTATTTACTGTTGAGTCTTTATCTTTGTTTTATCTCCTTGTTATATCTTGATTTATATGTTCTAGGAGATTATGCATTGATTAGTTAGGGGTATTTCATGCAAACAAAATATCTGTATGCGTCTTGATCCACATCTGAATTAAGGGTGAGATTGGCGCTGTGAAACCAGTTAAAGCCCTTCAGTAAAATATTTACCGACCATTCAAGGCGGTACTTCTTTGTGGATCTTTTATGTTTTTTTTCTGCCTTGTGTTTGCTAAGCCTTTGTGCGCTTCTGTTTATTTGTGCCTTGTGGTCGCCTGCTGGGAAAGGGCTGTACTCTTGGCTCTTGTTTGTGGTGTCTAACTGTGAGTTTGTCACTTTCCCATTGGTATCCTGTGTCAGGTCTGGTAGTTGATTGTATCGATTCCTGATCTTTGCACCCTTACTTACTTTAAATCCATGATTTCCCCCCGGGGCGCACGAGGCATAAGTTGCTGGTATGTCAATCTTTTGTTGAACTAGAACTGGGGAGTATAAAACTGGGGAGTCTTAACCCCAGTATTGGGGAGTTCGTGCTGTTCCTTGTTTAGGTAAAATAGTGATGGCCTGTAACTTTGTCATCATGAAGGTAATAACATATGTAGCGAACTGGCTGCGTTCACACTTGGTTCATTGACCTTTGCTCGAATTTGACTCCATTATTATTGTGCGTAAAACAATATTGTTTCTAACCTCAATATTTTAAATTGTATTCCATCATTCCTGTATTGATTGACTATGCAGCAATGTATTTCAATGTGGAACTGCGTTGATACGCGATGCTACACGTTGATTCGGGTTAATATATAAGATGAGTTGATTGGTAGATGGGTAAATGAGTTACACTGCAGTTCAACGCGTTATCAGTAACGCGTTTTGATTGGCTTTATGGAAAGTTTTCAACAAGTTTTAATGCGAATTTGACCAGTCCAATTGGAAACATGCTCATACATTCAGAGTCTGATATCTTTCTGTCAATTCCCCAGTGATCAGACAAAAACACGGGCGTTAGTGTACCCCTCTCCTTTTTTATTTTAAAGGCATACGTTATTATCGATGTACTGGATTTGTACAATTCTTATTGTTTTTTTTAATTCATAGGTGATGACATGGCACGACATTCAGGAAAAATGTTCACAACAAAAGACAAAGACAATGATAATTCTGCTAGCAACTGCGCAGAATACGCCATTGGAGCCTGGTGGTATGATATGTGTAAAGATTCAAACTTGAACGGAGTTTATCACACAAGAAACCCAACAACTAATAAAACTGGAATTACCTGGATGCGTTGGAAAGGCCATTATCACTCACTGAAATCAACAACAATGAAAATAAGACGTGCCTAGGTTAGTAATGAATGATTTTTGTGTCGTCAGTTGTACCTTCTGTTGCAAATATACCAACATACTGTCAACCATTTTAAATCTAGGACTAGTATTGGGACTGTTGTTGGTCCATACGGTTTGAATATTTTCAGCAGACGACACATGTGCAAGAAAAGATTGAATGCATGGCAAACATGTAACTGAAAAACTTCGTTCATATACAAAGGATATGATATCATTTACAATACGATAAGATACAACGACAAAGATGCGTAATCTATGCGTCTGCGAATAAAAGAGATGAATATCTCGTAGTGGAGAATGTCTATACATGTATTATGTATAAAAGTAATTACCAATAGTAATCATGAATATCCAAGCAGTTGACCAGAACACAGGACTAGACAATGACACTGAACTTTTGACATTGCATATCAACATGTATGTACATTTGGTCTCAGCGCATGACATCCTAACCCTAATTTAAACTATACTGACGGGCATAAGAAACGCTACATCTCAAATTTTGCGATGGATTACTAAGATGGAATAAAATAGTGACAGCAGTTAAAATATATACATGTATATTAGCAAGCATACCTGGTAAACAAAATCGACAAATTAAAATAGCCCTGAGGCTTGACTCAAAATTCTTGTTATAGTAAGCTTGTGTAGTTCGTGTTAATGAGATACATGCAATACATGACACAATTTACTTTAGCGTTTCTTTTGTCTGTCAGTATACAAAGAGCTTATTTTGTAAGTTACATTTACCTTTTTGCTTAGTGCGTTGCGATGAATATTGAAGCAAATTTCATCACAGAACATATAGAAAATCAATGTTGCAGATAGATGATGAAAAATATTTCCCATACAGGATTCGAAATCACGACCTTGACAACACCGCCTGGCACTACAAACGCTAATGATTGCGCCACCGAGACAACCCCAATAGATGCTACATGTTAGTTCTCTTTAATACATCACTGTCCATTTGGTTCTCATATTAATTAAATTAGAAAAGGCACTCTAGAACACTTAAAATTATTGAAATATTAAAATTATTTAAAGTGTTCCAGAGTGCCTTAATATAAAAATGTATTACTTCTTTAAAATATATATGGTAGCGACGAATGATGTAGTTTTAGGTGTTGCTGTTGGGGCGTTAGTTTGAATCCCACATGGGGCACACTTAGAGCGTACAGAGATATTATAGTAAATCATCAATGCCAATAGATGATGTAAATATATACATGGATACACTTTTCAACGAATCATCTAGTAACAGCTTGAATGATTGAAGTCCACATGATTTAGTTTTAGGCTACGATGGTTACAATTTGCCACACGTGAATAATGCCAATTTTCCTGAAAATAAAATTACTCCTTTGTTTGTTCACACTACAGTAAACAACTATGTGTAATCTGAGCAAAAACAGGTCAAATGAAAGATTTGAGCATTTCCAAAGTAAGTAAGGGTGCAAAGATCAGGAATCGATACAATCAAGTACCACACCTGACCCAGGATACCAATGGGAAAGTGACAAACTCACAGTAGACACCACAAACGAGAGCCAAGAGATCAGCCCTTTCCCAGCAGGTGACCACAAAGCACATATAAACAGATGCGCACAAAACATAGCAAACACAAGACAGAACAATAACATAAAAGATCCACAAAAGAAGTACCGCCTTGGAACGGTCAGTAAAATATTTTACTGGAGGGCTTAAACCGGTTTAATTATTAGAGCCAACAATTTTCTTCAACTTATACACCAAGTCACCATAGAAATCAGGTTCTGAAAGTCCTTGGCGCAAGAGAGATTTAAGTCCAACTAGGAATTTAGAAATCAAATCATAGTATCGTCTATAAAATTTTGAAAATGTTTTGCGAAGTTTATGATACCGATAGCCTTGTTTGAGAAGTTTCTGAGTTAACAATTTATTGCGAGTGTTGAAGTCAGCAACATAGCTTATATATATATATATATATATATATATATATATATATATATATATATATATATATATATATATATATATATATATATATATATATATATATATATATATATATATATATATATATATATATATATATATATATATATATATATATATATACTAGAGGACTTTGAAAACGCATCACCATATTTTTGCACTTTTCTTGCAAACCGTATATGCGATTGAAAAGTTACCCTCAGGTTTTAATGTGCAACCCAGAATTGGTATGAATTAGTCATTAATTTGACTGCACTATCACGCGTCGCTGCTGATGACGTCACATGGGTACATACAGCATCCAGCACCTTTCTGCACAAATAAATAAAGCTTTTTGATTATTTTTATGTTTAAGCTGTGGCGTATATGATGCCATGTTACCAAAAGAGTTTATAGACTTTTTTCTTGCAATTGATAACTTCAAAATTTCGAAAATCAACGTCAAATTTGAACATCAATTTGTAGCTCTTTTTTGGAATTATCTCCATTAGTCACCTTTATGCACGCTTTCATTACTGATATTGATTACATACACTGACAAACATGTGGGGAAGACGTTTTGATGTAAATCGTTGCAGGAGATCTGCTGTCATGTGATCGAGAACGTCTTAAAAATTTACGTTAACGTCACTTGCACAATACAAAAGACACGTGATACAAGCGTAATAATCTGTCATTTGTGTATGCCCTTAGCCTCTCCCAATAAAACCGGACGTAAGAAATCGAAACTTTGAAAGGCCCAAGACGTTGAATTTTATTACTAGACTATAGTAATCAGGGTGGGTGGGGTATGTCGGTAATTTTAATGGGTGTAATTTAAGAGCATACCAAACTGTCAATTCATTTCGAATCTTTCAATGATGAATGTGCAATTGTGAAAGAAGCAAAGGACGCAAATTCGTTGAGTCAGGAATCAAAACTAACACGTGTTAAATTGCAGCTGAATTTGTGTCCTTCAAAATCGACCACCCCTGTCTTAAAACGGATACTTTTTCAATACCTTAAAGTAAATTTACAACCATGAAATTTCTAGAACACACTACAAGATGGCCTGACTATGATATGCAATAATAATTATCTCACTAACATTCTCAGGCTTTGTAAAATAAAGGATTTAATCTGGGTGATGTCTTTTCAAAGTCCTTTAGTATATATACGAACAAACATGGCACGTGTCAGCAAGCGCAGCGAAATAGCGGAAACTTCTACATCCATTCAAAATTATTGTTTTTATATATTTGTTTTACGGTTTTGCAACTTATAGTATGTAGACAGTTCAGTGTAATCAAGCCATTGTTGCCTATTTAGAAAACACTTTTCTCTAGGCACGCTCATTTGCTCCCACTAGTTTTAAACCGTTGCTATAGTAAACATTATAAAACAAGTTTTATATTTTGAAAAATAAAACTTTATAAGCTACAATGTAGCTACCTAACAAGAACTCAAGTTTTGTTGTTGGCGCTCCCAATCTTATCGTCATTAACATGCATATTTAAGCTCTGAGTACTTTGTCTTGGTTAGTTGTAAGGAATCAAAAAGGCCCATGTTTGAGGGAGTCAGTAAAATAAGATGTGAAACGTCTTGAAATTTGTCAAAATATCCTCATCAGTTCATAATGGGCCCACCAAAATATGCTAGTGAAAGAAATGTTAGAGAGGGTGAAGGAGGATCTAGGGAGCACAGTGGCTCAGTGGTAGAGTGCTTGACTCAAGACCCCTGAGCTGGGGGTTCGAGTCTCACTGGCGGCACTGTTTTGGATCCTTGAGCAAGACACATTTATCCCCTGGGATTTATCTTTGCTAAGTACAGGTTCAACCCAGAAAGACCCATCCCAACATAACTGAAAACTTATTGACTGGGGCGTTAAGAATTAGATCAAACAAACTAGAAAGGAGATCTGAGTGCAAATTCTTGAGCCACTGCGAGCATAATAAATGTGGCCTACTGCATCATGTTCTAAATGTTCAAAAAAGTTGTATCTGCTTCACAACCTTATCAGGCGGTGGCCTTACTAAACCTTACCTACACTCCCAACATTAGGTTGTTATAGAAGATTTAATGCGTACAGCTTTTAAGAACCTATCACTTGTGACATAACAGCATGCAACAATAATAATATAGCAATGAGATCAGCTTATTTATATCTTAATGGTTTCCCTTCTTTTTTACATCTTTATTAATATTCATAAATACGCAAATTATGCAAATAAGATATTGAGTATATATTGACCATTGAATGAAAGGCCTGTGTCTAAAGTAATTTGGTACCAATTGATTTTAGCTGTCTATGATAGGTAGCCGCTGAGATATACTTAACTACTTAAGAAACCTGACACATACTGTGTGTCAATTTTTTGGTAGTAAATGAATACGATGCACACTTGTCTTTCCACTGCGTAAAGTTGAACAAAGGTAGACTAAGATGCACTGAGATTATTTGAAAAAAATGTACTTACTTCAGATATCAGCTATCAAAACGTCATGTGACCCCTGAAATCAGTTTTTGAAACAACAAAGAAATCACGCAATCATCTATGCCTTCATTATGATTCTTGTAATATATAGTTCCATGTTAGGAAGTTGGGAATATGTTATATGAATACTTATCAAACTCAAACTGTTCATACAAGTGCACTAAATGTGATTCCATAAATTGTTTATTGGGTTCAGTCTTTCATTTAAACTCTACAAATATAATGCTTTGCACTCACCTGGCAAATGCTTTCTGTTAAATTCATCACAAACTCCCACAAACTGACAGTCGCCAAAGACTAACACGCCCGCTCCATTGAAAATATCCCATATACTTTGCCAGTCCCTTAATGTGAAAAAGTTGCAGATCGTAAGTTTCTTGAAATTGTACAAAACCAGACATTATAGTTGGCACTGAAACTTGACACACCAAAGCGATGTTGACCAGAGCTTGGATTCACAGCTTATCCGAGAGACTGCATTGGTCAAAAAGGTGGTGTAATGTGGTTATAATAACTCTCTTCAGAAAAAAGTCTGAATTAAACACAGACTTTGACAACTAGCTGAATCTTGTTGTTGGATACAAAAAAGCAAGGAAGTATGATAAGGAAATACCACAATCACACACTGCAGAAGAACCCACGGAAACGTGAGGAAGATCCACAGAACACTAACTGGCACAAGACATCAAGAAAACAGTTTTAAAGCAACCAGCTCTCTCTCTTCCCATCAAGATGATTGCAAAGCTAGAAGGACACAAAGTACTCAATAACAAAACAAAGACCATATACAGAACCCCCACAAACAATGAAAGCAACAATAAATAATATATGATTTAACACAGTTAATATCATCACATATTTCGCTAATGGATGGTTTTAACCTGCATGATGCAGCGCCCTACCCTGACTGTAAATTTTCAAAATTTTACAGAGAGTTTCTGAACGTCTTCAAAAACTGCCCCCTTGAGCTAACAGTTACCTCGCGCACACGTGGTAAATACATTAAGATCTCTTTAATATGTTCTTAAAATGGTATCCTTTGGAAGCAAAGACTGCACCAAAGAACTGAAACTAAAGTGTGCATAATTCCTGGGCAAAACTAGCTAGTTTCTGCCATTTAGGCTTCATCAGTGACCCTCTAATAGTGTCAAAGTTTCACAATGAAACCCATGATCCCAAAATACATGCAAATACAATCTACACTATAGTGAAGGGCAGGGAGACGTTCTACCGCCGCCACACAGTCCCAGTCACCAGCTGTAGTGAAGTCAAATATGTTCTTAAAAGGGTATCCTTAGGAAGCAAAGACTGCACCAAAGAACTGAAACTAGAGTGTGCATATTTCCTGGGCCAGACTAGCTAGTTTCTGCTAGTTTAAATCTCAAACCATACCCTTATTGATAGTGTATCTATCTTAACAGGTCTTAGTGACCATGAAATAATTTGGGTAATTGTAAAAGCCATACTGGTCCAGACTAAACAGGTCCAACGTAATCCATCCCTGCCCCTTATGAAAAAGCAGATTGGGGCCGGTCTTAACTATGAGAAAATTTCAGTCTGAGCTGCTCACTGAAATTGCTACCACAGATTTCCAATGACTGTGGGATATGTTTTAGATCAGACTAGAGTAAGACATTAATAACTTGATCCCAACAAGGAAAGCTGACACTGGGCATGGCTTTCAATGGATAAACCAGGAAATACTCCGCCAGTGGGTGATGCTAGTCGACGAAATATTTTCTAAAAGCATGCAGATGGGCAAACAAGCTGATTGATACTTTTAGATTTTAGTCTTTTCTGGTGTCCCGCAGGGCTCAGTAATCGGACCCATACTCTTCCTTGTGTATATAAGTGACCTACATGGCAAGGTCAAGTCTAGAGTTATGCTTTTTGCAGATGATACGGTCATATGCCTAGCAATTAGCTCTGATGGTGCGTCAATGACTCTGCAAAATGACATACACACCCTAGAAATATGATTAAAAGAGGAAACAAAAGCTTCAAAAATACTGAGTATGATCAGGAAATACCACAATCACAAACTGCAGACAAATCCATGGCATCGCGAGGAAGAGCCACACAACAATCACGAGACACCAAGAAGACAAACTAAGCAAAGCAACTAGCTCTCTCTTCACCATCAAGATGATTGCAAAACTAGAGTAGACATAGAGTAATGTACAACAAAACATAGAACAATAACAGACTCCCACAATGGGGGTAACCATAAATAACAAGTCAACAACAACAGAACCACCGCCTTAGAAAGGACAACAGCCCAAGCCACATGGGGGCTTAAATATATTTAACTGGGACCACATCTTCGCCCTAGATTCTGCTGTTCTTGAAGTACAAGAAATGTTCTGCTCTCATAGAAGCCTTCTAAATATTGCAATGTATCATCATGGTGAAACACTCTAATCACATTAACACACTATGATGAAACAACGACTCACAGAAAGTCAGAGTTAAAGAAAACCTCACGTTGAGCCACGGTAGGTCCAGCTACAGCTAAGCATCAGGCACCAACCCGTCGATTTAAGCTTAACGTCAGTGCCGTCATAGAGTCTGAGGCCTGACCCGCCCTTGTGCAATTAAAGCAGAAACCATAGCTACATGTATAAACTGTGAATGGTTTAAAACCAGGCATGCAGACTGTCGCCTGGCATCCAAGTTATATTCCATCTTTATTTACCATTTGATAATCTTTTTGAATTGGTCACTAAAATTGGGTTTTCCAACAATTCTTTTGAATTTATATACTAAATCACCATAAAATATAGGTTCTGATAGGTCTTGTTACAGAAGAGTTTTAACCCAATGTTGTATTTAACTATTAACTCTGCGTGTCTGTGGTAGAATTTAGAATATGCTTTTCGAATTTTTTTATGTAAATAACCTTGATTTAATAACTCAGCAGTTAAATTAAGTTTCTGTTTCTAAAGTCATCAATATCATAACGCACTCTTGTTAAACGAATACGCTTAGAAATATATACAGCATAGGAAGGAGAGCGAGGAACATCTCCATCAAGAAATGGGACATTTACTTTTTCAAAATTAAAATCATCCAGTTTATCATTAATTTTAGAAGAAAATATGCTATTTGTTATGGACAAGTTCAAGCCCAAAAATGGGGCTTCAAAAGAATTTAATTTAATTTAATGCTTTATTTATTTTACAAGGATTCCAAACAGCCCTGGGGCTACTAGTTGGTCTCCTTACATGTAACAATTTACAGACATTTATGACAATAAAGACAACATACATATATACATAATACATAATGACATACAGACAGACACTCGCACAGACAGACATACAAACACAGAGACACATAGACAGACAGACACATAGATAGACAGACCGACAGACAGGCAGAGAGACAGACAGACAGACACATACACAGACAAGCAGATGGACAGACAAATACAAACAAGAGAAAGTACAAGTGTAGGGAAAGGAAAAAAAGAGCAGTCACCCCATGTTGAAGCAGTAAATAAAAGAACAAGTGTGCGTAATCGTACGTTGCCCCAATAGTGCCAATAACGCGTTTTAAGGTAAGTAAGCAATGCTGACACAACCATACACGCACACAGATAAGAAGATAATGACCAGGGCTCGGAACTACAATGCCTCCATAGAGTCAAGGAAGACCCAAGTTAAGCATCGATCCTTCAGGACGAGAAGAACCAAAATCAAAATAGATTTAACTTTTCTGAATCTTTGACCACAAATACCGCATCGACCCAGGCAATTTATTTTGCATTTTAATATTACCATGTTGAAATATCAAAACTTAGCCCAGGTCCTGCCTAACTCCAAGGAGGCATTGTAATTCTGGGCCCAGGACGGATGATTCCTCAGCAGCACTCAGAACTCGTATATTTATATGAACGAGGAGTCAATTATCTGTTGAGGTGTCAAACATATCTTCATAAGTACTAAACCGCTGTGTTGAGTCTATATATTTGAACACCTCATCAAAAATCGAAGTATTTTCTTCATATGAAGCATCTTCGGAGCATTCTAGTAAAATTGTACATATATAATCAGGCATTAATACGATAAATGTGTTGTAATTTACGTTTGAAAATAGCTTACGTGATAAACTTTCGAACAATACGCGTCTTTCGTTGTTGTATCTGGGACAACTAAGAAAATAATGCGCTGCAGATTCTGGGGTTCTTCCCTTATTTAACTGAAGTTCAGTAGGACAAATCTGACCTACCATATAAATTTCGTTCAAAATAAAAATTATTAATATTAAGTAAGTCATCTAAATATCTGGAAGTGGAATTAAAAGCTTCAATAATATTAGTTTGATTATTATCTGACAGAGACAACATGCAGGCTCTCTCATATAACAAAACAAAAACAAATCTGCAACAAGAGGAGCACATTTAGTAACCATTGGAATACCTACAATTTGTCTATATAATTTCGAGCAAAATCTTACAACTATATGGTCCAAAAAATCATGGAGAGCATCACTCAAATTCTGACAATCTCAGATAATTTTGCTTGGTCCCCTGCAATGATTCAGTCTCCGTGAAAGCAAGCCAAAACACTAGGGATTTAAAAAACGAACACCAAGGTCCATAATAAGGACCTCAAAGCAATAGCCTGTACAACATAGTGCGATCACATTTGGAAAAATATACCACAATATATATTACAAAACTTGAAGCTGTGCAGTGCATCTCTATTGTCACGCAATTGGTAAACGACCTGAACTGGTGCACTCTTGAACAAAAGCTATAGATAGCTGATTCCGCCTTGTGTAAAAGATTATGATCACCTACGATCTATTAGTAGTCATACCTGCAGCAGTCTACCAAATCCCTTATACTAGGCAGTCACGGCATAACCACATACTAGTTTACAGGCAAATCCAGACATTCAAAGTTTATTACAAGTACACAATCTTGTCCCACACCATAGTCTACTGGGACGCCCTCCAATTTATCTTCAGTCAAGTTGTGTGCCAAGTAGTACACGAGACGTACACGTCTCACCGTAGATATCACATGTGTTTTACCTACTCATCCCTTTCACGTGTATAGAAACAAAGCCTTCCCCAGACAATAGTAAGCTGCACTCAGGGGGCTCGGGGTTGGGGGTTAATATCTATATGTTACATAGTACGGATGTGCGTGCCGAAAAGCCCCCTTTTTCAGCGCTGCCAGGTATACAATAATCCCCCTTTTTCTTAGTAAAAGTAAATAACTGACCCAGTTTTTCATCATTGTTAAACGAATGGTCCCGTTTTCTGACATCCCTGTTTGAAAAAAACTCATAATTTGGGTATGCCATGGGCGCATAGACAAACATGTACGAATTGCTGGACACCGACTATATTTATTGAGTTACAAATAATTGTTGAGCAGAACAAATCTCAGATCATCTGCCATACAGTTCGAGAAATATCTAGCATCTCGCCTGATAACCTCCGTCACAGACATGCTACGATTAATAAGTTTCTAGCAATGACTGTTTCCCTCCCCCCACCGCCCCCACAGCCCCCACTCCCACTAACATGACACCAGACATAAAACAAATTAACAGTATATATAGTTCTCGAATTATAGCCACATGTTGGTCACTCCAAACTTCTTAAACAAATATTAACGCACGATTTGTACAACGACATGTAATGATATAGTGGCATACCTTTGCATGTATACATACGACGAATCGTCATCAAATTCAAGATGCAACATTCTCGTAGGAGTTTGCAGGAAAAGATTGGTATAATTTTGTTTGATTTTGACATCATTAGTCATATTAAGTGTTCTGCTGATGACGTATTGATGTACATCACTGTAATCTTTTCTTATCTTTGTGCTGAATATATGCTTTAGGTGCTATAATGGGGTGTTCAGAGTGACAGTCATGTTTACAAGGATATCACATAGAAAAAATCTGAATTATAATGCCTTCATTGGTTCAAATTCAAAGACTAAGTTCAAAATGAGAATGAAGACGTTCTACCTTGAAAACATAATCAAACAACTCAGCTTATCACATGTCTGACTTATATACATCAGCGTTTAATGGATAATTGATAATTAGCAGTAACAGCTCAGTAAGAGAGATCCATGAAAGTGTCTTTGTGGGGTAACTATTTTAACGATAAATCGTTCATTTCGTTAGAGACAATTTTAACTTATAACTGAACGGTTGTGCTTTGCGTATCACTTGTTTGCAAATATCAAGAGACAAAGATGAATGTGATTGTCGAAGCTAGTATATTTTAAAAGGATCTTCAATCAATAGCTGGGGTGAAATGGTCAAGTAAAGTGAAGCAATTTCACCTGTTTGTCAAATAATTGCGCTTAGGAGCATTGTGTTGATTAATGTATTGAAGTGACACGCATATTTATTTTGCAATATCTTGAGAAGTATATTGTATTTATAGCCCTGCTATGAAAAACGGGGCTATACTGAATTTGGGTTATCCGTTATTCCGTCAGTTGTTCGTCTGTCCGTCAATATATCTTTTCCACTCATTGACAATATATTGAGAACAAATTGATAAAATTTTGTACCAAATTTTGTTTATGCATTGAAATTGACAAGATATAGCTTGAGAACGTTACCTGTTTTTTTTTTAATTTATAACAGGGTTATGGCCTGATTGATGTCAGAATTGCGTTTCCACTTAATATGTTCAGAAAAAATGGACAGAACCTAACTAATTCTTATAAATTCCTTAGCATCTAGCTATGTTACTGACTTCAACACTCGAAATAAATTGTTAACTCAGAAACTTCTTAAACAAGGCTATAGTTATTATAAGCTTTGCAAAACCTTTTCTAAACTATGATTTGATATCTAAATTCCAAGTTGGACTTAAATCTCTCTTGCGCCAAGGACTTTCGGGGCCTGAATTCTACGGTGACTTGGTGTATAAATTGAAAAAGATTGCTGGCTCTAATGATTTTAAGCGCAGTTCATTAAATAATCCCATTATAACAATATTGGCTATAACATTAATGTATTGCAACAGACTGCATACTTGGTGGTCAACGCAATCACGGTTGGCAACTTTTCTTTCCTCTTTAATTGCACGCATGTGGGTCAGACTTCAGACTCTATGACGGTTCTGACGTAAAGACTTATCTAATGATGAGATGGTAGGGGCCTGATGCTTTGGTTGTTTGTCAGGCCCACCGGGGTTTACCTGTTGGACTTCTTTTGCTCCGGTATTCAGTTTTATTTACTGTTGTGTCCTTATCTTTGCTTCATCTCCTTTTTCATATCTTGATTTATATGTTCGGGGAGATGATGCATTGATAAGTTTGGGGTCTTTCGTGCTAATCAAATATCTATGTGTCTTGATCCACATCTGAATTAAGGGTGAGGTTAGTGCCGTGAAACCGGTTAAAGCCCTCCAGTAAAATATTTTACTGACCGTTCCAAGGCTGTTCTTCTTTTGTGGATCTTTTATGTTTTTTCTGTCTTGTATTTGTTATGCCTTTGTGCGTGTCTGTTTATTTGTGCCTTGTGGTCATCTGCTGGGAAAGGGCTGACCTCTTGGCTCTCGTGTGTGGCGTATAACTGTGAGTTTGTCACTTTCCCATTGGTATCCTGGGTCAGGTGTGGTACTTGATTGTATCGATTCCTGATCTTTGCACCCTTACTTACTTTTACTATTAACAAGATCTATGCTGATATTGTTACCTGTCATTTTGCAAAATTTTAACAGAGTTATGGTCCTTGATTGATCTTAGAATTTCGTTTCCGCTCAAGAGCTTAAGAAAAAATGGACATAATTTCAAGAAATTTTGTATATGCTTTGATATTGACAAGATCTAAATTTCAGCTCGATACTTTTAGAACAAATAGGCAGAATTTCATCAGTTTTGTATATCTAAGTTGGTATGTTACTTGCTTTTTTCGCAAATTTTTAACGTTACTGTGTTTTGACCTTTGATTGATGTCAGAATTTCGTTTCTGCTTACTACTTTTAGAAAGAATGTACAGAGTTTGACCAAATTTTGTATATGCCTAAATATTAACAAGATCTAGGTTGATATTGTACCTGTCATTTTTTGCATATATGTAACAGAGTTTTCTGCGGTTTGTGATTGTGGTATTTCCTGATCATACTCACTTACTATTTGTGTGGTCCTTGATTGATCTTAGAATTTCGTTTCTGCGCAATATCTTTAGACCAAATGGATGGAATTTCAAATGATGCTGTAGATGCATTAATATTGACAATATCCAGGTTTCCGCAAAATACCTTTAGTACAAGTAGACAGAATTTCATCAATTTTGTATATCTAAGTTGGTGTTGTTACCTGCTATATTCAAATTTGTAACAGAGTTTTGACCTTTGATTGATGTCAGGATTTCGTTTTCGCTCAGTATGCTTAGAAAGAATGGACAGACAAAATTTTGTATATGCCTAAATATCAACAAGATCTAGGTTGGGATTGTAACCTGCAATTTTATGCAAATTTGTAACAGAGTTATGGTCCTTGATTGATCTTAGAATTTTGTTTCTGCTCAATATCTTTAGAACAAATGGACATGATTTCAATAAATGCTGTATATGCATTAATATTGACAAGATCTGGGTTTCCGCTCAATATATTGAGAACAAAAAGACAGAATTTCATCCCATTTTGTATATCTAAGTTGGAATTGTTACCTATTAATTTTGCACATACTTGTAACAGTTTTATGACTATTGATTGATGACAAGATTTCTTTTACGCTTGATAAGTTTAGCATCAATGCGTCTTGATCCACATCTAAACTAAGGGTAAGGTTGGCGCAGTGAAACCGGTTTAAACCCTCCAGAATCTTTTTTTACTGACAGCTCCAAGGCGGTATTTTTTGTGAATCATTTGTGTTATTAATGTCTTGTGTTTGTCAAGCTTTCGCGTCTGTTCATTGCAGCCTTCTGGTCACCTGCTGGGAAAGGAATGACCTCTTGACTCTTGTTGTGATTTTTATTTGCGTTTTTATATCTTTCCCATGTGGTATCCTCGGTCAGGTGTGGTACTTGATTGTATCGATTCCTGATCTTTGCCGCCTTTCTTACGTAGAAAGAATGGACAGAATTTAAGAATGAGTATTAATATTGACAAGATCTAGGTTGGGATTGTAATCTTTTTTTTCGCAAATAGATGCATTCGTATTTGAACAATCCCCCCCCTAACAATAGTTTTAAATGTAATGATTATGTTAAGCCGAAATTAGTAGAATTACTGAAAAATAGTAAGTGAGTATGATCAGGAAATACCACAATCACAAACCGCAGACAACCCCGTGGCATCCCGAGGAAGAGCCATTCAACCATCACGAGGCACCAGGAAGACAAATTAAGCAAAGCAATCAGCTGTCTCTTCCCCATCAAGACGATTGCAATACTAGAATGGACATAAAGTAACGTACAACAAAACATAGAACAATTACAGACTCCCACAATGGGAGTAACAATAAACAAAAAGTCAACAACAACAGAACCACCGCCTTAGAACGGACAGCAGCCTAAGCTACTGGGGGGCTTAAATGCATTTTACTGGTACCAAATCTTCGCCCTAGATTCTGCTGTTGTTGAAGTACAAGAAATGTTCAGCTCGCATGGATGCCATCTAACTAATGCAATGTATCATCTGAATACTGAAATAAAATGGGCTTTGGCATGAGGAAAACTCTCTTTATCCCCACGCTTTTTTAAAAAAAGCGATTTGGATATTGTAATCGCCTCCGTCCGTCCGTCTGTCCGTACTCACGAATTGACCCTTGTTGGGTACTTTAAAATATCGATATTTCTCTAACAAGCCTCCCCCAAGCCCGCCCACCGTAATAGTTTCTTCAAATATAGTTTTTAAAAATCATTTACGGAATAAACCTCATTTGCATATAAAGTTAGCTAATTAGCTCAAAATAAGGTTTATTCCGTAAAAATTGTCTGGAATTTGTTGGGTATTTTCGCTTTTTTGGCTACTTTTTCTAACACTGTAAGTACCCACCAAGTATTCAACTGTAAGAGCGTCCGTCCGTCCGTCCTGTGTCCGTCTGTCAATTTGTCCGTTATGCTATCCACTCCTAAACCATTGGACGAAATTCAACCAAATTTGGTGTGTGAGTTACTCACATGAATCGGGCGTGCAACGTCAAACCAATATTTGCCCCACCCCCTGGGGCCCTGTGGAGAGGTCAAAAGGTCAAATATCATTTAATTTCAATTACAAAGTCAATTTCAAAGATTTTTATACCAAACTTTTTGTGTGTACTCATAAATAAAAGATGCGAAACATATCAGACGCGATTTTCATTCTGTTGCCTGGGTCATGCCCCAGGGATGGGTCTTTGGGGCGTTGGAGATGCCCAGGGGATCAAAAAAAATCAAACATGGACATGTGTAATATCAAATCGACGGGGATGACGAACAGAACAGAATGTAAGTAAACTTTTCATCCTAGGGTCAAAATGGTGACCTTGGCGTGAGGTCAAATATCATTAAATATTGACTGACATGTCAATTCTTATACCAAACTTTGTGTGCGTTCTTACAAATAAAAGATAGAAAACATATTAAACAGAATTTTCATTCTGCTGCTGGGGTCATGCCCAAAAGGTGGGATATGGGGGTGCTGGGTGGGTCAAAAACTTTAGCGTTGGGATTTGCGATGGTGCTCCATCGACCGCGCATTCTAGTTAGGGTTTGTGATCACGTTAACCTCATATCAACGTAGTTCTGCTCCAGACACTATCTAGAATATTGAAAAATCCATGCGTCAAGCATAACCATCATACTTTTCAGAAAGTGATAATCAGACTGTGCGGATGATGAGCAGGCTGGTGCATGACTTTGCTTTGGCATACAACCAAATAAGGTTTTCTCGCGACGAAGCAAAAGTAATGCTGCTGATTTAAATGAAAGTAGCCATGTTGAGAACTGCGAATTGCGAATAATAGAGATAAATATGATCCAATCGGAACAACCTCGACCAATTCCGTGAAATTTCGTGGAATCAGACCACGGATATACATCGAGGGTCTACTTTGATAACACGGGTGATAACGTGACTCTAACGTTATATAACGTGGCGCTGACGTCAGAGAAACCATGTTAACACAATAACACATGTGATTGCAGCAAAACAGACGGTTATAAATGAAGTTTATGCTTTTGCAATAAAATATCGCTTCATTTATGCTTTTTCAATAAAATATCGCTAAAGCGATATTTTATTGAAAAAACATAGAAAAAAATAATAATAAGTGAGTATGATTAGTAAATACCACAATCACAAACCGCAGACAACCCATGGCACCACGAGGAAGAGCCGCTCAACCATCACGAGAAACCAGGAAGACAAATTAAGCAAAGCAACCAGCTCTCTTCCCCATCAAGATGATTGCAATACTAGAAAGGACATAACGTTACGTGCAACAAAACATAGAACAATTACAGACTCCCACAATGGGAGTAACAATAGACAAAAAGTCAACAACAACAGAACCACCGCCTTAGAACGGACAGCAGCCTAAGCCACCGGGGGGCTTAAATGCATTTTACTGGTACCAAATATTTGCCCTAGATTCTGCTGTTGTTGAAGTACAAGAAATGTTCAGCTCGCATGGAGGTCATCTAGCTAATGCAATGTATCATCATGGAGAAACACTCTAATCAAATTAACACACCATGATGAAACAAAGAAAAGGGCTTATGACTCACAAATAGTCAGAGCTAAAGAAAACCTCAAGTTGAGCCACAGTGAGTCCAGCTACAGATAAGCATTAGACACCAACCCACCGATTAAAGCTTTACGTAAGAGCCGTCATAGAGTCTGGGGCCTGACCCGCCGTCGTGCAATTAAAGACGAAACCATAGCTATAAACCGTGATTGGGTTTAAAACTAGGCAAGCAGACTGTCGCATGATATCCAAGTTATATCCAACCCTTATATAACGTTTTACTATCTTTTTAAATTGATCACTAAAATTAGGTTTTCCAACAATTCGTTTGAATTTATAAACTAAATCACCATAAAATATAGGTTCTGATATGCCTTGTAGCAGAAGAGCTTTTAACCCAATGTTGTATTTAACAATTAACTCTGAGTGTCTGTAGTAGAATTTAGAAAATGCTTTTCGAATTTTATGATATCTATAACTTTGTTTTAATAACTTAGCAGTTAAAAATAAGTTTCTGTTGTTGAAGTCATCAAAATTAGGACACACTCTAGCAAAACGAATAAGCTGAGATATATATACACCAGAGGAAGGAGAGCGAGGAACATCGCCATCAAGAAAGGGGAAATTTACTATTTCAAAATTAAAATCATCCCGTTTATCATAAATTTTTGAAGAAACTATGCCATTTGTTATTGACAAGTTCAAGTCCAAAAACGGAGCTTCAGTATCAGAAGAATTCGCCTTATTTAACTGAAGTTCAGTGGGATAATCAGATATATCTGACCTACCATTTGTTCAAAACAAGGATTATCAATATTAAATAAGTCATCTAAATATCTGGAGGATGAGTTGAAAGCTTCAATAGTATCTGTTTGATTATTGTCAGACAGAGACAACATAAAGTCTCTCTCATAACAAAACAAAACAAAAACAAATCTGCAACAAGAGGAGCACAATTAGTACCCATTGGAATACCTACAATTTGTCTATATAATTTCGTGCCAAATCTTATAAATATATTGTCCAAAAGATAATGGGAGTGCATCACACATTTTCTGACATGACCACAATTTATATCGTTTAGGTTGTTCAGAAGTCAAAAAGGCATTTTTATCATTACAAGCCAAATAAAGTGAGCCCTCTTGTTCGATTAATTCTGTTAGTTTTTCTTTAATTAGAGTATGAGGCAATGTAGTATAGAGAGTAGAGAAATCATATGTAGACAAACCAGATGCTAGAAAACCTCTAGACTTAAATTTAATAAGAATTTCACTTTAATTTTTAATAGACCAAAATATTTTTTCCATTTCTTTCATAAACAGTTGTGCAATAATTAATGATATGGTTTTTAATCACAGTGAGACAAGAAGTCAAAAGAATAGAAAACTCAGTAGTTGTACATGGACTGGAATTAGCAATAAAACGCGATTTATAGGTCCGTTTATGAAGTTTAGGTAACCAGTATAACGTAGGAAGCTTGCTATGGTCCTCATCAACAAACAACCCAAACTTAGCTGCCATATGGCATCGATGCCTATCAACGATAGACGTCTCATCAAGCCTGTTATGCTCATATGTTTTTGCAGTGCTAAGTTCTTGCTTTAGGGTGTTAATATAGTATCTTTTTCAAACGACAACAACATTGTTAGCAGCCTTATCTGCGGGGGCCAAAACAAATTTCCTATGGAATTCTTGGATCCCTTCTTCAAGCGTCCTAAAGTGAATTTAGGTTTAGGTGGTAGAAGATCTTAATTGTTGCTATAAAATGAAATTCTACCATCAATTATTTTAAAAATATTTAGTTTCCAACTATTTAAGGCATTAGACTCAACATGCTCTCGTTTACACCAGAGATTACAAAATTCTTGTAAGGCTCCTGCAATTTCCTCACGACATGATTTGAAGTCTATAGGCACAGGAAACCTATACTTAGGTCCCGTACATATAATAGACCAAATTCTTGAATCAGTTATGATTTTTAAATCCCCTGTGACTATATGACCAGCGGGTTGATAGCAATACTTAGAGTCTTTACAATCTCAAGAGTCAGGAATAGAATTTTCGATATCAAGTTCTGTTACTAATTTGTTATAGTTAAAAACAGTACTATGAATAGGTTTATTATACTTATAACAAATGATAGGGGATTTCTTATTTTCAAAATAAGTAGGAATGGAAGAGATAACAGATTTATCTTTAAATACACTGGGTAAGTTAGTTAATTCAATCCCCTTGTTGACAAATTGAATTTTGATAAAATGCCTAATATGATTAATTTTGGAGTCTATGTAGGGCAGAAGAGCATGTTGAGTGTAACACCGGGTAAGAATTGCTGCATCATAAAGTTGATGAGCTCTATTATAGAATTTATTAGCCTAAATATCCAAATTACGAAGTGAAGATATAGAAAGAGTTACTAAACGTGAAAGGGCCATATGTCGGCCAGAATGTTTTAAGATGATACTTAATTCTGAAAGAGTTAAAACATGTTTATTTTTCCATTTGTGCGAACCATGAGATCGATTATTGCGTTTACGTATATCTAAAAGAGAAAAAAACATCAAAATCAGGTAATCTAGAAATGTTACCTTCATGGTAAATATTATCATTAAAACCAAGTGGATGTGGTGTTTGTAATAATTTTATCCACTTTAATTCTAATTCATGCCTAAGAATATTTCTATATCTTTTAGTGGAATTATCACCATGTGTAATCTTTTCGACAGGCTGAATAGAAATACTGCTAGTAGAGTGATTAGTTTGTTTGAAATGCCTATAAAGAAAATTATAAATTTTGCGAGGCTTTTTTGTTCGACGATAGTGCTTAGAAAATCGAGTTTTTAGAAATCTACAAGTTTGGCCAACATATTGCATGCCACAATCTTTCTCTTCTCAAGATAAAACATAAATAACATTAGTTGATTTTCAATCAAGATCATAATTAGTAATTACAGAAAATTGTCTACCATTAACGTTAGATTTAATAGTTGATTTACAACATAAATGTTTTCAACAGCTGCACCTCTTGGCATTGCACTTAGAAATAAAGGGATACACTACACTTCATTTATTACGTTGATAAAGCGTTTGGGGTAATCAAAATTATAATGAATTTTAATATAACTAGGCCCAGATGCTACAGTGCTATGTTTTCTTTTCCCAGTTCCAGCTAACAAAATGGAGCTTTCTGGTACATAGTACTATGTTTAATGCTCCTTATATGCTCTCGAGGCATGATTCGATTCTCGAAATGCTGACGGACTTTCCCGAATGACATATGTACCTTAGATTGGTTGCCATCATGAGAATGACACTTTTATAACTTTTGGACCAGCACAGTTTATTAATAGCTTTGTGCTCTAAAACCACATTTCTAGTATAGAACGTGAAGCTAACATATGATACGTATAACATGTGTGCAAAGTATTCCTTTACAGAGGCATGCCTAGTTAATGGTCTTGCCTTCATCTGCTTCTGAACATTGATGGCTCAGGTGTGGTTTAAGACATAAGCAGACTAAATTAATGATTTTGGTCGCCAATGCGATGCACAATGAAATTGTATGGAGTGGTTTGTTTGCAAACATGTAAACTATTTGATTCAAATAAACATAAAACGGGGCTACTATTCGATATAAGACTTCTTAAAAGAAATACAGTATATAAGATATCAAAGACCACTTAAAAGTAAGACGCTCGAAAACATTTAGAAGAATATTTATTCGTGACAATGTATGAGTTCAACAGTACTGTTATATACAACCATCGTTATACTACTTAAAAAGAGAAAGCAAACATAATGAAACGAAATGCAATATCATGCAAAGGAGTTAAAAGGTGTAATATCATTGTTGATTCGACACTTAAAAATTCAAAGAATCTTTAGGAAAAGCTGTTTTATCAAATATGTAATATATCGTTGCCACAGCACTCGTTTAAGTTTATTAATAGCTTTGTGCTCTAAAACCACATTTCTAGTATAGAACGTGAAGCTAGCTGCAACGAAGTATAGCGATGTTGCTGTGTAACTTAATTACATTACTGGCTTTTGTTTGTGCTGTGCCTAATTGGACAGTAGGTAGGTAGGCGGCATGTCATATGATGTGCTTTCTTTTTATACATTTCTTTCTATTTCAAGTTAAGTCTTGATATATGGATGCTCACTTCAAGATGGTTAAAGTTATACTATCTGAACTAATCTCTTCTTACAGAATAGCAAATACATTTTTAATTTACAAGTGGTTTCCGAAATTAATAGAGAGGTGCCAGTATACTAGGTAACTGTCTATCAGGATAAAGCTAGAGAATGTGGCAAAGTAAGAAAGGAAAAAAAATGAAAATCGCCTTGCGATCGCATTTTATCAAATAGTTAACGTAACATGGCCACTGCCCTACCTTTGGATTTTATATAGCACTGTGCCTTAAAACCACATTTCTAGTAAAGAACGCTACAAAGAAGTAAAGCCAGGTTGCTATGGGACTTAGTTACACTACTCGCTCTTGTTTGTACAGTATCTAATTGGACAGTAGGTAGGTGGATGGAATGCCATATGATGCGTCTTCTTTTTTTATTTTTTTTTTCAAATGGTCTTAATATTTGAAAGCTTACTTTAAGACAGTCAATGTTATAGTTATACAACTGAATACAAAGCATCTCACAGAATAGACTTTTTCAATAAAACGTGGGTAAAGACATTAATAGAGGTGGTCAGTATATGTGTTTCAGCGTACAAATTTAGTGAATATTCAAACCGTGGGACGCCTTCCCGCCTAAACTACGATCTGTATACGTTAAAAATTATATGTACAAATTTGCAACATTGTCATATTGCTGGTATATGCTTTAGATAAGTTTTGTCATTCTTTAGAGTCGAAAGCACCTCTTAAAATGCATTTGGTACCTCTAAGGTCTCATCTCAGACAATGGAAAGGAGCTAAGCATAAAACCTGAGCAAAATAAAATGTACTACCATGGCTACACGCCTGAACGTGTTTTGTTTTGCAAAGAAGCTGAAGATTGAAAAAGCGTAATTGAAAAAAATATTTTTGACATTTCATGTGCTTTTAAAAGAGGTGTCATAGAATGGAAGTTTTATCATGTTTTCAATTACCGTTTTTTTACTATTCCTATCTTTACTTAAAGGTGTGTAGCTTGGTGACAATCGTAAGGATCAATGACTTACATCGAAAATTACTGAAAACTTATAAACTATAATAATAATAATAATAATAATATGTTCTATAACGAGTTTCCTTTCTAAAGCATATCATTTTTTTCTTGAATTTAAGATTAACAGCCTAGCAAATATAGTCATAATATCTCAATGGGTATGAAAATTATGAAGCTTTTGGTCTACGGACAGACACTGGACTAATCGCTATAAAAATGAAATATGGTTGCAAACAATAAATTAAACAAAGTTTTAACAGAGAGGGCTCAGTTTATTTGCCTTAAAATGAGAACTAGAATGCCTTTTTACTTCTAAACAATCTAAACTATATACGTTGTGGTCATGTCAGAAAATGTGTGATGCTCTTCATTTTCTTTTGGACAATATATTTATAAGATTTGGCTCGAAATTATGTAGACACATTGTAAGTATTTCAATGGCTGCTAACTGTGCTCCTCTTGTTGCAGATTTGTTTTTATTTAGTTATGAGAGAGACTTCATGTTGTCTCTGTCAGACAATAATCAAACTGATCAAATTTAAGCTTTTAACTCCACCTCCATCCAGATATTAAAATGACTTAACACTTAATATTGATAATCCTTATTATGAACAAATGAAAGGTCAGATCTATCCCATTGAACTTCAGTTAAATAAGGCGAATTCGTCCGATACTGAATCGCCTTTTTAGACTTGGACTTGTCCATATCAAATGGCATAGTTATATCTAAGATTAATGATAAACGGGATGCTTTTTAATTTTTGAATTGTAAGTTTCCCATTTCTTGATGGAAATGTTCACCTATACCCTTCATATGGTGTATATATTTCGCAGCTTAATCGTTTCGCAAGAGTGTGTTCTAATGTTGATTACATCAACAACAGAAACCTATTTTGACTGCTATTAGCTATTGAAACAATATTATAGATATTATAAAAGTCGAAATAGCGCTTGCTAAATTCTACCACAGCCATTATTAATCAGAGATAATTGTTAAACACAACATTGGTTTAAAAACTCGTTTGCAAAAGGGCGTATCAGAACCTATATTTTATAGTGATTTAGTTTATAATTTCCAATATTTGTTGGAAAACCTAATTTTAGTGATCAATTCAAAAAAATAATTGAACGTTATAAAAAAAGTTGGATATAATTTGGACATCATGCGACAGTCTGCACGCCTGGTTTTCAACCCAATCACGGTTTGAGGCTATGTTTTCCTCTTTAATTGCATGACTGTGGGACAGGTCACAGACTCAATGATGGCTCTGACTTGAAGCTTTAATCATTGGGTTGGTGTCTGATGCTTGTTTGTAACTGGGCACACCGTGGCTCCATATGAAGTTTTCTTTAGCTCTGACTATCTGTGAGTCGTGAGCCCTTTTCATTGTTGCATCATAATGTGTTAATTTGAATAGATTGTACTCTGTGATGATATATTCCAATAGTTAGGAAGCCTCTATGCGAGCCAAACATCATTGTGTTTCATCAACAACATCTAGGACGAAGATTTGCTACCAGTAAAATGCATTTAAGCCCCCCCCCCCAGTGGCTTTGGCTGCTGTCCATTCTAAGGCGGAGGTTCTGTTGTTGTTGTTTCGTTGTAGATTGTTGCTCCTTTTGTGGGATTCTGTAATTGTCTTATGTTTTGTTGTACATTACCGTGATATTCTAGTTTTGCAATCATCTTGATTGAGAAGAGAGAGCTTGATGCTTTGCTTTGCTTATCTTCCTGGTGCCTCGTGATGGTTGTGTGGCTCTTCCTCGCGGTGCAACTTGTGATTGTGGTATTTCCTGATCATACTTTCTTACTGTTTTAAGTATGTTTGGTATTTACTTTTGACTCCAATATCATAGTTGTAATCTAAAACCTTTGTTGCCATATACCCACCATAATCATTTATTGTGCTGAATATGAACTTCCCTAATTGAATAATGATAGTCTAGGGGAGTTTGTGTTACAAGCTTTAAAAGTAAGTGAGAATGGCCAGTACCTATTAAGATCGACCCACGGCAACGGGAGGTAACTACACAGAACACTAACAGTCACATGACATCGAGAAGACGATTATTTACGGATAGATATATCAGCCAGATGATTGCAAAATAATAAAGAACATTAATAACTGCATAACAAAACAAGGACCAAACACAAAACCCCACAAGCAATGGGAGAAGCAACAAACAATAAAACATCAAAAACAGAACCACCGCCTTAGAACGGACATGCTAGATGTATATTTGATATCGGATTTTCACTTCAATAAAAGGTATTATTTCATATTTAGCAGTGAAATCAATGCATATCTAAAACAAATAAGAATGGTATTTTCACAGAGTGAAACAATATGATATCAACCGCCAGTGCCTATTATATTTTCACCAGTGATTGATATCATTTTTGGATTGCAATTCACCTAATGCAGCTCACTACAAAAGTTCAAACGCCTTTAACTTTATTATTTGTGAACAAAAACATTAAAGGTGGGTATAGTAGGCATTTTATTGGTTAGCGCATGAGGAACATTTTGGTACCAAAATAATTCAGATTTGCTGACATTTTTCGATTTTGCACTATCAGCTATCCCCGATTCAGTGTGTGAGGCAATGCATGTAACATTGATGACATCTTTTATGACGTCACTTGTCTCGCCCTTTGTCGCTGAATAAAGTAAACTTATCTGTTAGTCCCGAGGACTATAGTTTGATCGAGGTATTCTGTCACAAATACTCCTTTGTCGTCTTTTATATTATTGTGATTTGGCTTGAAGCATGGTTAATTGATTAACCGTAAATCTTCTAAAAAGTATGATACAAAAAGACAATTTACTTGTTTCAGTAAATACCCAAAATATGTCATCGTATGAGTTGAATACATCGAAATGTTTACTCGTACTGCGCACTCGTGAAAATTCTGATGTTTTTAACACGCTCGATGAAATATATTTGAGATTCACCCAAAAAAGTAAATATCTTCTATATATCGGTATTTGGAACCTTTGATGTAATATACAAACCATGGTAAGCATTGGGCTAAATATGCACACCCTCAGTAAATAGAAGTTACCGTTACGAGCCATAAGAAAGTTTTAAGCAAAGTTGACCTTGAACATTGACTCCAATGTCACATCGGTGGTCGGAAAACTTTGTTGAATATACGCACCATCGGGAATCATTGTGCCACATATGCAAACCCTGGTCAAATTAAGAAAAGAAGGTTAGCGTTAATAGCTATATGACATTTTTAATGATATATTTGACCTAGAAGAAACTTTTCTACAATACCATAGAGGTATCTGAAACAGTCAATATCATATACACATCATATCCAATCATTGTGCTAAATATGAACGCTCTCCATTACATTTAGATATGCTTCATTTCATCTGGGTCTTCACTGTTTACCAAAGAAATCATTTATAGATTACCGTGGTCAGTGGCGGCAGCTGTTAGTCAACATTTGGGCATGACAGCCACTATTTGGATTGTTTTCAAGTTTTACGCAGAGGTCAGTGACAAAAACTGGGATGTTTGATAGTATGCATACTATTTAGCATGGATGAACTACTTAAGTACGACGTAAAACCCAAAGCTCAAAGTACTTGAAGTTACTTGTTGCATACTGCCATCCTAAACTGACGAATATCCTTTTGAAATAAGCGGCAAGGTGCGATTAAAGCTAATTGGAAATTGTTGAAATGTGTCAAGGTTCTCGTATATTGTTAGAAATAAAGTTATTTATCATATGACGTCGCGTCTGGGAGTGAAATAACGCAATGCAATTAAATCGATAAACCATTAGTGGTTTACAGATTTTCAGGACACGTTATGACGTCCATAACAACGTTGCGTACCTACATGTAATGGCAAAATTATAACGTTTTTACGAGCAGAAATAGGATTTCAAAGTGATTTTAATGTCATATGATAAATAGGATCTTACATTCGTGCTTTTGTATAGATTACTCAAACAATAAAGTTATGTCCGCTTGAAGATTATGTCCGCCAGTTCCAAATGTACGAACACATTTCATTCAAAGGGGCTCTTGCATGGTATGGGAAATTAACATGGGAGTCTGACCACGCTTGGATTTTGATAATATTATTTTATTTAATTGTCTGGGGTATAACTTTAATATGTATGGTGCGTTTGAGTTTTTATGCAATTCTATTACTAATTTATGACACCATGAATGATATCACTATAATACCTCAGGTTACCCAGATATAATCATTTCTAAAGTAATTGACATATCATGTAACGGGCGGAGAAATGTTTTATTAAAAAGCTATATCATTGATAAGTTCGTTGTTACTTAAAATGGCTTTGTATGTATTAGGATATTGGGTAGGCATTCATTTTTATAGCATAGTACCCCAATTTTCGACTGTATATTTTGTATTAAGTCAAATTTGGAATTATCATTTTTACAGATTGCGGTTTTTGTCAAGATACCATTTCAACATATAAACTATCCATATATGTTCAGAATATGTAGACCAAATTTCATGAAATTCAAGGACCGGTAACATATTTTTTCAACTTGATATAAATACATGGCCCTAATTCATCGAAATGTAAAAAATACAAATAATTATGTTTCAGTGTAAAACATACTAGAATACTTGCTTAGTTTGAATCATCATGCTAGTACATTTATTGGTAGAAGTTGATATGTTCAGTGTTTTCCCTTATTATGGATTGGAAAAAGAAAAAAACAATATTCTTTGATATTAAGTGCCACGATTCTTATTTAACGAAGTGCTAAGTAAACACAATACTATTAGCCAAAATGATACAATATGTTGACACCTGTACTTAACACATCTAACTACATGGATTCAACTTTGGATTCAATCTAGATGACAAATCAAAGAAATAAACAAAACTATAGATTTAAGACATGGAAATTTAGAGACAGGTACCACCTCAAAGGTGGAGTACGTCAGGGTTGCTTCCTAAGCATTATTCGTAACTATCTAATTTGATATATACATTTTTTATAGTTCGTATAATATGAGTTATTAATATGCAAAATTTGAAGAAAATCCATGCGTGGGCACAGATGAAAGTACCCCTTTTCACATTACAAACTGTTCTCATTTAGAAACGTTTTGAACCTACGAGAAATCCATTTGATAATCAGTAGAGCCGCTGACATAGCAGCGACGAAGTGTACCCTTTAAATCAAAAGTCACAACATCAATAGCTTGTGTGACCATCATAATCCCGATCCGTTCAACCACATTTAAACATCACTGAGCAAACTCTAGTAAGATATTATGCGTGCTAATTGTATGCATTGCTTTTACGGCCACATCCATTAATTAATCTGTAACGTACTCTGACGACACAAATCATGGATCACGTTCCCGCATGAAAAACTCAGACAACTCATTGTTGGTCCAGGATTTTGAGAATCAACAGAATCGGACAAATTTGATTTTTTCCGTCATCACAAGCATTTTAACACTAATTAAGACTAATCAGTATCAAAACAATTGAGTTGTTTCATACCTATTGTTCCTCTTTTTGCATGCAATATTTCTGTTAAAATATTGAGAACTGATTTAATTACTGGCAATTAAAGTATTTGAATTTAGTCTCCCGCTTAAGGCATCAGATGGAGTGTCAGACATGGCCTTTCAGTGAAAATAGCATTACTCTTGAGCCGAATGGTACATGTTGATCAAAATTTGCATACTAATATACTTTAGCATTGTCTAGACACTGGTATGCAAACACAGTGACGAGGCTGTCGGCTGACCGTTGTCTATACTCGCTGTGCGAGTCCGTCCGTCGGACCGTCCGTCGTCGTCCGTCCACACTTTCAAAGTAGTATATCTCTGAATCAGTCGACCAAGTGTTATCAAATCTCATGTAAACTATACTGAACCAAACTTCTAACGCAAAACTAGACTAAACAATAAATATTCCATATATTATTTCATCCGTTGTAACGCAATTTTATCAAACAAAAATTAAAACACGTATTTATGAAAATGAAAGTATCAGTCAATAATTCCCTTTTAAATCAAAACCTGATTGGGTAAATGTCTGTCATAAACTCTGAAAAGTACAATAATTTCAGCAAAAACCTCGTTTTGATTAAAATTATACTTCTGAAACATTTTGCATTGGAAGTGTGGGTCAGTATATTATAAAGCCAGAGGAAAGGCTGTATAACGTTTTTGGGACTCTAGTTTCCATGTCAACATATAACTTCCATAGTCTTAGAATGGGGAAAACTTTCTAATTTTCTATGAATATATGAGTCCCATGGCTTATACATTTGGTATACAGCAATGTCTAGTGGTCCTCTACATAAATCCTGCCAATAAAACCCTTGGGTTTAACTGGCCCCACCCAGGGATTAAATATTCTTCTCTGAAAGTTAAAAACCGGTATTTAGCATGTATCAATGTCTAGTGGTCTCATACATAAATCCTGCAAATCAAGCCCATGGGTCCAAATTGGCCACGCTCTGGTAATCAAGAGTTTGAATAGACTTATATGGGGAAAACTTAAAATTTTTCCTTAGAAATCATTACATGAGGCCCACAGCTTAAATATTTTGTATGTTGCAAGGTCTTTTTGACCCCTACATAAATCCTGCCAATTAAGTCCTTTGGATCAAAGCTGGCTCCGCCCCAGGATTCAAGAGTTTCCATAGACTTAAAATGTAAAATAAAATTCAAAAACCTTCTCTTAAGAATCTGAGGACCACAGCTCAAATATTTAGTATGTAGCAATGTCTAGTGGTTCCCTACATAAACCCTTCCATTCAAGTCCCTAAGCTCTAAACGTGCTCTTTCCTGAGGACCAAGAGTTTCCATAGACTTAAGATTGGAAAAAAAACTTCTTCTCTAACACCATACGGCCTACAGCTTATATATTTTGTAAGTAGCAATGCCTAGTGGTCCCTTTCATACATTCAAATTGCACTCGCACCAGTGGTATTTAGTTCCCATGGACTTTTCATGGGCAAACACTTCAAAAATCTTCTCTTTAGCCATGAGGCAATCAGCTCTTATATTTAGTATGTTGCAATGCTTAGTGTTCTGACAGTCATGCCCTAGGATCCAAAGTAGCTACTCCATGGGGTCATTTGCTCCCATAGAGTCATCAAAAAGACTTTAAAATGTCTTCTCTGACCTCATAAACCAACAACTCAGGTATGCGGAATAGGCTCATTGAGCCTCTTGTTTTACTCGCAAAGAAAACGTTGGAATAGCTAATGTTATTTGTGCTTGGCTTCCTAATCATATTTGCTACACGTGTGAGGAATGTGATCACATCCGTCACACGCGAGAGGAATGTGATCTCATTCGTCACATGTTTGAGAATGTGGTCACATTCGTCACATTCGCCTCTCTTTGAATTCCTCATATACTCCAGGTTGTCCAGTTGAGTATTCCAGCAGTATTTACAGGGATTGT